>CM017797.1:70164687-70596825 GCA_008086715.1 Sitobion miscanthi | reverse complement strand
AATTCTAAATAATGCAAAATAAAACTCTTTTGAAAAAAAAATTCGAGTTATAAATAATAATTATAAATTTTACTTCACCCGACCCCTGCATTTCGGTCATTTTATAATTATTTTAAATAGGTATTACGTTTTATTTCAGTCAACAAACGTCAAGAAAATATTACAAATGAAAGAAATAATTCAATTCAATGTTTAAAAAAGCAAGCAGAAAGGATGACGACACAATCAAATAAAAAATATCAAGAGTTGGAAGTCGGAACAACTGTTCGTATTTCCATTCCTGACGTTGATAGAGCCCGTGGATCCCCACGCAATTTATTAGCAGTTATTGCTAATGTTGACAACGGCTTTTATAAATTATGTAAGTAAAATAAAATAAAAAATTTAAATTTATAGGTATTTATGTATTTATATTTGAATTAGGTACCGAAAATGGTTTTCTTAAACACAAGTATACGAGATCTCAAATTGTGCCATGCAAAGAAATATTGCTTGATCTCAAAACTCTGGTTGAATCATCTAAAGAAAAAGAGATAACACTTCAGGAAGCAGCAGGATGTAGTAGTCTTATGGGCACACAATGCTATCAAAGATGTCACTGTAAAATGAAGTGTAAAACAAATAAATGCACCTGTCGATTAGTAGGAAAATTATGCAATTCAAAATGTCACAGTTCATTGTCATGTGAAAATAAATAATAATATAACAATTTAAATACAAATAACATGATTAACTAATATTGTTTGGAATTAACGTAAATCCTTAGTTATTAACGTTATAAGCCTTGTAAAATATTTATTATGATCTATTAACGTTAATTGCTAGTTAATAACGTAAATATAAATTTAACATCTTTTACTGTAACATATATAATATCAACAAATTTACCTAACATTTTTAAAATGTATTTAATATTCTAGTAAGCAAACAATACTTTTATTTTAATTAGTTACAGATCGTTTATATTATAAGTAATAGTAATATCTAAAGTAATCTTTTTGAAATAATAAACGTTGAAAAATACTACAATCGTGATTTAATAGATAAAAGTATTTTTACATGGCCACAATACTACAATCCGGTTATTTTTATTCAGTCGACAGGCGATAAGCAGTACTGCCCCACTTAATAGTTATTTATATACGTGTGTATGGTTCAAAGTTATGGCGTAAAAATGGTATTATTTAATTATTATTGTGTTGTAACATTATAAAGTAAAAATGACATCGCTATAATATTATTAGTAATAATAAAATTATGATATCGAATCATTATGGATATACCAAACTGGGTACCAAACCAAAGGAACAAGAAATAAAGAAAAAATAACACATACAAATAATTACAGTGCCATATTTCGAAGTGTTGTAGTGGGACAGTAAAAACATGTACACTCATACGAAACTATTAAATTAAAATTATGACTGTTGTATACAGTAGGTACAGTGTTTATTTTAACGATTTATTTTATATTATTTTGTTAAAAAGTTTTGTTTAGAAAATAAAACATACCTGATATTTTTAGTTTTTGACCAATTTCTTCCCTCGCATTTTGCCGAATCTGTTGATCTCGGTAATCAGGTGACCCATGGTCATATAGAGCATTATGTTCCCTAACCTTTTCAATGAGCATTTCTTCCATTTTCGAATTTTAAATTTTGAACGAAATAGTATAAAACACTAGTTTATGTGTTGTCACGTGAGTCACAAATGTGCAAACTTTCAGAAAATAGAGACGTGATTTCATGCATGAGTTTGGTAACGTGACGTGATAGGCATGACGTGATAACAGTGTGTTTCTGATGAATTCAAATTATATGTAAAATGGCACTCCGCACTTTTTCCCTGTCACGTGAGCTCACATGACAATGTGTGATTTCACGTGACGTGACAGGAGTGTGTTTCTACCTTAACTTTACCGTCGTCGTCATCGTCGACGAACAAACAGCGCATATGATCATCGAACGTCAGGTGGCTCCTAATCACGTGCCCCCGGACGCCCTTTATAGCACCCTCGATATCGTACGTGTATGATTTAGTGCGTAATCCGATAAACTGGTGCATATTATGGCCAGATATCTCATCTTTGAAGAAACCTGGTAATTTCATACGCGCCAAAGTGTAACACCTGTGATCCGGTGTTAGATTAGATGTGTCCACACGATTCAACAAGTTCGGATTATTCGCTACATCGTCATAAAAATCGCGTGTTTTCACGTGATATATCAGAGAATCTGTTAAGTAAAATAGTAATAAACGTTAAAAACACATTAAAGCCGATAGTAGATTACAGCGTGATATACATACCAGTATCGGTGTACAACAGGCTGATATTGTCGCCGGAATGACGTTACATCACGTTATAATGATATTCGTACATCAACTCTTTGTTCCGCTTGAGTATAACAAACCCGATGTAAATAGATTTGCAGAAATTGATCTCTTTATTGTGCATAGTCACTGCCGCGAGATTTTCACTAAAATTGGTGCATTGTTTGAATGTGGGGCGATTAATTAATTTCTGCATTCTAATGGGGCAGATACTAGTTCTACGTTAATGCGTTTCCTCATTGATTCTATTGTCTTACCTGTAAGGTAATAAGGTAGTGAGGTAGATTATTACGACATCAAAATAAATTTTGCAAATATTTTTTTTTTTGCATCAAAAAAATATGAATAAATTACCAAATACACTGTTGTTCATATCTTTGAAGAATTTCTCCTCGAATTTATTAGCCGCCCGTGTGCGCATCCCCGTGTTCTTTGCGATATACGGTGCAAGCCACCGAGATTGTCGAATTTCCAGGACTCGGTGCACCTGAAATGCGTATAAAATAAGTAATTAAATAATATTCGATTTAATAGATATTCGCAGTAACAATAATAATAATAATAAAGATTAACTTTTCGACGATCAACCCATTAGCAATGGCCTGTTTCAAATTCATATAATGTATGACGTAGTTTTCCTTACGTTCAAATGTGACCATTAATTTCCGCATTTTCAACCCGCGTGGAATGCTGGCGTGTGGGAGGAACGGCATACCATTGTGCTCGTCGTGCAGACTTTGTGGATACGAGATGTCGACTTCGTAGACTATCCCCACGTCCTCTGCCTCCTCCATAAACTCGAGTTGGGCTAATGCCACGTCCGGATTTCCAGCGTACCATGAACCCCCCCCCCCCTCCCCCCCAGCAGTTTTATCGAGTGTATTTTTTATTTTTTTTGTATCACAAAATATGTATAATGTAACATTGTTTAACGTGTATAAATTGTATAAGGTATAATTTTTATGATAACGGATTATCGTATCAAATCATTTTGAGTTGAATGTGCAGATATTGTGATATGAATGTATGATTGTCGACTGATAATTTATAAAACGAATACTACTAAACGATTTCAACTTTAAAGTGTTCAAGCCGTTTAGAATTAAAAATTGAAGGTATAACTTTTATATAATACGTCATTATGTCATATGTGGTTTAGCTCTTGTAAGGTGTGAACACGTATACTCAATTTTTGTGGTTTTTATGGTACCTACATACTCGCCATACTCGCGTGCTGCTGTGTTGATGTTATTTTACAAAACATACCCAGTAAGTTGAAATGCAATGTCGCACAAGTCCTTACTGTTGACTCAGAGGACGTCAACCGACTCGGCTACACCTAAGAATATTATAACAAGTTCGTCTTATGTTTAACCCCACGTTCTTATTGACCAAATATAACGGCGCTAAGCACCGCAACGTGAAATACGACGTAAAAGTGGGCACCTTATTTATGGGCACCTTTTATTTAAATATAAGTACAAAAGAAAAAGAAAAATACGAGCACTATATTTTGATGACGAGCCAAAAGCATCGCCTTATTATTAATAAATGCAATTATCACATTTTATATTGTTATAAGGATGGGCGCCCATTAACAGATGTACATATATATATATTTAATATCACAATATCATCAAGCCTTTGGCTGTTACCTTGTTGAAGGACGAAAGAAAAATGACGAAATGTCAATTTTTTAAGGTTACCAATTTAAAAATCAACAATAACTAATTACAAACATTAGACGTTTATTATTGACAAAAAGTGTTCATTATAATTTAATTGCATAAAATTTCGACGGAACAAAAGCGCACGAAAATCTAGTGTAATATAAACGTGGTTTTCAGTAGCCGGGCGTAATGATTTGTTACGAACGAAAGCGGAGTGTTGCGGCGATGCGTGTTGTAAAAACAGTGTTGTTTTGGTCGGTACGCGCAGTATAAGAGACGGCAGGAGAGGGGCGCGCAGCTTGTGGCGGCTGGCGCGCTGATACCACGGTTACGCGGTGTCGTTGCTGTGGGTCACCACACTACTCCCCCCGGGAAGTACTTTGAGATAGTGTTGGCGACGTATGAGTGATCGGTCAGTGCCGGGTTCTCGCGGAGCACGAATGCTGGCTCGAGCCTGTCGACGGAAACCCATACCTGGTGATTGTTGCACTGCAACTTGAAGTCTTTTTCGCGCCGCTCTAAAACTGCATGTGGTCCCTCGTAGCGTGGTTGTAGAGGTGGTTTGGCTGCGTCTATTCGAAGGAATACATGGCTGACGTTGGATAGGTCCTTTGGCACGAATATTGACCGTCTCGTGTTGTGGTTTGTACCGGGCGTAGGTCGTAATTGTGCCATGGCATCGCGTAACGTAGCGATAAGATCTGGTGGGCTCGGTGTTGGTGGTGCGGGATTGAACAGCCCGCCGGGCAACCTTAGGGTGTGCCGTATACCATCTCCGCTGGAGCTAGTCCAATGTCTAACTTGACCGTACTGCGCAAGGCGAGCAAAACTAACGGCAATTTGGTGCTCCAGTGGGTGGACTCTTGTGTGGTGAGCGCGTCCTTAAGCGTTCTGTGCAGTCGCCCGACCATACCGTTCGCCTGGGGGTGGTACGGGGAGGTACGAACGTGTTGTATCCCGAACGTTTCTGACAGTGCCCTGAACAGATCGGCCTCGAATTGTCGTCCTTGATCCGTCGTGACAACGTCGGGTAAGCCGAAGCGCGAAAACCATTGGTTTACCAAGGCGACAGCGACGGTGTGGGCGGACATATTTTCCAGCGGCCAAGCTTCCGGCCAACGTGTGTACCGGTCGATGCATGTGAGCAGGTACTTGTTTCCGTTTGACGAGGGAAGTGGTCCTACGAGGTCGATGTGTATGTGACCAAATCGGCGTTCCACCGTCGAAAACGGTACAATCGGCGATACCGTGTGTTTGCCCGTCTTGACGCGTTGACACTGTACACAACACTTGACCCACCGACGGACTTGACGATTGATCAGCCGCGACGTTGCTTTTTGGCCACCATGCGCGAGGCCGTGTAACGCGTCGAAAACACTGCGGCGGTAGGCGACCGGTACGTACGTGCGCGTAGTGCCGGTAGTAAAATCGGCGTAAATCGGCCCATGCGGCGTGTCTCGCGCTTGCAGCCGTAACGCACATTTGTCCGGATTTGCCAGAATTCGTTGCAGCTCCGGGTCGTCCGCTTGAGCTTTCGACCATTGTGTCGGATCGGGCGGTCCGCTGTGCAATGCGGCTGTTTCAAGTCGCGACAATGCGTCGGGTACGACATTGTCGGTGCCCTGAATGTGTTCGATGGTGTGAATGTATTGCGAAAGAAATGATATTTGACGCACCTGTCGATCTACGTACTTCTCATTTTTGTGGGTGAACATGAACGTGAGTGGTTTGTGGTCCGTGAATAAAGTGGTTAGGCGGCCTTCAATGAGGTGGATGAAGTAGCGGGTGCTGCTATATGCCGCGAGTAACTCACGATCGTACGTACTGTACCTCGTTTCTGCGTCGGTGAGCTTCCTCGAAAAGAAACCTAGTAGTTAAATATTAAATATATAATATACTATGTAGTAGGTACTTAAAATATTACAGTTTTTAGGTGAGTCAAATTATGTACCCATATTCATAGACAAATTATAACTTTTTATGTATTTAATTCTGGCATTTTAATTGTATAATGGTATGACTATCCTATTAAACTATTTAATGAATACTATTTTATTATCTACACATTTTTTAAGCAACCCACCTATATTATTAAATAAGGGTTGAGTTATATGGTTACTTTATACTTGAATAGACAATAGTACAATAAAACTAACCTACATGCATAATAAATAGTACCCTCTTAATTCATTACAGTTTTTAAGTGAATTAATTGGTTGAGGAATTATACATTTTAATGCTGTAGATACCAATATTTATAAAAACTAATAGATCTTCATGTATACCAATATAGTCTGGTAGTTAAATTGTATAATGATATGCCTATACTGTTTGATATTGCTTATGTAGGTACGAATAGTTAAATTGATAAACAACAATATTATTAGTTTAGCGGCGTCGCGTCGTTATTACTATATACAGGCTTGAATATATGCGTCGGAGTGTTAGATTTTTTACGCGTATCACGATTTAAGAGTCATAGATTTGACTCCAGTTTTCAACTCGATAGGTAGGTAGGTAGGTTTATGCGTAGGTGCGGATGACCTGAGGGTCGTGGTTTCGATACCGGCTGCCGAAATTGTCGTAAATTTGCGGCAGCCGTGATAATTCCGTTTTCTTTTTCGTGTTTTTTTTTTTGTTATTCAACTTTCGCTATCACGTCCACTTTATCATATTATTCGTATTTAGAGTAAATTTTACGATTTTTTTCAAAATTCGAGTTTTAACGTCTTTACGGACTCGGTACGGTGCTGTTGAAACCTTATTCGCCTTCCCTGCTAAATGTATAGGTCGCGTGCAGCCCGGGGCCCGATAGACATCGCGGAGAGCGCCGCTGTCGTGTCGCTAATACTATATACAGGCTTGAATATATGCGCCCGAAACGTTTCAAATTTATAACTTAATTTTGTGTTTTCGGTGACAGTAATGAACGCTGTCCGCGATTCAACGCAGTCGGATTACCTACTTGACTAGCTACTTGCATAGGGTAGAGTATACAGTTATTGGCACTTTAAGCAGATACTCATTTTTAATGAATCATGGAATACAAAATAATTATGATACAATAACTGAAAATAAATGTTTGAATTCCAAATATTCTTATCTTTACTTTACTTAAGAGGTAAAATTGATATAAATATTGTCATTTTCGTTTAAAATAGGTATTTTATCAGTTTTTACTAAAACTACAGTTATTGGCATGTAGTTTTTGTTATAGGCACCCGAGTACATAGTTATTGGCATCTACTATAGTATTTGTTAAAAAATCAAAAATATGTACTTACCTACCTAAAAAATAAATTTATTTCAACTAGGTAAAATACAACTAATAAAAGAACAGAATATATAATAATAATAATAAATATATATAATTTTTTTCAATTGATTCTATAATAATTTATTAGTGTGAACGCAATTTCAAATCAAATAGGTACCTACTTTAAATTAATATTTTATTAGAACAATAATTGTATAATACATTTAAATATTATACAAAACTTAAGAAAAAAACCCATTTTGCTTTTAGTCAATACCTACCTAAAACCATAAGTAACAATATAGGTATAGGAATTAATAATAAATAAAAAAAACAAAACAAACAGTCTTTAAATGAATTTTTATCACAATTTACAAACTTAATATTTTATAATTTTATAAAAAGTTAGGAATTTGATCAATATCAATAAATTTACCTTTAGATATAATTATAAAAAATAATAATAATAAGGTATAGAGATTAATAACAAAATTAAAAAAAAAAAACAATAAAATAAAAACAATCAATCTTTAAAATAATTTTAATTACAGTTAATAAATTTAATATTTTACCTTTTTATAAAAAATTAGGAATTTGATCAACATCAATAAATTCACCTTTAGATATAACCATAACAAATAATAATGTAGGTATAGAAATTAATAACAAAACAATAAAATAAAATAAAAACAATCAGTCTTTAAATACAATTAATAAACTTAATATTTTCCCTTTTTATAAAAAGACCTTTATTACCTTTAGGTCTTAGTTAATACATACAAATTTAAGATCAAAATAGGTATTATATGTACCTTACTTTAATTTAAGTCTTTTTGGCATATTTTACAAATGAATAAAATAGGTTCATTTTCACCCATGCCACAAAATTCATCTGTGGTTAAACACTTCAAATGATACATATGTGAACAAAAGGCACAATCAACACCTTTCAACAACTCACTTAAATTTCTCCCACAACCAAAACAAAGTCCTACGGTTACATATGTGGTTGGAATATCATTATCTATTCTTCAACAATATTAGGTGCTATATCATCACATAAACTTTCAGCCAACACACCACTAGTTACAGTTTCAGGTGGTTTTTTCTTATACACAATATCTTTTTGAAAAATATTTCTCACAACCTTTGATTTAGTAACAGTTTTTAATTTTTTATCATTGACCAAATTCGATTTAACCAATCTATTATGTATTCTGTTTTTTTTCCTATTTTCTTTTTCAAGCTCAATTTGTTTCTTTTTATCTTCTTTAGACTGGTTCATACTTTTCCAAATTTTAGATGATACAACATATGGTACTCTTTCAATATTACGTTTACCTTTCCTTTCTGGAGTAACTGGCCACACAAGACATGATTCTAAAGGAGAAATTTGAAAAGTTTTTCCATTTAAATGTCTGGGTGTAACTAAATTCTTCTCTATACAAATTTCAATTTCATCCTGTTTTCTTGTATTTTCTATTTCATTACAAATAAAATCTGTTTTCTCTTTATTGGCTTCTACACACACATCCATTTTGTTTTGCTCTATTGCATCTTGAAAAACTTCTTTTCTACTATCAAAAAAACTGTCATCAATTATAGTTACTTCATTTTGGTCTTCTATAAAATCTAATAAATTCTGCTCACCAGCCTCTGAAATACACTTCACACCACTATTTAACATATTTTTATCATTAGATTTAAGTAATTGATACAATTTATATAATGCATGAAATTCTTCACTAATAACATTAGATTTAACAATATCATTAAAATTTTCAAACTTTTCAATACATTCAGGACTTACAGTATTACAAAATTGTTCAAGAGTAAGAGGACATTGATATTGTGTATTATTAATTTCGTTGACTAATTCAGTTTTTTTTGTATTAATACCAAGACATTTTTTAAAATCAATAGAATCAGGATTCCAAGGGTACAATCCACAAGCTTTAAAACCATTAATTAAAGTTTCTGCTTTAACAGTTTCATCAATTACCTTTTTTAATATAGGGGCAAAATCTTTTTTAGTTACAGCTGTACTTAAATTATTGTCTTTTCTCCACTCAAACACTCCTTTTTTCCAACCAGATTTAAGTGGTCGAAATGCAGCCACATCAGCTGGCTGTAAAATTCTAGTGGAGTTTGGATATAACGCAATTAATATAATTTAAACTTGTACATAACTCACTTAATTGATAGGTAAGATGGCTTTTGTGGCCATCAACAAATAAAATTATAGGAAATTTTATTCCCTTTTCAACTACAAAAGGGTAAAATATATTCGCAATGTACTCATAAAAAACCTCAGATTTCATCCAACCTGATTCGGAATGACCTATTCCCCAATTGGGAGGAACAGAATTTACAATATCTTGTGGGATTCTCTGATAGTTATAAATTACCATCGGATGGCACATGTCACCAGCAGCATTAAATGTGAACATAACTGTAAGATTTTTTTTAGAATTACCTACTGCTACCTCATAAATATCTTTAGCTCCTTTTGGAGCTAAAACTGATTTGGTTTTGGGACATAGCGAGAATCCAGTTTCATCACCATTGAATAATCTAGTGGGATCTTGCAATATGCCATCAAGTTTTTCATCTACTAGATATTGATGGATGTCAGAGAACCATTTTTTTATGTCCTTTTCACTAACACATGCACTGGCAGTTGTGACATGTTCACTTGTTCGGATCGATATCAATGGATGTCTTTGCATGAATGCCCTATACCAACCATTACCTACAAACAAAAATATATTCCTAATACCTACCTACATTTTTACATATAAACCCATAAAAATTACAAAATCAGTACCTGGCATATTATTTTTAAAAGGAGTATGTCTGTTGTTTATATCCAAAAATTGCTTCACACTCATTTGTAAATCTTCTTTTCTTCTTGGAAAACCTTTTTTACAGCTTTCAATTATCCAAGTTTGTATAATTCTTACTTTCTTTATCTGACAATACAGTTGCTGGTCCACAAGATGTTTTCCATTTAGACTTTTAAGCCTAAACTGTAGAGTAGATCTTGAAATACCAAATTTTTTTGCAGCTGCTTTTTTACTCAAACCGTTATTTAAAACTGCATTAACTGCAGCAGTTATATTTAACTGACAAAAATTTTCTCTTTTTTTCGGCATGACTAAAATACGACAAAATATAATTCAGATAATTTTAACAATTTTATTGAGTATTGAAATAACATGAATTTAAATGTGAATACTTAAATTAATTTATTTGTCAACAATACATGGTATGCCAATAAAACAATTATGAATTATTTAACTATAATCAATTATTGGCATGGTATGTCAATAACTAAAATCATTAAATATTGATTATAGTTATTATCACCAGAATTAATACGTATATTTATCAAATAAATCAACTTAAAACTATCATTTATGAAACATGTTCTTAAGGTCAATTTACACACAGCAGTGACGTGACAGTGCCGTGACCGTTCCGGGATTCCCCGGCAAAATTAATAATATTCTCAAAGGAAAGATAAGCATGATGTTCTCACTCGTCCGGCGCGTGACCGTACCGACGAAAACACAGTGTTGTCGCCGTCGTCGTACCGTGAACTTGCGATTACTTGCCGACGATATTTTCATATTTCACGGCAGTGATTTTTGTTGTAATTCATTGACTCTCTCAATTTTCGTAAAAATGAACGACGAAAAACTTATTGAATTAGTGCGGAAATATCCCGTATTGTATGATTTATCACATGCAAAGTACATGGACACAGATTACAAGAATACTATTGGAGTAAAATAGCAGAAGAAATGGAAACAACTGGTAAGAAATACATTATTATTTATATAAATATTATATTATGTACACATTATATCATGTTTAAACATATTATATTATAAGAAAAACATTAAATACATTATCAATTATGTTATTATTATTAATAATGAATATAAAATATAGAATATTATGGTCTTAGATTATAAACTTATAACTTTAACATATTTTTATAATAATACGAGTAATATTTTTAAATCGTCCTTTTATTTCATACATTATTTTCTTAAATTTAATTATTTTATATCCAAGGTAGAGACCCAACCTCAGAATTAAAGTATTCAGTGAATACTTCCCTAACACGAAATGCGTCTGTCGTTGCGTTCCCTCCTTGCAAATTTAAATGTTGTAGTGTATGACCGTTACTTCTATCCGCTTGTTGAGTTACGTAATTGTATGTATACGAATCGTATTTTTTAAATGATTATGTAGTAAACAAGTGGCCAAAATTATGTAATCTACATGTTTTGGAAATGCCTGAATTCGTCTATTGTAGAGTCTAAATTTTTGCGTAAGTATACCGAATGTATTTTCTGATGTCCTCCTGGCACGACTCAAACGGTAATTGAAGTTGCGCTTTCGGTCATCTAATTTGTCCCCTGGATAAGGTCGCATCAAGTAAGGTTTTAGAGGAAATGCCTCATCACCTACAATTACATATGGGACTTGTGTATCTGTGTTGGGTATGGTCAAATTAGCTGGAATATTCAATGATCCACGATGAAGTGCTTTACCTAAATTTGAATTAGAAAAAACACCTCCATCATGACTCTTGCCATATGCCCCTACATTAACAGCAATAAAATTACAGTGAGCATCCACAAGAGCCAACAAAACTATAGAGAATGTCTTTTTATAATTAAAAAACATTGTTCCTGTATTTGGAGGTGCTTGAATGGTAACGTGTTTTCCATCCAGAGCCCCGATACATCCCGGAAAATTCCACATACGAAAAAAATCATCAGCTATATTCTCCCACATTTCTTCGGTCGGTGTAGGCATCAACTCGTCCATAAGATTTTCAGTAATTATTTGACAGGTTTCTCGAACGATCTTGTAAACTGTACTATGCCCCATGCGATAGCTAAACGAAATTGTTTTAAGCGAATCACCCGTGGCCAAATATCTATAAAAATGACAATAGAATTGTTCAATCCAAATAATGTAAAACATTAATATTCCTATAATATTTTCATTTATTTTCACTCAAAATACACAAGAAGTATTTTCTAATGGACTGGTTTTACAAATTTGTGTAACTACTATTTTAATTTTATAAATATTTAATTGTTTATTATTTTAATGTTATGTATATGATAATGAGTTTTTTTAGCAATAGTTATCATTTTAAATTTTGTAAAATGCTTTAAGAATATATGTAAGGTACATAATATTATATGTTAAGTGAATAAATAATACGAATATAAATGTTTTATATGTAGCATTATATTTTTGTTTATTTCAGGGCCTTCGGCTAAAAGTAGGTGGGGAAATATAAGAGACAACTTCAGAAAATCTGTGAAAAAAAAAAAACTGTGAGTGGTCAAAAGGCGAAAATAATAAAGCAGTACAAATATGCACAGCAGTTGAGTTTTATAACGAAATTCTTTGATGAGAGGGACACAATGTCAAACATTGATGACAAAGTCGCAAATGAATATATTAATGTCGATGATGACTATAATGAACCTAACGAAAATGAAGAATACTCTCGAAACTGTACCACAGAAGAAGTTGATAATCCTGTGATTGTAGAGTCACAAAATAGTTGTCCTTTGCCAAGTTTAAAACAATCAGGTTCCTCTCAATGTTCAATACCACGAAAGAAAACAAAATACTCGGTACCAGACACTCCTCCTTCAAAGACAGCCGCTGCTACTGTTATGGAGTACTTGGTAAAAAAAAATGAAAGTATGGTACCATTGGAACCAAAACATCCTGTTGACGCTTTTTTATCCGGAATAGCTCCAGTTTTGAAAAAATTAACCCCACGCTACTGGCATTACGCTAAATCTGATATTTTTGCTGCCGTTCAAAACTACGAGTTTAAAATGATTATGGACCAGGAACAATTTGCGCAGCCATCTCCTATTTCAACGTATTCTACTTCATCATACTCTGAACAGTCCTCCCCTGCAGCCGATCATCCTACTCCAACAACTTCTTCTTTCACTAATTCATTAAGTGATCAAAACCAAGATTTTACAGCATATTTTCAAAAATATTGAGTTGAAAGAATGTGAAAGAATTGAACATTTTAAAATTATTTAATAAAAATTAATGTTGTAAGCTTTAAATTTTTATTTTGTGTATTAAAAATAAATCAGTTTGTATTGTATTAAATAATATTTATATCTGTAATTACCTTAAACAAACTGCGAGCCGTTCTTTTGGTGTAATAGCTTTTCTCCAGTGTGTGTCTTGTTTTTTTAGATGAATTTCTAATTTGCTTAACAGTAAGTTGAATGAATTTTCGACATTCTAAAGTATTCAAAAAACTTTGTTCCATCGTCCATCAATTCCTTATATAGAGTAGAAAATTCCCCTTCTGTTGGCCTTTTCTTCCATGCCTGATGAACCCATATCCGTTTTTTTTTTTACTACTTCTTCTTCCTCCTCTTCGTCCAAAATCAAAGCAATCATCAAAAGTTCATTTTCCGAAAACAAAGTCATCGTGGCAGATACGATGTACACTACTCAATGACGGATGAATCACTGACCAATGTGAATAGAAATCACGGCCGGTAGAATCCCGGAACGGGTACGGCACGGTCACGGCACTGTCACGTCACTGCTGTGTGTAAATAGACCTTTAAATATATGAAAACACCTAACATAGGCTTTAAAATACAATTTTCGAATAATAAAACACTATCGCCGTAGACATATAAAGTACAAAATGTATAAGAATATTACCTGTTTTGAATACGAGCCGAGACGTCCGTTTGCCGTTTGGTAAAATATAAACAAAACGCAATCAAATAATAAAGATAACAATTTGGAGCGAAACTTGACCAGTGTCGCCAATTGTGTATAAAAAAAAACTCTTATAAGTCATACACATAACTATTTATTAAATTAAAAGTTTTAGGATGCCAATAACTGTACCCGTGCCAATAACAGTATACTCTACCCTACGACCAAATTACACTCCCACTGCATCCGATCCGCCGCAAGCAGATTGGCCGTTCGGCAATCAACTTTCACCCGAGATGACTGATAGCTAGACACTCCAACTCAGAATTTGAATTTCCGATTTACGACACACACACTCGAGAACCGGACATACACGCACGGGGCGTCGTCTGCGATTTGACGTAGTCGGATTGCCTACTTAACTAGCTACTTTCATACGAGCGAATTACACTCCCACTGCATCCGATCCGCCGCAAGCAGATTGTCCGTTCGGCAATCGACTTTCACCCGAGATGACTGATAGCTAGACACTCCAACTCAGAATCTGTACTTTTTTCCCGGCGAGCCCGCGGGAGCGGGAAAGACGTGCACACCGACCGCCGCTGTCGCGCGCGTTTTTTTGCCGTTTTTTTTTCGAAAATTCGAGTTTAAGCCGTCTTCGACGGGTCTCGGGGCCCCGTTCTCACGTTATTCGCGTTCCCCGCCAAATCGATAGGCCGCGTTTCGGCCGAGACGAGTCCCCGGGACCCGGGACGACGACGACGGTCGAGTGACGATATCGCCGCCGTCGAGTGGGAATTACTATATACAGGCATAAATACGTGCGTCGGAAGGTTCTTTTTTTTTACGCGGATTTCGCGGTTTACACGTCCGAGGGCGGCGGAGCCGGTCGTCCGCTCGCCGACGCAGTGGGATCGCCTGCTCTAAAGCCCCGAGCGGACGTCGAAATCGCGTTCGGAATTCGCCGGGACGGCGAAACGCCTTAAGAGTCATTGATTTGACACCAGAATTCAACTCGGCAGGTAGGTAGGTAAGGCGTTGGAGCGGTTGGCCAGGGGTCGTGGGTTCGATGCCGGCGGTCGGAAATGTCGATAATTTGCGGCGGCCGTTATAATTCGGACTTCTTTTTCAAATATTTTCGAGTTTTACCCCCTACGGGGCTCTGGGTTGCCCGTTTCGGACCTTATTCGCGTTCTCCGTCGAAATGAGAGGCCTCGCGCGGCCGTACTTTTTTCTCGGCGAGCCCGCGGGAGCGGAAAAGACGTGCACACCGAGCGCCGCCTTTTTGCCGTTTTTTTCGAAAATTCGAGTTTTAGCCCTCTTCGACGGGTCTCGGGGCCCCGTTCTCACGTTTTTTTCGATTTTTTTCGTAAATATCGCGTATTCTACGTTTGGGGGTGGCGGAGCGGGTCGTCCGCTTGCCGACGCGGTGGGATCGCCCGCTCCAAAACCCCTGAGCGGACGTCAAAACCGCGTTCGGAATTCGCCGGATGGCTTAAGAGTAATAGATTTGACGCTGGTTTTCAATTCGGTAGGTAGGTAGGTAAGGCGTCGGTGCGGATGACAATCGATTTCTTTGTTTCGAGTATTTTTTTTCGTTATTTACATTTCATTATCACTTCCGTCTTATCATATTTAACGAAAATGTTGCGGTTTTTTGTAAATATTCGAGTTTTACCCCCTTTTTAAGACGTCTCGCGTACCCGCTCGGATCTTATTCGCGTTCCCCGCTAAATTTATAAGCCGCCTATGGCGGAGATTGGAGTGCGGACAGTGTCGTTATTATTATATACAGTAGGGTGACAATCGAATACATAGAAAAAAAAAATTTTAATATTTCTTTTTTCCCACCCACCTTAAATGTTTATTTTGATATACTCGTAATATATACTTTTTGAAAGTTATATTTCATTCGGTTGATATTTAGAGGTCCCGCAACACTTGGATATCGCAATTTCGCTCGCATTATCGACGGTTACTCGCCGATTACACATCATTCGTAGTACACCGGTTCACACGTTAACATTGTTATAGTAATGATTATTATTTTGTCGTGAATCTTATTCGTATATTTTATTGGTATCGTCTCGTGTATGTTGTTCCGTCAATACGCAGTACGTCAGTAGCCAGTTCGTACGTTCAAGTTTTATTGAGTCTTTTTGTTCACTAATTTATGTAAGCATTATTACATTTGTATATATTATATTTTAGATATTAATATAATATGGCTAGCACTAGTAAAGATCGTGGAATTTGGTTAATTGGGGGGACACTTGAATCCATCACCGGCAGTAAACTTCCGTCTAATAAACAAATGCTTCACCGGTTTTTTCATTTGCACAAATACGAAAAAAAATCTATTCAATCTAGTGCTACAATTACAGTAAGAGAAGTTAGTGCTTTTTGGGAAAAAGCTAAAATTCCCACGCATAAAGAATGCCACGTTATTGAAAAAATAAAAAAAATACACTGTAAGTGGCAGAGTATTAAAAAAAGTGCTTCACGACGAACATCAAAACAATTAGAAGTGGAATCTGTTTTCGTCAGTGACTTTGACAATTTATTCGATATTGCTCATAAAGATGCTTTGACTCTTATATCTATAAAAGAAGACAAAGAGTTTCTTCTTGCTCAGAGAGAGAAAGGAAGACGTGGAAGCATGGGTACAATTGATACGAAACTTTCAAAAAAAGAAGAGCGAACCAAACAGCGACAGCTTCAAAATGAGTTGAAAAAAAAAAAGAGACTGAACGTTTAAAAAAAGACGAACAAATGTCAAATGTTAATGATAATAATATTGATTGTGATGATTCTCAATGCAGCAGTAGTGATAATGATGAGTTGTATGTACCCTCTAGCAAGAGGTTAAAAAAAATAATAGTCCAACGAAGGTCAATACTTTATTTAATTCAACTATTGTAACTTCTAGAGTAGCGTCTGCTCTAGATAGAACGAAAGTAAGTGATCGAAATGCAATGTATGTTTTATCAGCTACAGTACAATCATTAGGGCATAATATACAACATTTTACCCTTAATCGAGAGTCAATAAGACAAGCTCGTCGAGAATATCGAGAAAAAATCGCTGATGAAATAAAAACTTCATTTGTTACGACTATTCCATTGACAGTCCATTGGGACGGAAAATTACTTCCAGATTTAACTTCAAAAGATAAAGTTGATCGCCTAGCAGTTATAGTATCAGGGGATGGTATTATGAAATTACTTGGTGTGCCGAAAATTCAAAATGGAACGGGGGAAGCCCAAGCAACTGCAGTGTTTGAGTTACTTGAAGAATGGAATTTAATTGAACGCATTAATTGTATGTCCTTTGATGCAATAGCAAGTAACAGTGGAGTAAAGGCCGGTGCGTGTGTACTTCTTGAAAAAAAAATTAAAAGAGACCTCCTCAGTTTAGCATGTCGACACCACATACCGGAACTTATTATTGAGAGTGTGTTTAATGCGTTAATGGGAGCTTCAAGTGGTCCTAATATCAAAATATTTCAACGATTTGCAGAAAAGTGGAACGAAATTGACGTAGACAAATACGAAAGTGGAATAATTGAAGATACAGTGGCTAGTAAATTAAATCCACAAAAATATGTTCTTGTCAAGTATATCAATGACCAGTTAGCGACATTTCAGCCTAAAGATGACTACAAGGAATTGCTGCAACTTTTCCTAATATTCCTAGGAGAAGAAACTGCTAAAGATTTTAAGATTCATAGACCTGGCGCTTTACATCGAGCTAGATGGATGGCAAAGTTAATTTATAGCTTGAAAATTTTCTTATTTCGATCGCAGTTCAAACTAACTGCTAGAGAATTATCTGTACTTGAAGCCTTCAACGTTTATGTCATACAAGTTTATATTAAGTACTGGTATACTGCGTCTAGTGGAGAACTAGCTCCTTATAACGATCTTAATCTTTTAAAGGAACTCGAACTATAAAAAATCAAATATAGTTATAGGCAACGCGGCTGCCAAAAGCTTCTCAAGACATTTATGGTACTTAAGTGAGACACTTATTGGATTAGCCTTTTTTGACAGCAAAGTTTCTTCTGAGATGAAAGTTAATATGATTAAATCATTAGTGAAAAAAGGAGCTGACTTTCCTTTACGGCGTATTACAGTTGAGACGACTGCAGTTCAAACAGTACAATTGTCTGATTTTGTTTCTAAAAATAGCCTCATATTATTTACAGCCTTGGACATCCCCCAAGATTTTCTAAATCAGAATCCAGATACTTGGGAAAATCACAAAGATTTCACTGACGGTTGTAAAAGGGTTCAACATCTGAAAGTAGTTAACGATGCAGCTGAACGTGGGATTTCATTGATTCAATCTTTCAATTGGATAATCACCAATCAAGAAGAACAAAAGCAGTATATTTTGCAAGTAGTTGAACAACACCGACAGAAGTATCCAAATCCAAATAAATCTACAATCGATGATTGACATTTTGTGTGATGATTTTTTTATACAATATTATGATGATCTATAACTTTTTTATATTTTTTAATTATAAATATATTTTTTTTATTCATACACTGAAATATCTATTATATTTTTAAAACAAGTTGCGCAACCAGTAAAAATTGAAATTTTTTCTTGAAATTTTTTATGAACGTTGTTATCAGATGGTAAACAATTTAAGCGGGTGGGACTTTCAGAAATATTTTTTTTTTTTTTTTATTGTCACCCTAATATACAGGCATGAATATATGCGTCGAAAAATTATTATATATATTATTATTTTACTACCTATTCAGTCACGCCGTGGCTATAATAAATACCGATTATTGAAACGGTTTGTAGGTACCTACATGCATATCATAATAAATAAATGTATAAAAATTGAGAGTTGATGCGGTGGTTGGGTTGGGTTCATTTAACACGTTGACCGCCACGTGCCCGCCGGCGGTCATCTGGCCACTGGTCATAACACTAAAAATGTGGTCGCCGGCTGATACGCTACCCTATTACCCATACGCCATGTGACCGCGGGCTGTCACATTCTTGTATATTTTCAAGTAGACTTTATTATGCTGGCGCTGAAGTAATGATACGTATGATAGTACCATTGCACAGAAAAGAAAATTTTACATCGAACGGTATATTTTTTACCTCTACTGGATTTTTTAAGTTGTTAAAATAAATGATTAAAAACAGTATTCTAGTGCTTTAATTTTTTTTTTTTTATTATGTATGATGGATTTTTAAATAATAAACATATCCAAATTAAAAGATAAAATAAAAAAAAAGTACTAATTTACATGGTGTATATTAAAACAATTTATTCAGGTATAAATTTTACAAGTTATTACACAAAATATTGAAACTTTTTTACTTCTAGCTTTTACGGTCCCCTCGACATCTTTTATACTTTGATAGCAATGAACGCATATTTTTCGAAGTTTTCGATTCCTATTACACTTTTCAGTAGTTTCTTGAAAATAATGTTTCGTATTTCCTATTGATCGTTTGTTTCCAGACGTTGATGGTTATTTACAATCGATTCATTTTGTTTTTCAAGTTCTAACATTTGATCAACTAATATTTCTCGAAACTGGGTAATTTTTAATTTTCTTTCATGCATTTTATTACAAACAATTAAAGCGTTTACAACAGCCGTTCCTAATAATATTTCCGTAGCGACTTTGTGGTACCATCTGATTGATTTTCTGACCGCTGACTGGATTTAGTCAATCTATTTTTTGACAGGAATTGTTCAGCATTTCTATTGGTTTCAACCACAATTAAATCAATATTTTCACTTGTAAAAAATAATTTAAAAATGTCCAAAGCAGAAGAATCAGGGGGTATATACATTTTTAATCCGGAATATGTATTATTGAATAAAAATTGTTTTCGATTTTTGCCTGTTACATCATTCCAAACTTCGATGAGCGTAGTATTCGAAGAACTTACAGGTGAACTATCAAGTTTTTCATCGTTAATTGATTCTATAGAAAAATTAAAACAATTTAAATTACCTAGTTATATATTTAAATATAAATAATCATACTGCCTAATGACGTAAAAATATTATATATAAATAGATCTATTATTTTTATTATAAAATAAAATTGTATGAAATATATTATTTTTAACTCCCTTCTCATAGATTTCAAAGAAAAAAACAATACTTTTTCTTACCTTCGACATCACTTTTATCGTCAGACTCAGAAGAATTTGGATTATACGTAACATCTTCGTCAGTGTCATCAAAATCACTAAATTCACTAGAATTACTAGAATTTCTATCAGTTTCAAGTATTTGATTTATTAGATCGTCATTTAGTTTAGCCTTTTTAGCACGAAAACTCATCATTAAAATTGTTGTCTCAAAAAAAAAATATTTTTACTCGTAAAATGTAGTGTGACCGAGTTCGGAATGATGTTTTAGGTATGTCATGTCATGGAAGGGGGCGATGTCGCTGCCTTGGGGAACTCCGGCTAAAATATTAAAATAGTTCGAGTAACTCGAGTCCTGGCGTACAACAAAAGTTCGGTCGCTCAGGTAGGACTTAATTAGTAGAAAGTAAGGCGCCGGAAGAAATTTTTTAAGTTTAAACAGGAGACCATCGTGCCAGACCCTGTCAAACGCTTGAGATACTTCCAGAAAGTTGGCTGCACAATATTGTTTTTCTTCTAAAGACGAGGAAATGGTATCAACTACGCGATGCAATGGTGAATAGTGGAATGGTTTGGCTTGAAGCCAAATTGCGTATCTGGAATAATTTTTGCTTCGGTAGCCAAAGGGAGAAGCCTTTTTAGTAGGATCTTTTCAAACACTTTGGATAAAGTTGGAAGAAGGCTGATAGGGCGGTAAGTGGTTACTGATTCGGGAGGTTTATTTGGTTTAGGGATAAGAATTATTTCAGAGAATTTCCAGGTTAGTGGGTAGTATGATAGACGGAACATTGCATTATAAATGTAAGATAATAATATAATTACTTTTTTTGCTAAGTTTTTGGCAGTTAGATTTGAAATCTGATCATAACCCGGAGCTTTTTTTTTATCGAGTTTTTTTATTATAAAGTTGATTTCACCGGGACTAGTAGGTTTGGCTGGAAGAGAAACGGGTAAAGCAGCGTTCAGTGATTGATTGATTATTAGATTATGGTTGTTATTTAAAATTATATCATGGGGTGTAAAGATTTTTGATAAATGTTTGCCGAATAAATTTGCTTTATCTATATCAGAAATAGCCCACGAGTTGTCTTCATTGCACAAAGGAGAAGTAGTTGATTGAGTTTTTAAAATGTTTTTAGTTGCCCTCCAGAGTGAGGAGTTTTGCGATGTTAGATTTTGGATATATTTATTATAGGTGGAGGGCTGTGTTGATCTTGCTTTACGTTTTTCGCGAATGAGGTATTTGATATGATTCGGGAGAGGGTAATTGGTAGTGTGTGTGAGCTGGGAGTTGTTGCTAATTGTAAGCATTCATGTATATCAGTTGTGAGCTTAAGGATTATAGCATCAATGTCTACGTTTGATTTTAGAGAGGTATTGAGCTGAGTGCGGGTTTCAATGGTAGATTGGAAAATGGGCCAATCGATTTTTCCAGGTAATTGGGGATTTTTTTTTTTTTTAAGGTTAATATTTACGAACGTCTCTTCGATATCAACGATACGCGCAATGCCACAGCATGACCATTAGTATAGTTCATACCGATTGGTCAGCGGCGTGGCGGAGTGCGGGGGACAACTTTGGCGACGTGAAACGCGCCCGCGTTGTCTAACGTCATCGTGTGACGAACGCCCGTGAGACACACAACCCGAGCCCACAGAAAAATATTGTATTCATTGTATTCTGCGTTGGGCGCTTTTCAACCGGTGAGTACAAGTTTATACATATATAATAATAATTAATAGCATAACGTTTGTATAGCTCGCGTATCTACCTACTGGTTTATTCATGTCATTGTACGTACGCGAGCTGGTGTACGATGCGTTTCCACCTTTGCGCGTTTCGTATTCAATGTATGATACGACATTTGTATTTCCGCTTGCCGTGTTCATATCCGTGGACATAGACTTAAACGCCGGCCTACGTGCACAAAAAGCTTTAAACGACGCTCTTTGCAGTTCCCAATTACAAGACTGCATATTGTGTGCGTGGACGTCACCCCACAGCATGTTACTTTTGTTTAGTTCATACTCGATACCATATGTACACGTAATAATATAATTATGCCTACCGTGTACAAAATATTTACTGCATTTCTAAAAATAAACACGATACCGGATTTTTAACTGACAACATGGTTACTGATAATATAATTACATTAGGTGAACACGGAGTTTTGCATATATTTATTATTTTACAGTATATAATAATATAAAATGTTTTATTATATTAAAATAATGATCAAAATGTTATTACTTATTATGTATCTTTTTAGGCAAATAAAACAATGGTCAAACATTGTATGATTTGTGGCGACGTCGAAGACGTAGAAGGGCGTTCAGTGTATTGGTATTTATATAATTACGTCCCTATAAAATAACATAACATAATGCGATGATTGTATTAGTTTTCCAGCGAATGCCGATCGGAGGCGTCAATGGGTGATGTTCGCCGAAGACAATGGTGTCAATGCTCGACAGATTGGCTCATTCCAAGCTCTGTTCAAGGCATTTTGTTGCCGGTCGTGACTACTACGGAGCAGCCGCACATCGCCGTCGACTAACTGTTAGAGCAGTGCCGTCAGTTAGTAAACTACCAAGATAAAACATTTGATCACTGTATTAAACAAAATATAGTGTCAGGCTGTACCTACCTACCGCATAAGATCCACTCACTTGATCATTTATTACCTTACTTTACTATACTCATAAAGTGTGAATTATACCAGGTGGCAGGTATTTTACAGTGGCTACAGTTTGATACTATACCTACTACAGGTACTTGCATTAGGTTAACATTATACTCTCAATATATTATATTATATTTTTATATGCTTATTGAGACATTTATTATGGGTATTTACAACCAATAAACAAAATTACAAACTTTTTCTTACAAAGTTCTTGATATTACTACTTCTGATACTACTACTACTACTACTACTTACTACTGACCTAGGTCTACTCTCCTTTTTTTGTAAGTTGTGTACTAGATAGGTATTTTATCATCTCACATCCAAGTAGTGTCTAACCTACGGTTAAAATTTGTTACATGCTTAATTATTCACTGTGTTCTAAGATATAATATTATATACATTGTTTCTGTACACAACTTATACTTACTACTATAATATTATACTATACTAGGTCGGTACAACATTCTTGAAAGTTAAAACTTTCTTTCAACTTATTATATTATAATTGTATAGAAAGAAATGTAGAATAACTTGAACGACATTCAATTGTGTTACCGCTGTTTCAGATTTCAATTGCATAACAAACACCGGCTCAAGCTCATACATTGATACCTTGATTAACTTATAACTTTACTAATATATATCAACTTTTACTATGGGATATTTACCTAGACAGAACACTTAATTTTCTTAAATTTCTACAACACAAATTAGGTATTACTAGACTCTTTACTAACCTCTCCTTTTTTGTGTACTGCAGAATAAGTATTTTATCATTTCACATATTGTCTTACCGTTAGCAATTTATACAACTAACTTTGTTTGTACTACAGTGTAACATATTACTACTGATGTGTGTTATTTGATACATAGTGGTGATAGATATAGGAGTATTTGATTTTATCACTTTGAATACTCTTTAAAAAATAATTTTAATCACACCTTGAGTACCTACACTTACTGTTATAGAGTGCAATACATTTTAAAAATGTAAGTCATTGACCATTGTAATACCTAACCAACACAAGATTATATTAAATGTGTATGAACAACACAGTCATTAAAAGTTTTTCTTTTTATTGTTTTAAGTTAAAATTCTGTATTAAACTACATTCTTTTACTACTACTACTACTACTTCTACTACTACTACAATTACTACTACTTACTACTGACCTAGGTCATTTGTAAGTTGTGTACTAGATAAGTTTTTTATCATTTCACATGTAGTACTCTTGGAAAAGTTTATATTATTTTAATACTTAATACAATAGATTTTATTGGTGCTAGGTTGGACAGAGCTTAGATTTAGGTGTAGTCACACATTCAATTAAACATTATTTTGTACAGCTTTTTGAAAAATGATTTCACTATAACACTTACTATTATACAGTGCAATACGTTTTTACAATGGTTCAAATTTATTGTCTTTGTTTTTTGATTTGTACTTGATTTTAATGTTTAATGTATTTATTTAACAATTACAAAAGTCAGTATACATATTTTCTAATCTCATTATTTGTATAACAGAAACCTTATTGCATATGGGTACCTACACTTACTATTATAGAGTGCAATAATTATTATTTTGTAAAAAACACATAAGCACAACCAATTGAACTGACATTGGTACTGCTTAATATGTAATTGGTACTTTTTTTTAACAACATTTATCTTATACTTATGTTTGTACTTATACTTATACTAAGGTAGAATTTTTTCAGTGCTCACACACACCTTCGTGTCCGATAGCCCGCGTTGCCTGCATTCGTAACGTAACTGTGCACCGGTCAGCTAGTTCATACATTTTCCCGTCATGTCGTCCGGTTGGTTTTCCGGTGTTGTTTACGGGAGAATATGAGATGTGGCTGGTGTCGGTAGAACGGGTGTCGCGTTCCTCCGGTCAGTTGTGTCGATCGTTTATCGACTTTTATTTACATACCGAAATGTATGTCAGTGGGTTGTTGTTGTTTTGGTGTTGCGCTTGCCGGGTGATCGCAGTAACCGGTTATCACGGAGTGTTGTCACAGATGCGCGTGTGTGCGTTATCCGGCCCACTATTGCGATTAAGGAAGACGGCAATGTCGCTTTGAGCGGCGGCGGCAATCCGATTACGTGGTAATTCTGTCCCGGGTAATAGCGTGTTGACGTTTTCGAGTGATGGTGCTGGGCGGTGGTGGTGTGTCTTCTCGCGTTCTTGCGTTCCTACCTACCTACGTCGTGTGTGTTTGTAGCGTCGCGCGCCGTGTAGTCGGTGCGTCCGTAAATCGGGCGGCGCGGTCGGTCGTAACGACCTTTATTGTTATGTAATATGTTACGTAACACCGGTTTTTCCGCTATCGCCTGCTAACCACGTTTTTTTCGGAACGCGTTGGGGACTTTTTCCAAGTCGCGCAACGGGGGGTATATGATGGTGGTAGTATGGGGTAAATTAGTGAATAGGGTTTTCACTTACCGGTGATTCCTGTTCGGGGAGCCAGTTGATGCGGACCTATGGGGAGCCGCGAGGATGGTGTGGTGATTTGAACGAGATAATGCACAAAAAACAATAAAGAAAGAAAAACACAGTGTCGTTGATTTTGATTTAATGCTTTATTATTTTATTATTGAACCAGTCGAGAAATAGTCTCCGTTTAGTTGGAGTGTATCAGCGTACGGTCCGCGAGGACATGTCGTCCGTGGTGCGCGTATAAAAACTAGTGATGTTTTTCTGGGCTTGATCCGGTTCGTCGAACGGCCGGCCGACGATCCTAGCGCCGTTATCGCGTGCCGCCGTCGTCCATCGTCGATTGGCGATTTGTTTGAGAAGCGCGGCGCGGCTTTCCGCGTAAAGGCTGTTTGAATTCAAACTGCTATTACGCGGGACCGCGTCAACTGGGATATTCAGATTTACAGTTTGTTTCATTCTTTTAGATCTATGTTAAAAATATAATTAAGGATATTCCATATATACAAGTCATTTAGGTTTCTTACATTGAATGTCCTGTAAAGTCCATCTACATGGAAATCATACGGTTTTAATAGTATATATTTTAACAGTGAGTTTAATGTATTAATAAGTGGATTTATATATTTTTCCATATCGATTAAACGGTTTTCAACGTCATTTACTTTATCAATTACATTATCTATTTTGGAATTAAAGTCATGAACAAAAAGTTATAGATTTTTCAACCGATATTACCGTAGTAACCAAATTTTCAAATTTTGATAAAATAGACGCTATATCCGTTTTGACAAGACTTATAAGCTATCTATAGATTCATCTTTAACTGAAGATGAATTTTTATTATTTTTTCTTACTGTAAAATTTGGTAAGGAGCATTCAGCACATTTTCATATAATAATACAATACAAGTACTATTTTTTTATGAGAAGTAAATTTGAAAATAATGTCTTTAACTTTTTTATTTTTATTATTAGATATACAGTGTATTAAAAATGTATGCTATTTTGTTAATATTTTGCTATGAATTTTAATGACTGATAATTTTTAAACTATAAAAGTTCGTATTCAGGTATGTTGCCGCGACACATTTTTGTTTTGACTATTATGCGATATGCAATATAGCACGGCGGCGACGACCAGTCTTTATCTCTCTCCCTCTTCCTCGTCCTCATCTAACCATTACGTTAGGTATGTGATTTATAATCACCTTTATAAAATATTAATTATTATTATTGTTATCGTTGTCGCCATATCGTCTTTGTTTTTATATCATCTGTTTTAATGTTTGTTGTGATTACGCAGCCAACGCCTTAGTTATTGTTATAATTTTTTGTTACCGATAAGTGTTGTTAATTGTTATACACATCTACGTACTTATATTAACTCTGAAAAGTATTGTTTTGTTGATTCGTTGTTAATTGTTTTTCTTCTGCTATTGAAGCAACGCGGAATTGTTTATTTTTGTTGCCACTGCGGCAACACACAAAAAGAAAAATATATTATATTATCTGTACGGTCATTGTGACACATATTAAATTTTGTACCGGCTCACAGTGGTCCAAAATGAAAGTTTGGCGCGTCAAAATTAATAAAAAAAAAGTTGTCTTATAAATATTTTTCTGATGATAAATTGGCTGTCTACAAAATACTGAAAAAAAAAATAACTTTTTGTAATACCCATATCGAAATAACTGCAGATAAGAAATGCATTATCGCGAGTAAACATGTGGACGTTGTTCATTTATCGAATAAACGCCGAAAAGAAAGTACGTATTATATTTTTCATAAATTGTTGTGTAATTTTTTTTGTTATATTTTTAAAAATTAATATGGACATGGAAATTGAAGGTAAGTTGTTCATGTTTAAAAATTGCTACTGTTTTATTTATTTAATTGTATTGCAGTATTAAAACTATTGAATAATTGATGATTTCATGAATTTAAAGAGCTAAGAATGGGAATTGCCCAATTTTGCCTTTTTATAAGCTATTGTAGATTATAGTACAAGTTCTCAGCTTTCTAATCATGTATAATTTATCTGCCTTTGAGACTCTAGCAATTTTATTACCATAGAAAATATGTTATTACTTTATCAAATAGGTACCTTGAAAATTAAAATATTAGGTATCACATTAAAATTGTATGTTCAACGAGTTAATATAAACGTGTGTGTATGTGTGTATAAGAATAAAAATAGCTTTAATTACATAAATTATACATTTCTAAACTTAAATTCTACAAATTCAATATAATATATTATTTCAGACAATGTTTGTGAAAAAAAATTGACGTTTAAGACACTGTTTTTGAAATTAAGAAATAATGGACCGTTGTCACCTCAAAACATTCGATTCTAGAAAATATTTATTGGATTTTATCATACAAAATTACGGTTTTAAGAATTGGGATACAAGTTATATAGAAAAAATAGAAACAGAAATCTTGAATTTTTCGCGTTCTCTAACAAAAAAATGGTCAGGTTGTAATCGAACTTTGAACATATTTATGAATAAATATAAAGAATGGTTGGAAACAGAATTTAAATTCCCTGATATAAAAAATGATCAAACCTTAAATACTGTAGGAAGGCCATTAAAAAAATTTTCTGACTTAAAAAATAGAACGAAGAGTACAAGAGTTAAAGGCATCGTTGAAGGCCTAACTACACCGGAAATAACATTTGCAGCTCAAATAAAATTATACAAAGCTGGAAAACGAGATTGGGCAGAATTATTAAAAGAAGCAACTATAACTCCAATCAGAGCTTCTAAAATAAAAAAAAATATTAAAAACCATAGTAAACCAATACCATATTCTGATGATGAAGCGCTTTGTTGTTTAATTGATAAAGGACTTACGAAAAATCAATATATTGGTTTGCGATTGGAAGCAAAACAGCGTAATGCTAATATATATCCAACATATAGTTGTATTCTACAAGCCAAACAAAAATGCTATCCAGATAAATGTTTTGTATCAGAAAGTGCTTATAATATACCTTTACAAAGTTTACTTGATCATACTGTTCAACGAATATTTCAAATACCTACTATTCAAATTATTTCACAATCTTATAACTTTGAAATGATTTATAAGTGGGGGTTGTGATGGCAGTCGAGGCCATTCAATGTATAGGCAAATTTTTAAAACGCAACCTGATAAAATAGATGCAGATAGTTATGGCATCTTTAGTTCCGCTCCAATTAAGATGTAAAAGAAATGAAAATAACAGCTACTTTACAATCTGGGAAAATCCTCGAAATTCCTCAACAAGGTTCTGTAGACCAATTATGTTTGAGTATATAAAAGAGACTAAAGAAAGTACGAGACGATTAGTTGATCATATTGAAAATCAAATAAAAACATTAATACATACCACATTTACTATCAATAATTCAGCCGAAATACAAATAGAACATACTCTAATATTTTCAATGATCGATGGCAAGGTAATATTTTTATACGAGTACATAAATATAATTGTTGATCATTTATAAAAAATGTATTTATTGTTTAAAGTGCTATTCATTTTTAGATTTGCAACTCAATAACCGAAACCTCGAGTCAGAAATGTTACATATGTAAATGTAGTCCAAAAGAAATGAACAAAATCGATGGATTAATAAATTATAAAGCTGATTATGAAACATTTAGATTTGGTCTATCGGTGCTTCATGCTCATATTCGATTTTCTGAATGTTTGTTACATATATCATATCGTTTAGATATTAAAACTTGGCAGATAGATATTATTCTATACATAAGCATAATAAAAAAATGTATAATTTAATAATAAAGATTGTAATAAAGGTAAGATCGTTGGAACACAATGAAATATTTCAAAAACGAAAAAAGTATGTACATGATCAATTTCGTTTACAATTAGGTTTATTAGTCGATGTTGTGTTACAAGGTAAGTGTTTAATAATCAGTTCTTGCTACATTTTTAAATATATATATATATATTATTTTCTTTAAGGAGCTGGAACAACTAAAGACGGAAACACAGCCCGTAATTTTTTTAAAAATGCTGAAACTAGTGCTATTATCACAGGATTAGACGTTCGATTAATAAAACGTTTTGCTAATATATTATATGCTATATCAAGTCATCATGAAATTAATACAAAAACATTTAAAACGTACACTTTTGAAACAGCTAAACTTTATGTCAGCCTTTATCCTTGGTATTACATGCCCAGTAGTGTCCATAAAATACTAATACATGGTGCAGATATTGTACAGTATGCATTATTGCCAGTGGGTAAGTTTTACTGTTAAATTAAAAAAAAGATTATTTAATTTAAATAGAATTATAAAAAATGTATAGGACAACTTTCTGAAGAAGCAGCTGAAGCTAAAAATAAGGATTTGCGTAAATACAGAGAGCATCACTCTAGAAAATGTTCAAGGTTAAACACAAATGAAGACATCCTCCACATGTTACTCGTGTCTTCTGATCCATATTTGTCGACAATGAGAAAATTACTGAAAAAAACTATACCTCAATTATCGGAAGAAGTAAAATCATTACTTATTTTAAATATATGTAACGATGATGAATTAGTAAATATGGATCATGACGATTTGGAGGTTGATGAAGAATTTAGTGAAACCGAGGATGAAACAGATGATTATTTATAAATTAAAAATAATATGTGTACCTACTAACATTAAAATAAATAAACTTCTTTTTTACTTTTACATATCATTTTTGAGTCACCCTATATATATACTATATATGCATAATATATTAAATTGATAGATATATATTATTATACACACTTATTTAAAAAAGTTTAAACTTGTTTATTTAAGTATTATCCATTACATATTAATTTTGACGCGCCAAACTTTCATTTTGGACCACTGTGCGGCCGAGTCAGTGCGACAAGAAAGTTGTTATTATAATAAAGCACCATCATTACCAGCATTTACGTGAGTTTTATTGTATTTGTGGTTGTAAATTACTGTCGGGTACTCGTCGACACCAGTTAGTCATTGAGACATCGCTGGACGGGGCTCTTCCATCGCTGAGATCGAGGTTGGTGCCATCATTGATTGCGTAAGACCGCCAGAACCCTCCGTGGTGTGTGAGAGGCCACCAGGGTCTTCGAGTTCATTCACCGTCGGCTGTCATTCATTGCAGCCATCACCTACATCGTCATCATCATCGTAGGTTTAAGTGTAGATTTTAAATATTCGGCCGATTTATGTGAGCTTGGTGGTCATTGCACCAGACCGATTCCGATCACCAAGACATCCCCCCTGTATATTACCTAAACTCATCTTCCTCATTCCCGTGCATAAATTTAACTTCCTTGGTCCAGTAATTTTAAGTCTTTGGTCCCCTCCTATCGCCGTCATCGTCGTATCTTGATGCCTACCCGGTCACTCTAAGGCAGTGTACATTGAGTTGCCTACCCCGTCGAATATAAGGCAGTGCACATTAAGTTGCCCATGTCAACCATCCCAGGAGAGCGTCATCACAACTTGCAGTCTACATATTAATTAAATAACATCGTAGCAAGCCCAAGTGGCAACAAGGTATGTTTTGAAAGATGATCATCTTTTTTTTTTAACAAAAATACTGCCTTTTCCATCCAACCATTACTTGAGGCGTTGACATGGAAAAGGTACTAAGTCATAAAAACCAAATTTTACAGGAGAAGGAAAAAACTGATTTTAGCATATTGTAAACCTTTTATTATTAGAAAAAAAACTTTTTTTTAACACAAATTTCTCACTTAAATACTTACAACTTAATTTTAATTAAAAACGAAAATATAATAATTGATATTTATAAATAATATGTGTATTAATGTTCATTATTTCTTATTTTTTATTTACAAACATCTCGATAGAATGCATGGTATTTTTCGTCCAAAAAATCTAACATTGCAAGAAGGTCTTTTTTCTTTGGTTCGCTTATGGCTGTTTCCTTTTTTGATGCACTCAATGCCTGGATCCTTTCGACAGACTTAAATGAGTGTCTATTTTTGAATATATTGTGTGATTTCCAAGGTTCAAGTGTATTGAATGTCTGCAGAGTTTTTATCATAGGAAAGTCATCTCGCGAAATTCTTATCCAACTCAAATTGCTAATTTTAATAGGTGCTGTATTTAAGAATGTATCAGCTTCTTTGGCAAAGTCATAGAAATCATCTGAGGTCATCATGACAACATTAAATGGTTGAAAATGTTTAGCATCTCTGACCATTGATGCTACTTCTTCAGGAACCATTGTTGAGCACACTTTTTTCCTCTTCTCGATAATCCCGAAATCCCTGTCACATGGCATATATGAATGCCCAGACACTAAAAATTTAAGGTCAATGGTATCAAAATATTGTTTGGCAATAGCGTATATTAACACAATAAGTATCATCCGATTCTTATTTTGACCAGCACAGTTATCGCACCAAATCTGCAATTTTGTTTTTGTTGTCATACCAGATGTAATAGCATTAAGCAAGCATGAAGCAATCTCATTCCCACCACGACCAGCTATACCCTCATGCCACATGCACATTATACTTTTACCCGTATCCCCAATGTGAATACATAAGTTATAGTTCGACAGCTGACGACTTTAAAACATGTTAGAATGAGTGAGTGTTGGAGTGAATATTACTTGTTGCATATCCATGCTTACAGTACACGTTTGGCTTGAGGGCATTTGGGATTTAGTATTATCATCGTTTAAAAGTTGCGTGGCTTTCTCAGCTTTTCTTAAATGCAATTCTCTTTCTGCTATAATTTTGAACTTATTGATACTTTCCTCGAAATTGATTTTATTTGTAAGACGATCGCAAGTAGCGCAAGTGTCAGCCCGAGGGCGATGAAATGAAAGCTTTGGAAATGATTTTTTAAAAACTCTACGATAAAAACGTTGGTCAATATTAGTATCAGGGTGTGTTATTTTGAATGCGCGATATAATCTATGAATATTTAGATCTGGACTCAAAAATAACTTGCTGGTTTTGCGACGAGAATAGTGACTCTCTTCAGTTGGGAATGACCTGACGTGAGCCTTGATTAGTTCTACATCCTGAAGCGTGTATTTTGTTTTATGAATAGAGATTTTGGATTTTTTCCTCTTGAATTTTTGTATATCATGTCTCCCCTTTTTTTTTTCAATTAAAGTTTTAACACGCCTAATCGATAAGCCCATAATGTCCCTAAAAGATTTGTTGCATACTTGAACATGACCCTCGTTGGACTTTGGTAAACAATATGTGACGGATACCTGTCTTTTTCTCGAAACCACGTCTTCTTACGTGGTCTCCTCTGTTTAACAGCTGTTATGTTTATTAGACCATAAAGAAAATTACCTTGATTATCAGGTGTTTGCTTCCAAAATTCAGAGTGAAGCGTTCGTACCTCTACCTTAGTAAATCTACGGCAATTGTATTTGCATTTACAAGCAGCCTATATATTAAATATATATTTATTACTTATAAGAAGTAGTGTAAATAAGCGTGTAAGTAAGCATGCAAATAAGCATATAAGTACCTACAAAGTTTTAGATATAATAGTTTTAATATATTAATCATACATAAAAAATAACTTACCATTTTGAATGGAACAGTTTTTGTAGACATTGTAGTACATCAATTTTATCCACGCATATAAAATATATTATATTATTTAAGTCAAAATGATTAATGATTATTAATTAATCAATTTTAAATTGATTTGTGATTGATGATATTAGACAATATTTGATAACAGTGTTCGTATCAATAAAAACATTATCATACATCGATAAACACGTGGGATGACTTAGTACCATTTCAAAGCCAAACCACGATGATTTACAACCAGTGCCATCTTGTGTTCAACGTAATTATTAATATTTAAAGAAATTTGAGTTAGTTCTTTTTCCAGGCCATTGGCATATGTATTTAGTACCTTTTCAACGAAAAAACGAAAAATTGATTTTTTTTGACTTAGTACCTTTTCCATGTCAACGCCTCACTTGTCGTTGCATATGTGGTTCCTGTAAAACTTGAATTATCTCCAATCCATTTATCCCAAACACTTTTTCCCTTAAATATAATTAAGGTAGGACCTTTTTGTCCAATACTGTTACATGCCATCAAAACTCAGGTGTTCTTTCTTCCAGAAATATATGGTGCGTGTAGCTGCTACACCAATTTCTCCAACAATTTTGGTTTTGGATGGGTTCAGGCAGAATGAGGTTTCATCCAAATTCCAAATTCTGTCTGTTCGGTCTTCAATCTTTAAGTCTACCATAGTTTTCCATAATAGGTAAAAATAATTATATATTATGAAAGGGTCGAGTGCTTTTTTCCTTGAGTGTTCAACCATTTGTGGTTTTTTAATCTTTTTGAAAATGATTAGTAAATACATTTTTAAAAGGGGTTTTAATTTTATTTTCGTTTATATAATTGCGAACTTAAGTTAAAACATCTTTTCGGCTGAGACCAAATCCATACCTTTCCATTGTTTTTAACAGATCTGCCTTTTTTTCTCCATTTAGAGTAATCCAATGCCGTAGGGCGTCCAAATATTGTAGACTTTTATCCACGAAATCCACTTACATGATTGTATAAAGTAGAACATGGTAGGTTCTACATAAGTGAAGCTGCTTTTATTGTCAATAATTTTGATGAGATAGCATTTTTCGCTTGAGTGAGGTCATCTTTTGTATATTGGTTTGCTCTAGTAGATTTCCTCAACTATTAACGCACCATCTTACCTATTTTGGAAAAAAAAATACTTATTAAACATTCTCTATACAAAAAAAAATCAAAATAATTTCTATGCGGAGCAGGTGAAACACATCATTATGCACTTTCCCATTGTCATTGTCTCACTTGCCCCAATACTTTTTTTTGTGGGGAAAGTGAATAATTGATCAATTCTATCAGAAAATTACAAAAAAGAGTAATTATTATTGTCACACAATAAACTACAAATAAAATAACTTATACTTACTAAGTTTCTGTTAGATAACAAAATAATTAAACCCAGTTAAAGAGTTAAACAAATAAGTCATGAACTCAATAGACTGGAAATAATTTTAGTAACCAACAACATGTTATTCAAAATATTGATATCATTAAAAATTAAATATAAAGTATTATTACAATTATGATTCAAGCTTAGAACGAATTTAATTGTTATTAATTGGTTCACGTGTTTGATCTTTTGTAATAGATTTTCCTTTGGCAATTCAAAATGCTTGAACAAATATATGGAATTAATGTTATATAATATTCATTAGGTACCATAGATTTATGAAAATAATAATAATTTTTATTCAAATATAATCTGTACAGAATTTCTACAACGCGATCAACCCACAACATGCTGCCCCAATTGCACCAACCTTGTGCTTTCTTCCTGTATCAATGATACTTCAAATAATTCACAATGGATCTGTAACGACTGTAATTCCCTCCCCAGTCAAACAAGTACCAACGACAAGTTTAACCTCATTTTGCAAGAATTAAAATCTATCAAGTTTAACCAATTGTTCTCGGTTAGGTTCTCTTCCTCGGTTACGATAGAGTTTCGGGGAAGGGTAAACTATGACGTCATTTAGTCAAGCGATGAACACCTTAAATGGAAATTTAAATACTGTAACCAGCAATGTAAAGTCACAAGGTGCAATTATTGGAGGATTAAATACAAGAATCGATGCAGTGGAAAAAAGTTTCTCCGAAGCCGTGCATTGTCCACCACCTACTACTACTCCTCTTGCTCTGAATGACATTACTCATGAAATCTAGTTACGATCCCGTTGTGCTGTTCATATCATTATTCGTGGTGTATCAGAGTCATCTGTCAGTACATAGGCCTCTTCCATTTCAGAAGACAAAACATTTGTCAAAGAAATGTTGGATAAACTCGAGCCTTAACTGTCAGAAGCGGTAATTCGCAAAGTTTTTAGGGTTGGAAAGAGGTTTCTATCACCAAGGATCGCACACCCTCTGAAAGACGTTCAATTTATGAAATACTTCAGGAACTACGTAATAGACAAGAAAAGGGTGAATCCAACATCTCAATCCGTTACCTCAATGGATTACCCAAGATTGTTTCACGCCAGTCAAAAAACTAAGAGAAGTAGCAGCTAATAACATTAATAACCATAATTCATTATGTAAATTTAGTTATTTGTCCAATTTTAGCTGTTTTTTGTCCCTACCCCCCTCCAACCAATGTAATTTATGTATACACTCATCTAAAACATGCCACCAACTCTTTAAAAATGGTTCATTAAATATCCAACCCAGATACTCCCAACAAAAACTAATGAAATTAAGAATGTGTTGTTGTGATAACAGGTACTGTGTTTCGCTCCGTTTTCAAGCGCAATTTTTTTTTTATAACAATCGCTCTTACACATTTCTGTACTGTTTTATTTTGTTCGTGTTATTCCCCGCTGTTGTTGTGCGTCGTTTCAACTTCATGTATGCATCTACTTCTCCGCAATCAAGCAACATAATCTTCCTATTTCGGGTCAAGTAAGAATCTTCTCAATTACTCTAATTGTCTTTATCTCTACCTACTATCAAAGTATCACCGAACAGCTGTTTCTGGCATCGTCCCCCGGAGACTTAAACGATAGGTCTTGAAGTTTCCCATCTACGGTCCAGCGTGGCAGCGTGCTCTACGTGTATCTTTGTCGAAATGTAACTTACCCGAAATTATTTGGAATAATGACGATAGTGGATTATTATATTCTTACTCCTCAACTACTAGAGCTCCCTGTATTCCCGAATTGTTTGCAACTCATTCCTTCTATCAAATGAACAATTCTTTTAATGCCCATGGATCTCTTTTAGATCTTGTGTTTACCTCCAACAAATTTCTCATAGTCAATAAATCACTCGATCCAACTGTTCCTACAGATTCATATCACCAACACTTTGCATATCTCTGTCCAATAGTTCTAGTAGTATACCATGTGACCGTAGCCAATCATTTCTTAATTTTAATAAAGCAGATTATTTAAAAATCAGTTCTTTCTTGGGATCTTTTGATTGGTATTCATCCTCTTGATATTGATTCGGCGTTCAACACTTTTTATGACGCTCTACACCAATCTATACTTGATTTTGTCCCTAAGTGTACATTCCGCAAATCCACATATCTGCCTTGGTATTCCCATGAATTGAAACAAATTGTTGCGTTAAAGAAAACGGCCCACGTAAGATTCAAGTCATCTCTAAGCAGTCATGACTACAAAGAATTATCCTTTCTCCGTGCTAAATTCAAATACTTTTCGAAAAAATGTTTTCTCGACTATGCCAAACAAGCAGATTGCTCCTTAAAAAATAACCAAAAAAGTTCTGGCAATTCATGAACAATAGTAGATCCAATCACAAGGATATCGCTAAAATTTTCCTCTTAATGGCATATCCTCTTGTAACGAGTACGAGTCAGCTGAGATGTTTTCTTCCTACTTTTCCTCAGTTTATTCTTCCAAGATAATTCCATGTGACTTTGAAAGTCCAGACATTTACTCTTTTGACCTGCCAAACAACGTCTCTTTAAGCTTAGATGATGTCTACCAAAAATTATCTGAACTACATTGTAACAAATCTGTCGGTCCAGATGGCCTACCTGGTGTATTTCTTTCCAAGCTGAAATCCATTATATCTTACCCCCTTTGGATTCTTCTTAGGCGATCACTTGATGAAGGCATCTTTCCACACATTCTTAAACTGGGATCTATAACGCCAATTCTGAAGTCCGGATGCCCAACTGATGTCTCCAACTATAGACCCATCTCAATTTTATCGCATATTGCCAAAATGTTTGAGTCATTGGTCCAAAAGGATATTCTTAGATCATTCAATAATATTATTATGGAAGAGCAACACGGTTTCCGCCCTGGTTGTTCTACTATCACTAACACCCTAATTTTTAATAATTATATTTTCAACGCTTTCCAACATCATTCACAGGTGGACGTTATTTACACGGATTTTAATAAGGCCTTTGATACCGTGAACCATGCTGTCTTAGTGAACATTCTAAAAGATTGTTGCATTGGTGAGCCGCTATTGTCTTGGCTTAAATCCTACCTAGATAACAGATACCAATGGGTTAAACTACCCAATGTTAAATCTAATGTGTTCTTTACCCCCTCTGGTGTTCTCCAAGGTGGACACCTGTCCCCTTTGCTTTTTTCCATCTTCATCAACAGCCTTAGCAAAACACTAAATCACTGTCAAGTTTTATGTTTCGCGGACGACATCAAGCTTTTTATGAAAATAAACTGCATTGAGGACAGTCTTAAACTATAAAGTGATTTAGATAGATTTGTTGCTCTTTTTGTTAAATTAGGTTTGTCACTGAATCTAGGTAAGTGTAAAGCCATGACGTTTACTAGAACCCGCTCTCCATTAACGTTCTCCTACCATATTCATGAATCAATAATTTCTCACTGTGATGGATTTACGATGGATCTTGGGTTCAGACTCCAGTAACCTTGACCCGGGCCTTCATATTGAAATGGCTTGTTGCAAAACTCTAAGAATGTTGGGTATAATAATGAGATTGTCAAAGGACCTTAACCTAACTTCGTCATTGTAAGTTTTATACTGTTCGTTAGTCCGGCCAATTATTGAATATGGTGCCATTGTTTGGGATCCCCATACTGCCGACAATGCTTGCCAGGTCGAAAGGGTACAGCGTAGGTTCTTTCGATTTGCAAGCTTCCTGTTAGGCATTAAATCTCCACCTCATGATTATTCCCCAGTTGCTATTCAAGTTAATCTTGCTTCACTGGCAGAGCGCAGGCGCATTATGGGTAGCAAGTTCTTGAATGGACTGTTAGATGGTAGTGTTGATTCCCCAACTTTACTATCCTTAATTAATTTTAAATTATCCCAACGCTCCACCCGCTCCATTACTACATTTCATGTCCCTTTTTGTTCCACCAATTACTTACTAAATGAGCCTTTAAGGCGTATGATGCATAATGCCAATCTAGACCCCACTTTCTCTTTTAGTTAGATCTGTCATATTAATTAGTATTGAAATGCATATGTATATTATTAATATTTTTGTTATTTTTATTATTATTTTTTTTCTTTTTGTTTTTTTTTTTTGTTCTCTTCCATCTTCTATTTACTTTTCTTTCTTTGTAAACCATATTATTACCTGTTTTTTCTATGTAAAAAAGGGCCTAGCCCGTATATTCCAATAAATAAACAAATAAATAAATAAACAAAGTGCAGGTACTCATTGGTTTTTACCAAAACCGTAGGGTTCTTAGATCCAAGCTTACTATTTTTAAATGTAATGTTGCTGTATTTAATTATGTTTTCATCTGTCTAACTGAAACGTGGTTATGTATGTGAGAGTATTGGTGACAATGAATTAGGCCTGGAAAATTACATTATATTTAGATGTGACAGAAATCTATCCACAAGTTGTTTACGTAGAGGTGGTGGTACTCTCATTGCTGTCCGTAAATATATACGCTGTTTACGCATATCACCCACCACCACTTATTCGTTAAATTCTCTACTCAGTACATCTCATTTATTCCTTCCTCGGTTTATATTCCTCCTAGTAGTCCTTTTACCGCATATGAATCTCATGTATCATCCGTTCAATCTATTGCTTTAGCTAATACTAATTGCACATTTATATTTTGCGGGGATTTCAACCTACCATATATCAAATGGTCCAATGATAACTATGGCCTATTATACTCCTCACCATCAAGTCATTGTTTTCCCGAATCATTCTCATATCTAAATCTCTTCCAGCTAAATAACGTGTCTAACAATCAAGGCAAACATCTTGATTTTATCTTCTCAAACATATATATCGAAAAATCTCTATCTAATGTTGTGACCTGTGATTCTTACCACCCTGCGGTTGACATCTCCCTTCCAATTATAACTGATACTCCTTTTTTCGATAAGTCTCATACCTACTTTAATTTCAGAAAAACCTCATACCCAAAAATACTTAATTTTCTAAACTCATTTAACTGGCCTGAGACCATAAACAATCTAAACGTAGTTTCAGCCACAAATGCACTTTACGATGCTCTCCATCTTCTATCCTACAATTTGTACCTAAGAACAGATATTTAAAGTCCAAGTTCCCCTCCTGGTTCTCAAAAGATCCAAAATCCATTGTTCTCGCCAAAAAAAAAATCACACGCGGTCTATAGGTCCTCCAATAAGCCACCAGAATACACTCACTTCTCTAACCTCCGTGCACAATATAAATTTGAATCAAAACGCTGTTATAAAGCATTCCTAATACGCACCAAAAATAACTTAATAAACAATACGCGATCATTCTGGGAGTTTTTTCATAACAATAATTCTAACAGCGATATTCCTGAAAATGTATACCTTGATGAATGCACTAGTTCAGGTTCTGACCCCGTCTCTATTTTGTCCTATTTCAATTCCGTTTTTACTGCCTCTTCTCCTGTCTATCCAGATAACTTTGCCTTCATTTTAGTGTAGCTGACGTCGAGGCTGGTCTTGCAAAATTAAAAAATGTGAAATCCATTGGACCAGATGGTCTACCAGGTACTTTCTTATAAAACCTTAAGTCTTTCCTGTGTGTTTCTCTATTTCAGATATATAGGCGTTCTTTGGACGAAGGTATATTCCCGTCGATCCTGAAATTAAGTTCATTTACTCCCATCTTCAAGTCTGGTAACAAATCGAACGTTAGAAACTACAGACCCATCTCCATACTAAGTCATATAGCAAAATTATTTGAATCTCTAGTTTTACTTAACATACAGCCATCTCTGAATGCAATCTAAATCGATAAACAATATGTTGTTTGACCATGGCGCTCCGCTGCTATGAACCTAACTATTTTTAATAACTTTGTATTAGAAGCGTTCGATAATAAATCCCAGGTTGATGTAATCTTTACTGATATAGCCAAAGCTTTCGATCGAGTGACCACAACTTCCTTTCCGAGTTTCACTACAAATCTGGGTTTGGTGAACCTCTTCTGTCCTGGTTCAAATCTTATCTTTCCGGTAGATTCCAATTTATAAAAATCTATGGATGTAAGTCTGAGGTCCTTCCTATCACCTCGGGAGTTCCTCAAGGTTGCTATCTTTCACCCTTTCTTTTTGCATTATTTATCAATGACATAAAAAAAATCATCCCTAATTGTAATTTCCTCGCATTTGCTGATGACATTAAAATTTTTCGCCAAATTGAATCTACTGTTTTGCACTGCAGGTCGAACTCAATAACCTAGTTATATGGATAAACTCTATCGGCCTCCTCTTAAATGTCAGCAAATGCCAGTCAATGTCTCTTTCTCGCAGCAGAAATGTCATAGTTCACAACTATACAATCAATGTTACTGTGCTTGAATCTGTTACAAGTAAAAAAAACCTAGGGGGTTCTTCTTACTAGTAATCTAAATTACCACTCACATATCCAATCGATAGGTTGCAAAGCCTATAAGATGTTAGGATTCATAAGACGTGTTTCATCCGATTTTAAACTGTCCTCCTCATTAAAAACTCTCTATTGCTCTCTAGTTCGCCCTTTATTAGAATACGCTTGCGTCCTATGGGATCCCTACACTGCGTCAGAATCATTAATCATTGAGCGTGTTCAGAGGCTATTCCTCTACTTTGCAGGTCGTGTCCTGAATATCAATCATCCTGTTTATGACTACACACCTGTTCTACGTGAACTATGCCTAGATACCCTAGCAGACAGAAGAGCTAATGTAAATCTTAAATTCCTTCAGAGTATTATTGATGATACATTTGATATACCTACTCTCCTTTCCTGCATACAATTTCGAGTACCTCAACATACCACACGTTCCACTGCTCCATTTGTCATCCCCTTTCGTACCTCACATTATAGTCAGAATCGCCCCATGGACAGGCGTGCGACTTGCGTTTGGACGAAATGCCTTTTTACCCGCATAATAAAAGTAATGTGTTTGGGCGAGTTTCTTAAAATGTGTTTGAGCGAGATAATATAAAAGATAAAATTGTTAGGTAAAATGATTAAGATATAATATTATTCTATAGGCAAATGTATATCAACCTAAATATGGCCCAGTCTTGTTGCAGGTCGGAAACTAGTATAACTCTATCATATTTTCAAATATCAGTTTGCTTGAACATTGAAAACGTGAAGTTGTAGTATAGTGTCGTATTATAGTATTATAGTTTGTATGTCAAATATGGATCTTAAAATTGATTACATTTATAACACAAAACGAAATAAATGCTGCATTTCAATTGAAAATTTTATTTTTAGTGAATCTAACCACTTGAAAAACGGGTCTTTTCGTTTTCGGTGTACTAACAGAAAATGTACTGAGAGTGTTTTAGTGAATTCCACCATCGAAGAAATATTATCTTTTTCAAATAATAATAATAATACACATAATCACGAACCAACTACTGATCATAATTTAGCCGTTCAGTGTATTAGAACTGCCGTCAAGAGGAAAGCTGAAGAAGACTTACATGCAAGACCAAATAAGATAATACGTAAGGAAATTCAAGACACTAATCTCGTTTTTAAGGAGGTAATAGTTCATAATGACATTAAATTATTGAGAGAATCGGCCTATAGGATTCGTAAAAAACATTTTCCCAATATTAATGAAGTGTTTGACCAACTGTTTGAAATTCAAGTCTATATTAAAACTAATTATTAGGGCTCGGAACTTATTGCACTTAAAAAGTACTAAATATGCATGCACTTATATTTATTTATTTTACACAACATTTTCATTTGCACAAATATTTTTTTAAATTTGTAAATAAAAAAATGCAAAGTAATAAAAGTTATTTTTATTTATATTTTTTAATCATAATTCAAACAAAAAAATAATAAAAAATCGCTTTAAAAACTAAAAATGTTCTGACGTGCGTGAAGTTGACACCACAACTTTGTGCTACAAACTTCTAACCTCAGCAAATATTTTGCAAATCATTTGCTAAAATTTGCTAAGCAATTTTTAAAATTTGCATACACCCTCAATCCCCGCAAAAACATTTATTCTCTTGGTGGGAAAAATTTCACGCAGCCCCACCACATCGTCCTATTGACCTCAAACTTTTTTCATAATTTAGCAACTAATTTGCAATTTTAGGCAACCTTTGTGAAAAAATTTGCAATCTCGTGGTTACGCCGGAATCGAATTTTCAAGTTGGACGTTCGAGAAGTTGACACCCCCACTTTGAGCTATTGACTTCAAACCAGTCCCAATATTTTGCAACTGATTTGCAACATCACCAATTCTACGGAAAATATGATTTCCCGGTGGAATAGGTCCGTGAAGTTGGCCGCACAATGTCAACATTTTGGCTTCAAATTATGTAAATAATTTGTAAGTCATTTGTAGTATTTGTAAGCACGAATTTAGAATTTGTAAGTCATCCCTTCCTTATTTTTTCCCAAAAAGAAGTTGGTCAAAAATTAATAAAAAAGCCTAGTTAAATTTAAAAAATATCTTAATAGGATAAAAAATTTTAATAAAATATAAAAACCAGCTAAATAAAAATTAATATCCAATAAAATGTTATTTCAATAAAAAAAGGTTAGTTAAAATAAAAATCCCTAGTAGAAAAAAACATCTAAAAAAACCTAAATAGGACAAAAAGTCAGTTGAATAAAAAATGGATGTTTAATAAAGAATCAAATATTAATAAAAGGAGCCAAGTTAAATTTAAAAAAATTATGAGATCTATATATTAAAATAATAATATAATATAAATATAAGATTTTTTGTCCTATTGAGATAATTTTTTAATTCAACTAGGCTTTTTTTTAATAATTTTCGATTTTTTATTAAATAAAATTTTTTTATTCAACTGACTTTATTTTATTTAGGTTTTTTTAGATGTTTTTTTTAGATGTTTTTTCTACTAGGGTTTTTTAATTTAACTAAACTTTTTTTATTGAAATAACATTTTATTTGATATCAATTTTTATTTAGCTGATTTTTTTATTCTCTAAGTTTTTTATCCTATTAAGATCTTTTTAAAACTTAACCAGGCTTTTTATTAATTTTTGACCAACTTCTTTTTGGCAAAAAAAAGGAAGGGATGACTTAAAAATTTTAAATTCATGCTTTCAAATACTTACAAATTTCCTTTGACGATTTGGCACAGTCAAAGTTCGAAAAGCTTGACATAGCACGGCCAACTGCCTTTTAGGGATTATTAAGGAAGGGATGACTTACAAATTCTAAATTCATGCTTACAAATACTTACAAATGACTTACAAATTATTTACAAAATTTGGAGCCAAAATATTGACATTGTGCGGCCAACTTCACGCACCTCGGTGGAAGTCTATCATCCACTACCACGTGAATTTTTTTATTATTTTTTTTTTTTTTTTTTATTGATCTTAAGCCCGGCGACTATGGCCATTAGCTGATTGTGTAGTTTTTTACGATTGTTGGTAGTGGGGTTTGTAACGGTAGGGATAGTACACGTGTGTGTTGTGTTTGGCAGAATTTCTAGTGGGGCACCCGTAGGTTTCTGCCATGCCCCGGGTGGGGGGATGGCGGCACTTGTTCTCTGGACAACGTGACTGCCCAGAGAAAAATGCCGCCCGATGGCTGGGAATCGAACCCGGACCGGCTGTGCCGAAGTCGACGCGTTGACTACTTTATTATTTTTATAAATCAGTATTATAATTATTTTTTTGGGTTGCTAATGATTATTAAATACCATTAATAAAATTAATAAAAATAAAATAATTAGTTTAATGTTTAACTTTTATTAATCATATTTATTAATCAATAATTTATAATATTGATTTGTGAATGTAATTTAAAAAAATTAAATCGACATTATAATTGACATTTTTAATTATTTATTTTTATTGCAATAGTATTTATTATTCATGATTTTAATGATGAATAAATTATAAATAATATAAATTAATTAAAATATTATTAATTACGAAAAATAGCTAATATATTTATGCCAACCTAGACTTTTTATCTGATTAAGATTTTATTATTATTTTTATATTTTTTTTATTAAACTAGGCTTTCTATTTCAAATACGATTTTTTATCCTTGTCAAATTTTTTTATTCAAATTTTTTTTATTTTTTTTTATATTACTAGGCTTTTTATTTCAATTGAAATTTTTTATTAAATTTATATTTTTTATTAAACTATGCTTTTTTTGTATGATTTTAATTTTGTTTATTCAACAATTACTTTTTTATTTTAATGAAGTATTGATTTTTTTATTCAATCAAGCTTTTTTTATCTATTCTCAAAAATCGACTAAATTGATAAGAAAAAGGTGATAACGTTCTGATTGTCCGGGGTGAAAAAACGACATGAAAGTTGTCTATCCTCGCGGAAAAAATCGTAAACACTTACTAAGAGAAGATTATTGTGTACTCACAATTTCAATATTTGTCCACTACACTGCTGTATCGCTGTGTTTAGTAAAATGCACGTCGTCTATAGGTACATTTAATTTTAGATATTCGAATTTACACCATACGAGTATTTATCATAAACAAATCATTGTACACAATATTTGACTGTATTTTCTACGGAATATTTTGCTGTTAAAATAATTATTTGATTTATTTTACAGTTATCTTGCCATTTGTGCGTAGGTACCTACTTTAATGATACAAACTGCAGTTATAACCAGGCATATTTTGTTTTTTTACATTTTTTTACAATTTTTTTTTATCAGTGATAAGTTCTTACACACTACATATTATTATAACATTATGGATAGCAAAGTAAGTTATTTAAACAAAGTTAATTATTATTTTACATTATCAATAACTGTTATATTATAATCAATTATAGGTACTAAATACTAATTGCAATTAAATAGCTTATTACATGATACTTAATTATTTAATTTGGCACCAGCAAGAGAAAAAATGTTTTTGCGGGGATTGAGGGTGTATGCAAATTTTAAAAATTGCTTAGCAAATTTTAGCAAATGATTTGCAAAATATTTGCTGAGGTCAGAAGTTTGTAGCACAAAGTTGTGGTGCCAGCGTGAAATTGGCACCACCAAGAGAAAAAATGTTTTTGCGGGGATTGAGGGTGTATGCAAATTTTAAAAATTGCTTAGCAAATTTTAGCAAATGATTAGCAAAATATTTGCTGAGGTTAGAAGTTTGTAGCACAAAGTTGTGGTGCCAGCGTGAAATTGGCACCACCAAGAGAAAAAATATTTTTGCGGGGATTGAGGGTGTATGCAAATTTTAAAAATTGCTTAGCAAATTTTAGCAAATGATTTGCAAAATATTTGCTGAGGTTAGAAGTTTGTAGCACAAAGTTGTGGTGCCAACTTCACGCACATAATGTTCTGTTGTGTACGTCTACACGAAAAATTAAAAAACTAGTACGCTGGCGAAATAACCGAATATATCTTTTATTATTAAGAATTTAAAACAATTTAATGTACATGAGTTCGGAGGTTCGGATAGATGTTCTGCTGGAATACGACTGACTCCCCTTGGGGACGAGCGCGGACGACAGCTCGATGTGGCTACCAAAACTGTCCACGCAGCGGAATGTCATATGCTGTCGCCGTGCTCGTTCCCACGGGTTTTTGTATACATATATATAAGAATAACATAGATGGACCACATATATACATGGTTACATATATAATATAGATATATAAGAATTGCTTATTTACGATTTACTACTTCTAAATATAATGGGCTTATAACACCCCCCCCCCCCCCAACTTAATTGAGAAATGGTGGCTAAATAGTTACCATTTTCTGCTTGCTATTAAGTAGTTTCTTCTGAAAGACTGCAGGCCAGGGCTGTGCGAGACTGTACAATCTTTTTTAATGTGAGGTTCTGCTATGTCGGGTGAATATAATTTAGGTATATTACATCTATATTTAATAATTAAATACAAACTTATGATTACTAAAATAATTACAATAACATATAGTCATATAATATGATGCTCTGGTTTTACAAAAATGTTTTTCGTAGTATCCTTGTATAATTCCTAAAGTTGATTTAATTCCTGGGCGTCCTAAGCTAATTTATTGAAATTTGTATAAGACATATGATTATCGATTTTCTGAGGTTCATGGTATTCAATGATTTTCTTAAGAGGTATAGAATAATTGAGACTCGGGCTTTCGGGTATGAAATCTTTATGAACCTGTGTTCTTAAATTCCTAGTTGGCGTGAGTATTGAGTAGTCCGTGTAGACTACGCAATACTCTGGGATATCTAATTTACCTACACCAGTTAGTACCAGTTTATACGAGTCTTTACGACAAGCAACTGTGACTACCTGATGGGTACCATAATATAACCACGAGTTTTGATTTCTGAGCTTATGCCATATGGCTGTATTCATACTTAAGTACCTGAGATTACATATGTCTGACAGTTTTTCTGGATTATTGTACAAGGATAACTCACAATTATCTGTTTTCACACGTTTAAAAATGAATTCTAATCCTAAACATAATTTGTAGGAAAACAATGTTTTACAATTCATGTATTGAGATTCTGTTAGACTGAAATGGAACTTACTGCTAAATATTGAGTATCGGGCTTTATTAACACTATTTTTCCTGGTGCCACTGTTATAGGAAAGGGGATGTCATGGTAAATGTTAAAAGGTATATTTGACAATAACGGTATTCTCGCTATAAACATGAGGGTCTGTTGTGAATATACTACGCTTAAGGTGGTTGCTCTGAATAGTTCTGGAAGTGCTAAATGGGATTCCATTGCAGGAAGTTCCAGTGTCGGTGGTAACGTAAGTTGAATTTCTTTTAGCTCATGATATAGTTCAGAGGGTGGATATACAGAGTGTGCATTAATCCGTTCAACGCGAAATTAACTATAGTCTGGAGGTTCTGGGTTTTCCACGCTTACTGGTTTAGCAAAAGCCCTAATATGGTTGTGTGCTCATCGAATTTAGTTTTTACGCTTAGAATGTCGATTGCATTAAATATGCGTTTGGCTTGTTCTGAGAGTCTGTCGATAGTTGATCTCGTTTTTTGATAATCTGTTGTTAAGTCATGAACTGTAAAATTCACGTCTTGAACAACGGATGAAGAATTCGTAATTGTTTGTGAGCGAGATGTAAGGAATCTCTGAGGTTTTAGATATTCGTGTAGAAGAATTCGGCGTCCTCGTCTGAGCAGACTCCAAAGAGGACATTCGTTAACCTACCTACCGCATTTATTAGACCCTGTGTTCGTCGGGTTAGATGTTCTGGAGATTTCCTACCGGGTGCTAAGACTTTCATAACTGAATTAAAATTAAGTTCAATTTCATGGACAATGGATATGTTGTCTGCATAAATCGATTACGTTGTAATATAGAAATAACGCTCTGTGCCTGTTTTAAGTTTCCTTCGAAACTAGTTACCCGTTTTTTTGCGTTTTTTAGTTCACTAAATCTGGGAAAGTGCGTGCTTCGACTGGTGTCGTTTTTGAGTCAGTCTGATAACCATTATTCTAAATTTTTTACTTTCAATCATTTGTTAATTTACGTGTGTGCTTCATTGAAAGTTAATCGAAAACACATAATGACTCAAAACAATGATCTTCTTTCTTCCGAGTTAAACAAATGGACTAAAAGCATGCTCGTTGACTATATAGTGGCGCAGACTCTGCCCGCTGGTGTGAAGCTAAGTGAAGACTTGTCTAAGTTTTTAAAAGATTCTTCTTCTGATCCTGTATCGCCTTCGCCTGAAAACTCAATTAATATTGCTAATATTCTCCAATCCGTGGTTGTGGAGCTCAAATCCGTGGCTCTTAGTAACGCTAAGCTACATGATAAGCTCAACTACCTCAATGCGGCACCTAATGCCCAAACTCCCAAATCAAATGCTCAACTCTTTAAAATGCCAGTTGATGTACACCCGAACTCGGTTACGGGTAATCGTTCTACTCAACCCACAAATCAATTGACTGCCAGTCAATCTTCGTCTGTAAAATCAAAATTCATTATTGGTTCTGTAAAGAACTCATCCTCCAAGTTGTCATCAATGCCTGTGCGTAAGCATGTTGATATTTTTGTCTCGAGGCTTGATCCAAGTGTTACAACTGCCCTGCTTGAATCTGAATTGTTTAATGGTTACCCAGACGTGACAATCAAGGAAATGGTTACAAGGCATCCATCATACTCTTCGTTCCATATTCGTCTGCCTGCGGATAAGCTGGATATTGTCCTCGATCCTGCATTCTGGCCCGATGGTGTATGGTCAAACGTTTTTGGGGTCGTCTTGCTCCTGAGATGATTCAAGACGCCACTCCAAAAAACTGATATCTTCATGTTCGTCTACCTGTCCTCCTCTTAGTGTGGCGTACGCTCCACCCACTTCCAGATCTGGTGTTGTGAAACACCCCGAAAAACTAATCAGCCAAGGAGTGAAGCTACACATGGGCTACTATCAAAACTGTAGAGTCTAAGAACCAAACTTTGTCTTTTTAAATGTAATGTTGCCGTGTTTAATTATATTTTCATTTGTTTAACTGAAACGTGGCTTACTAATAGCTTCCAAGACACGGAATTAGGTTTACACAACTATGTTGTTTTAGGTGTGATAGAAGTAGTCAATCCAGTAGTTTTAGTAGAGGAGGAGGAGTTCTCGTTGGCATCGTAACGATGTGGTCCATAACTTGTTACCTGCACTCATTAACAATGTTGAATATTTATTCGTTAAATATTATGTAAATAATACTGCTTATATTGTTTGTTCCGTATACATTCCTCCTAGTAGCCCTATCCCGGTATATGAGTCCTTTATGTCTGCTGCTCAATATTATCGACACCAATCCTGGTTCAGTATTTATTTTCTCTGATGATTTTAACCTTCCTGACCTATCCTGGTCTAATGACGATTTTGGCTTAATTTATTCTTCCTCTGGCCCTGCACTCCACTGTGTTCCTGACGTTTTCGCATATAATAATTATTTCCAGCTAAATCACATACCCAACTCCAATGGCAATTTCCTTGATCTAGTTTTTTCAAATGATTCTCGGATCAATATAGAGAAATCCGTTACTGGGGTGGTTCCTTGTGATCCTCACCACCCAGCCTTAGTTTTTATGCTTACTTTTGTAGATGACTTACCATCTATTGATAGATGTCATAAATATTATAATTTTCGTAAAGCCTGTTATCCTCGTATTAGTGCCTTCTTATCATCGTTTAACTGGTTAGAAACCTTAGCAACAACTGATATTGATTCTGCTACGTGTGCATTGTACGATGCATTGCATTACTGTGTTACAAGTTTTGTACCTTTAGTTGTTTTCAAGCCTTCTAAATTTCCATCCTGGTTCTTTAAAAATCTAAAAAACATTGTTTTTGCCAAGAAAGAAATGCACGCTAGATACAAAGCATCACGTAACCCTGCTGACTATAACAAGTTCTCTAACCTGCGCGCTCAGTATAAGTATTATTATAAAAAGTGCTATAAAACATTTCTGGAAAACACTGAAAACAAGCTTAAAGTTAATCCTCGTTTATTCTGGGACTTTGTACGTAAGCGTAGATCTAACAATGGTATTCCTAACTCTGTTCACCTCAATGATCTAACTGCCACTGGACCTGAATCCATCTCCAGTCTTTTCTCATCCTACTTTAACTCAGTCCATGTGCCTTCCCCAGCAAGTAGCCTACCTGTTATTCCATTTCGCAGCATACTTTACCTTCTGACTGCATCTTTAGTGTCGATGATGTCGAGAACGGGTTAGCTGCTCTAAAAAATGTATACTCCGTTGGCCCTGATGGTCTATCTGGGACCTTTTTGTATAACATCAGATCTGTCCTCTGTTTTCCTTTATGGTTACTCTTCAGGCGTTCAATGGATGATGGAATTTTTCCATCAATGCTTAAAATCAGCTCAGTCACCCCTGTGTTCAAATCTGGTGACAAATCTAACGTCACGAATTATCGACCCATCTCGATTCTAAGTCATATTGCCAAGTTATTCGAACACTTGGTACTGAAATCCATTCAGCCCTCGATTGACTCTGTACTAGTCGACGAACAATATGGTTTCCGACCCGGACGTTCTTCCACCTCGAACCTAATTGTGTTTAATAATTTTGTCCTTGAGGCATTTGAAAATCGCTCCCAGGTAGACGTAGTTTACACCGATTTTGTGAAAGCATTTGACCGTGTCGACTACGCTATCCTAATTGACATCCTCTAAAAGTCCGGTTTTGGCGAACCTATTTTGTCCTGGTTTAAATCATACCTGTCCGATCGTGTCCAGTGGGTTAAAGTGCTTGGATCAAAATCTGCTGGCGTCCCTGTTCCATCTGGTGTTCCCCAAGGTGGTCACTTGTCTCTCCTGCTTTTTTCGTTATTTATAAATGGAATTGCGAAGGCTGTTCCTAAGTGTAGATTCCTTATGTTCGCTGACAACCTGAAACTTTTCCGAAAAATCGAATCTGAAGCTGACTGTCTCGCCCTTCAGAATGAGTTAGATTCCATTAGCTTATGGTTTAGCACTCTTGGCCTCCAATTTAATACTAATAAATGCAAAGCTATGTCCTTCACCAGGCGCCGGTTGGTATTCGATTATTCTTACACTATCAATGGTTCAGTGATTGATAGAGTTGCAATCAATAGCGACTTGGGCGTTCTTTTCACTGCCGATCTGAACTTCCGCCCTCACATTGACTCCATTGCTGCCGAGCCCTCAAATCGCTTGACTTCGTAATGCGCACCATGAATGAGTTCAAGCAGTCTGGATCTCTCAAGACTGTCTACTGATCTTTATTCCGAAGCATGCTAGAGTATGCGTCTGTGCTCTGGGACCCATTTGTGGTAATTGATTCTTGCCACTTAGAGCGAGTACAAAGGCGCTTTCTGTCGTCTGCAGCTTACATGCTAAACATTGTCCATCCTCCTCATGACTATACTCCAGTATTGCGCGCACTTGGCCTTACATCTTTAGCAGATAGGCGCGTTAAAGCTAATCTGGCCTTTTTAAAAAAGTTAATCGATGGTTCCTTAAACGCCCCTTCACTGCTCGTACAAGTAAGCTTTAGAGTTCTCATCGGGCCACAAGGTCTCGAGTTCCTTTTGCTGTACCTCTCCACTGTACCAATTACGGTAAAAACAAACCAATTGACCGCATGATGCGGTTGGCTAACGAGGACCCCACCTTTCTCAGTTTACCTTAATATTGTGTTATTTTTGTACATTTATTGTTTGTAATTTTACTTGTGTCCTAATTATTTTAATTTATATTTACTGTGCCTATAATTCTGCTGTATTTTTTAGGCCATCACCCCTTGTATATGTTAGCTATCTCATTTTACTGAATTATTATTATGTACTGTACTAAATAAGGAATTTTTTATTCCGTGAATTAATTAAATAAATAAAAAAAATAAATAAAAGTGATACAAGCATCATTTAAAGTCTCGTCTTCCTGGACTTTTAGGAGTACACATATGTCACTAGTTAACTGAAAGTAATTCTGGAGTGTCCGAAATTTAAGGTCATAAGTGTTTAGGTTGACGTATGTTACAAAATCCCAGTTGGTGTTGGAGGTTCGAAGCGGACTTATCGATTCAAAATAGAGGCCTGTCACATTTCTAAGGGTCGTCACTTGGATGTTCTTGTCTAAATGTTCTGATTTTCCGGATATGATCAAAGTATACAATCTGAAAAACACTAGTAGTTATTCATTGAATAGTCTTAATAGATTCCTATGCAGTAGCGTTTGTTTGTTACTTTTTAATATAGTAACATTGGGAGAGTCTGCTTTCGCTTCTACTTCTGAGAATGGACCCAGCCACTTGGGTGCCAATTTACCCTTACTAGCCTTTTCTTGTACTATCACTTTATCACCCACTTTTAGATCTATTGAATTTACTTTCTGGTCATAGCGATCCTTAGATTTTTCTTTGGATTTTATTTTTTGCTCTCTTACCATTTGGTGAGTTTCTTACATCAACCGTTTCATCTCGTACTGGTAGTCCTGATAGTTGTACTGAGGTTCTGTTTTTCGTGTAAACGATGTGGGTACTACCAACGGGCGACCATATACCACTTCATGCGGCTGGAATCCCGTGACAATACATTGCGTAGGGAACGTAGACGTCCCAATTTTGAGGATTTTTACTAGAGTAATTTCTAAAGTACTCTCCGAGAGTTCTCTGACTGCGTTCCAAGCTCCCATTACTCTGTGGGTGGTACGGTGTCGTTAAGGTTTGCGTTATCTTCAAGAGTTTACAAACTTCTTTAAACACCTTCCTCAAGAATTCTGTACCACAGTCAGTCACCAGAGACTGTGGTTGTCCATGTAAACATATGAACTGTGTGACGAAATGTTGTGAGACAGTATTTGCCTCATGATATTTAATGGCTGAAGCCCAAATGAATTTCGAGAAATCGTCAATTAGTGTTAGGATGTAGGCGTTACCGTTATAGGACTTTGGCAAAGGCCCTACAATGTCCATAAAGATTTCCTCAAAAGGCCTAGTTGCAGTGGTCGTTATAACCATGGGCTCCCAGATAGTCTGATTTGGAGTTTTATTGACACTTGGCAGACTGGACATTTCTGTATGTACTCTCTAATCTGCGCTCTCATCCTTGCCACTGGTATAATTGGGATATTTTACTATGCGTGCTTGAAATCCCTTGGTGTCCACCAAGTGGATTTTCATGATGCTCTTGTATGATTCATTGCTTGTCATCCTCCGTCAGCTCATCTCGTGTGTATACTAGAATATGCACCAAGGAACCATGGAAGATGAACCGTAGAATGTCATGAATGACTTCCCACTTACGTCCATCTAAGCCACAGCTTAGTCTGGGGCAAGCGAGTCTAAAAATACCATTTTTTATACAGTACGCCTTGAGGTTCTGTAGGCTGTTGAAAATTGTCTCATATGTTGGCTTGTGATGGAATGATTTCTTGGTGATGATATAAAGTAACTTTCGTTAATCTGTTTGTGACATTAAGATGTCTGTTACTTAACGGTTTTTCTCTTTCAGTTCCCTGCAAGTTCCAAATTTCCTACGGAATTCCAATGCAATTCCTTTTTTCATTTTGAGATCTTCTGAAACACAAAGAGCTAGTGCCATATCTGACTGTGTTTCGAATATGTCCCCTGTGATTTCCTTAAGGTTTGGTATTGGTGCTATATGTTCTGACTTAGCCTGCAGGAATTTCTGATATTTGTTTGTGGCATGTGAGTCATCAGAACTAGTAGATGGCTCATGGTGTGAGAGGGGATCTTCTTTATCGTGAGATTCTGAGATGTTTTGGCCAGGAGTATCTGGATGTGTTGCACTACTTTCTGCACTTTGAATTCTGGTTGTAACTCGGTGAATTCTGCTCAGCGCATCGGCGTTTGTGTTGTTCACTCCTGGCTTGAAATGTATTGTATATTGATACTCTTCCAACTTTAGGCGCCAACGAGTGCGTCTTGATCCTGGATCGGTAATATTAAACAACCATACTAGTGCTTGATGATCGGTAATTATATTGAACTTTTGCCCGAATAAATAAGGTCTATACATCTTAATTACCCATACTATACTGGTTAGCTCTTTCTCAGTTGTGTTGTAGTTGACTTCTGCCTTATTTAAGGTGCGAGATGCAAATGCTACTGGCAAATCCTTTCCTATCGGTCCCTGCGACAGTACACATCCAATTCGTAGTCACTTGCGTCACAAGTCAAGTTAAAGGTTCTAGAGAAGTCCGGATACTATAATATAGGAGCCTGTGTCAAGAGGTCTTTTAACTGTTCAAAAGATTGTGTGCAAAGGTCACTCCACCTGAACGTCACGTCCTTTTTTAACAATGAGGTCAGTGGCTTAGCGATCTGCCCATAGTTTCTGATGAATCTTCTGTAGTAACCTGATAAGCCTAAAAAAGACTTAACCTCTTTCACAGTTCTTGGAATTGGAAATTGTTTCACACAACTTATCTTCTGAGGATCTGGCTTGACTCCTTCGTCAGTGATTTGATATCCGAGATAATTAACTTCTTTTCGAAGAAATTCACACTTTAGTGGTTGAAGTTTGAGATTGTATTGGCGGAGTCTCTGAAAAATCTCGGTGATTTTCTGTGAATGATCATTTAGATCTTTTAATGTTGCAGATGTTCTACTGGAATACGACTGACTCCCCTTGGGGACGAGCGCGGACGACAGCTCGCTGTGGCTACCAAAACTATCCACGCAGCGGAATGTCATATGCTGTCGCCGTGCTCGTTCCCACGGGTTCTTGTATACATATAACATAGATGGACACATATATACATGGTTACATATATAATATAGATATAATAAGAATTGCTTATATTACGATTTACTACTTCTAAATATAATGGGTTTATAACAGTTCCATGAATAAAAAAATGCACTTCTGTCGAATTATATTATATACTTGAAATACATAAATACAAATTACTAAATTAGAAAAACCACCATGTACCTGCTTAATAAAAAAGTATTTTAATAGGATATAATTTTGTTCTTACCTTCAAAAGTGTTACATTGGACCACTAAAGTTTTTTTTATGTTTTCAAAATTGAAAGATCGTCGATTATCCACGAGCAAAGTCTTGTACCTCGAAAAACTACGTTCAACATCAGTTGACGTAATTGGCGCATATTTGAAATAAGTAATATCGTCACCGGTCAAATCATCAGGAAGACCTTCCATTGAACTTTCTTATCCAATTAATATTTTTGAAATATTAAGTATCGTTTTAAATCCACAACTTTTCTCCAATACATTATTGAATTTTTGAAATACCTCAACACCGATTTCACCCTCACAGTCGTTTAATTTATTTTGGACATATTTAACTGCAGATAATGCTTCGGATAGTGAAATATATTGTTTTTCAAGTTTTGTAATATATTCCGGTATAAATCCAAAATTTGAATGTATGTATACTAAATTAGCTTCCATATCGGGATCTTGAATTAACTGTTGAGCTTCTTTAACAGAAATTGCATCTTCAGAATTTAGACTTAGTAATACTCTACGTATATCCTTGTAATATTTGCAGTAATAGGAAGCTGCCATTATCCATGTACCCCATCTAGTTAATATTGGCTCTGGTGGAAGCTGGTGCTTCACTTTTAAACACTAAAACACTTGAAGGCGCCTTTAAGACCATCTGTTTAACCCTGGAAATAAGTTTATCAACTTCTTAAACTTTTCCCGTATACTTTCGGCTACTCTATGGATACCATGTGCGAGACATGTTAAGTGTATCATTTTAGAGTACAGTGATTGAAGTGTTCGCCCAGCTTTCACCATGTATTGTGCGGCATCGGTCACAAACAATAGGACGTCACCGTGACGAATTCCATTTAGCCAGAGGACGAACATTGAATGATCAAAAAGTTTAACTATCGTCGAATTATTCGCTTTTTCCAGAACTTCGGTTGTTAGCAAATAAGTTTTTTCCGGTGCGTCAGAATTTAAAGTTCCTATTATAACGTTAGCTACATATCTACCTTCAGAATCTGTTGTTTCGTCGATCGACACCCATATTTTATTTCCTTTAATTTGTTCTCTTATATTTTTTAAAGTTTCTTCATATATGTCGTTGACATAAGTTTTGCATAGTGTCGAGTCACTAGGAATTTCTGTTGATGTATACTTTTCTAAAAATGATTTTAACTGAGGATTACTTATTTTGTAAAGTGGTATGTTTGCTGACAGTAATGCTTTACACAAATCGTAAGAAATAAGACACTTTTTCGGAGTTACTAGCTGTTGAATTTCAGAATTTGTGTTTTTTTCGTTTTTCCTAATAATCGCTCGTTTATGTTTCACAGTGTTAACGTGTTGAGTCACTACAAATTTTCGATCACTGTTAACCTTCACTTCACATAACTTACAGAATAAAATACTTCCGTCGGTTTTGAAATATCCGTACCATATTCCAAAACAAAACTATTCAAACGATTTTTCGCAGATTGTTTGGTTTTCGGCATTATGAAATAAAAATAATATAAGTAGGTAATTGAAACAAGAACGACGCGTAGAACTACAACAGATAACACGAGCGTGTAAACCGGAACTGACAAAAATATCGAAGCTGTAGGTCTATAAATGCCATTGCCCATTAACAATAGTCAATAATCATTGAGTTATTTTCCTATAAAAGTATTTATAGAAAATCGTCGTATTTCGATAGCAGCTGTTTCTATTTTAGATTTGTATAATATTCTATTTTAGATAAAGCTATAGCTGTAGTTGTAATTTATATATATTTATATAAATTATATTATATCATATAAACCAATAGGGGAAAAACATAGTTTTTAATGCCAAATGGAAATTTGAAAAATACGGTACAAGAATATCTAGAGATCTCTGAATATGAATGTATTTATTTTTTTATTTACAAATTTTTATATTGAATCTCCATAAATTTTAAAATATGCTTTAAAAAATTGTAAAATTAAGAAATATGCTCTGAAATCTAAAAATCACTAAATATGCAAAAATATGCACTAAAAACTTTTGATATGTTTTTCGCAGTGTCTTTGAATGAATTTCTAGCTTACTTAGCAATGAATCTAATGGTTCAAAAAAATCATACAAATTCAACAACTTCCGAGCCCTACTAATAATGAACAATTTTGTTTCATCAATCGAGAAAAACAAATTATTTTGTTTACGTGTACTCAAAACTTAAAACATCTTTGTAAATCTGAAAACGTTTTTAGCGATGGATCATTTACTTACGCTCCTAATCATTTTTATCAATTATATACAATACACGTCTTCAAACATAATTATTACTAGGGCTCGGATTTTAAAGGAAATGCTTCTTTTTATATATTTAAGATAGGAATCTAATTTTTATACATAAATTCGTTTCACATCAATCTGATTCCAAATAAACGAATTTATTTTGGCTTTTTTTGGCTTTTTTGTGTAAATGCTTTATTTTGCTTTTTTATTGCTTTTTTCAGTTATTCTAACTGTGGTATTTTTATATGTCTGTTATGCTATAAAAATAAAATAAAAATGTTTATTTACTTAATAAGAAATGTGAAAACCCGCAATAATGACCGTGAATATTATCGATATACAGTTAGCTTATGGGTGTATAGCTTATCGGCTATTGCATATAGTCTGTAGAACCTACGCTAAGTACTCGTATAACATCGATATCGACAGGTTTAAAATTTAAGTTTTATAGTGCGTTATAGTGTTGTAATTTATTAAAATGCCAAAAGTCAAAACGAATGCATTTTTAAAAAAAAATAGTGTTAGAATTTGGTGAAGAATTTTTTCAAACAGATGGATCGATTTTATATTGCAAACTTTGTGAAACAAAAGTGTCACATGAAAAAAAATACAATATACAACAGCATGTACGAGAGAGAAAAACATGTTCAAGCTGTTAAACGACACGAAAATGAAAAGTCTGCATTACTTCAACCATTTTACAACAGTTTAGTAGTCAGTCAGATTTTAATGCCGATTTATGTTCAACATTGGTAGCTGCAAATATTCCAATGAATAAACTAAATAATAAACATTTTCGTGAATTTTTAACAAAATATTGCAAAAAAACTATTCCTGACGAGTCGACATTACGTAAAGGATATTTTAATTCATGCTATGAAAACACATTGGCAAAAATTCGTGATACAATAACAGATCAAAAAATATGGGTGTCTATTGATGAGACTACGGACGCTGTACGTCGTAATGTTGCAAATGTAATAGTGGGCACATTATAACCACAAAATCCAAGTAATATGTTCGTTATTCACACAGAATACTTGGAGAAAGTGAATCATAGTACAATATTCCAACTATTCGATAAAGCTATGCATATTTTGTGGGGAAATGGTGTAAAACATAACGATGTTTTGCTATTTGTTTCAGATGCGGCGCCTTATATGAAAAAAGCTGGTGATTGTATAAAAGCGCTTTACCCAAAACTCATACATGTGACTTGCTTGGCACATGCATTACACAATGTTTGCAAAGAAGTACGTGCACACTACCAAGATGTAGATCAGTTGATTGGAGGAATGAAAAAAACGTTTTTAAAATGTCCCAAACGTACAGCAATCTTTAATGAGAAATGCCCAGAATTGCCAAATCCACCAAGACCAATAACGACCAGATGGGGTACATGGATAAAAGCTGTCCAGTATTATTGCAAATATTTTAATGAATTAAAAAGTGTAATTGAAGACTTCGAAAAAGAATCTCAATGTGTTAAAGTAGTGACACAACTAATTCAAAATGTATCTCTTCAATCAAATATTGTGTATATTTCAACCAACTTTGCATTTCTACCAGATATTATTACAACATTAGAGGGAAAAGGTAACTTTTAACAAAGTATTTAAACAATTTAACATCATAATATTAAATTATATGTATAATTTTAGGCGAATCGTTGACAACATGTATAAATATTGTCTTAGATGCGGAAAAAAAGTTAAATGAAGCTCAAGGAGATATTGCAACTGCTATTTCTGGTAAGCTAAATCATGTTCTTTTGAAAAACAAAGACTGGAAACAATTACTGGACATTAATACTATACTGTGTGGCGTTTCATCAGACGAAATTAATTATCATGGGTTTGATTTAAACGAAACCTCGTGCATGAAGTATGCACCGATCACTTCAGTGGATGTAGAGCGTTCATTTTCCATGTATCAAAACATCCTTTCGGACAATAGAGTCAGTTTCACTTCTGAAAATCTTGCCAATACATGGTAGTAAATTCTTTTTTTAAATTTAATTAAATTTTTTTTATTCAGTTTCATAAATTATAACTAATAATTCATGTTATTTTTAGTCATGCTTTTTTTTTTGCTTTTTTAAAAATAAATATGCTTCATTTTTGCTTTTTTAAAATAATTTTGTGCTTTTTTTGTTATTTATTATGCTTTAAAATCCGAGCCCTAATTATTACATACCAGTAGTATATGCATTTTTGACATCAAAATCTGAAGATCAATATATTTCTATGTGGTTAGAAATAAAAAAATTGTGTCTCTTTAATAGGAAAATTATTAATGTACAAAAATTTCATTCAGATTTTGAAAAAGCCGCTCATAACGCAGTTATTAATTCATTTCCGGGTTGTCAATTGATTTGTTGCCAGTTTCATTTAGCGCAATATTGGTTTGGACAAATCCAAAAAAATAAAATATTGGTAAGAGAATATGGTACCAATTCCGAACTTGGTGTTTGGCTCAAACATTTTTTCGGTTTACCATATTTACCATCCAATGAAGTGGGCTATGGTTTTATAGAACTTATGTCAATTGCTCAAAAACTCAAAAAAGCATTGAATTTACAGATTATATACTTGATACATTTATTACAGAGGATGCTATTTTTCCTTCTTATTTATGGGCAAGGAAACCTGGAAATGATCCAACACAACAAATGGAGCCGAATCATTCAATAGACATTATAATTCCCAATTTTATTCATCGCATCCAAATGCATATCAAGTATTAATATGTTACAACAAATTCAAGTAGAAACTAATACAAAATGAAATGCTATAAATCAGGGCTTAAAACCGGTAACCAGTTTGTAACGAAACCGGTAAAAAACCGTAAATTTGAGAACCGAAAACTGATAACCGCTTTTAGTTTTGGAATGCTGGAAGCGGTTATTGGTTATCGGTAATCAAGGTAAATATCTAAATATTAACATCAAAGCGTATTTTCGTGGAATTCAATACTAGAATTTTCCAGCTATTTTTAAATTTTTTTCCCCAATTAATTGCCGTCGAGTATTTCTTGTCTGTTGTGAATATCACATAGGTATATTATATATATATATATAGGTATAAGTTTTTAACTATGTATTATAAATACCGTCATAAACGTCATCGTCGACCTTCGTCCTCGTTCGCTGATTACTATTACGAAATAGTTATGGAATAGGGACTCAGTCCATTTGTCATTTAGTATTTACTAATATTTGGTACTATTTAGTATTTAATATTTACGATATTTTGATACTCTCGTCTGTTATAATTTATGTTTTATACATTGGTCAATGATATATCTTAAAGTTGTCGTTTAAAGTGGTTAAAGTGGTTAAGATTTAAATTATTTAAAGAATAACTATATTATTATATACAGAAATTAAAAATGAAGAATTCTGTTCTTAAAATGTTTTTTACGTATGATTTTAATAAAAACAGTAATAAATGCAATGTAGTGGGATGTACCAAGTATATATCTGGTAAGCATTCATCTAAGTTGGAGAAACACATTTTTGCCCTTCACAGAAATGTATAAAGATTTAACTGAGGCCAAGTTGTCCAATCTGGTGCTCGTACTGAAAATGTCCAGTTACATGATAAAGCTATGGTAAGTAATAAGTAATAACTAATAAAGTATATAAACATAGTAAATAATAAATATTATTAATTATGATTTATTAATATAATTGACTAGAGATCCAGAGAGAAAAATTAAATCATCCTCTTAATATTTGTTCTTTTTAATAACTTGTGTTTACTTTTTCAGTAAATGTGTAGGTATCTAACAATTCTAACCTTTTTACTTTTAAAGAGAAAAAATTAACAGTCATTAATGTTACAATTTGTCAACGTTCAAAAGAAATCTATTCGAATAGACATGAACCAACAGAAATTGCTTGATGCTTGTGTTGAGTTAGTGACAGTTAATGGGAGACCCTTTAGTTTGATACAGGATTCAGGATTTAATAAAATTCGAAATCCTATCCTTGAAGCGTTTGGGACAGGTAATACTTACTATACATGGGTATATTTACAATTATATGTAACTACCTATTTAAAAGTTATATATTATAATTTATAGGCACTATTAATCAATTTATCAAAAAAATATATAATTATAATTATATGTTATAGGTATATATATATTAATTCTCAAAATGTAAGGAAACATATAACAACGACGGCCTCTAATGTATGTGAAGAAATTTCAAATGATATGAAAAATCGTATGGTGTCTTTAAAAATTGATGGTGTTACACGTCACAATAGGTCATTTCTCGGTATTAATGTGCAATATATGTTCGGTGATACAATGGATTTAAAAATAAAAACGTTATCTATTGGTGAAGTATTGGGAGGAGGTCATACATCAGAAAATTTGAAGACAATGGTAAGAACTTTCACCTTGCAACTTCTTAGTTATACATTTTATAGCGTAAAAATTAAAATACAATACTTAAAAGTTAAAAATACATCTAATATTTTGTTTAAACATCTAATTAGGTACTTGATGTTCTTCAAAAATATGGTTTAACTAAAAACCAATTATTTTCTATAACCAGTGACAACGCTCCCAATATGATAAAAATGATTGATATTATTTCAATAAATGATAATGTGGATGACAACGAAATACTCAAATTGGTAGATATTGAATTGTTTTAAAAGTTACTTATATTTATATATGGGTCATTGACAACATGAATATGTTAGTACTTAGTATTAAATATTTAAAAATTAAAAGTTATTATAACATAAATTAAATTACAGATGTTGAAAATGGGCCTGAAATTTTTGAAATGAGTTGTTGATGCTATTAACCCAATACACCTAACCTTAAAAGTCAGGTTCGCAGCGCATACATTAAACCTGGCTGTTGATGAAGCCCTTAAAATTCAGTCTATTAGAAATGTAATTACTCGAGCGAGAAAAGTAAGATCAATAAAAGTAAAACCTTAAGCTTGCAATGAATTATAAATTAAATAGTAAATATAATTTTAATCATTGTGGTGATTAATATTTAAATAATTGTAAATAAAACAGGTAGTCAAAAAATTAAGAACTCCCACATATGCTGGTCTGTTAAAAATCAGAAATGAAAACAAGCCATTATTGATATTGAAACGCGTTGGTTAGCAACTTTTGACATGTTGAAGAGGCTTTTGGACACAAAATCATTTTGTAAAGAACTTGAGGAAACCATGCCAGATTTAAAATTATATAATTCTGAGATTTTTTACCTTGTTTCTAAATTTAATTAAATTAATTATTCACAATACTATAGTAAATAATATTATTATTTATAGGTCACTTCATTTGAACCCACCAAAATTGGTATTATTCAGCTTCAAAAAAGTGACATAATTATGGGTGATTTTTATTCATAAGGGGATATAGTGGCAAAATTAGATAAAATCCAGACAAATTTGTCTGAGTCAGTAAAAAATGCTATGGAAAGAAGAGGAAAGTTACTGTTTCAAAATCCTATTTTTGGTGTAGGTGTGACTTTTATCATCTTTTATCTAATATTTAAAATATGTTGACTCTTAATAACTAATAGTTAAAAAGTATTAAAACTTAAAAATATTTTGGTTTAAATTATTTTAGCGGCGTTTTTAGATCCTCGTTTTCAAAGTACGTTATCAGAGGATGAAAAGTGTCTTGCAAAAGACCATTTAGTCAAGACATGGAAGATACTTCAACCTCAAGTGATTGTTCCACAATTAATGAATACAGATGAAAATAGCGAATCTACTACAATATACCATAAAACCGAAAGAATGGATGTGATCAGATAGATGACCCCCTTGAAAATTTTATATTAGCACAGAGTAGGACAAATTTATTAATCCCTACTCCAGAACAACATTCTATTAGACTTTTGCTCGAGGAATTTAATAATGTCCCTAGAATACATCATAACGTGATATCCGAACATATTGATTGGATAATAAAACAATAAACCTGAATTATTCTTTTAGCTCAAATCAACATGGCAGTACCATGTACACAGGTAATAAATAATTATAATTTCATCTTAGCATTTTAGTACTTTATTTGAAGAATTTACTTGATATCAAAATTATTTAATGGTTTAAATAAAATAATTTACAAACATCATGTTTTATACAAATTGTTCTACTCATAAAACATTTTTTATATTTGTATACATTGAGTTTGATTTAATTTTTTAATTAAATAAAATGTATAATTATTTATTTTTACAATTGCATAGAATATAAGTATAATTATTATTATAATATACAATATTGTATGTAGTTAATGTAAATTGTTTATTTATTGTTCAAATATTACATTTTGAATTTACAATGTTTTATTTTTATAGGTAACAGTAGAAAAACATTTTTTGGTCTAAAATTTATCTGCAGTGATTTAAGATCTTCGTTATCTTCAAGACTTAGAGGATATCATGATAATTAGAGGCAATCATAAATTTTAAAATATATTCATATGAGATTATTTTTTATTTTATACTCTATACTGTAATAATAATATAAATAATAATAGAGTAAATTATAATAAAGTGGATTTAACCTTTCAACAGTTTATAGTTATTTTTTTTTTTAGTCGAGTTGACAAAATAATTTATGTTGAGTTTCTTGAATTTTTTTCTTGATCTTTGTTCTTAAAATATATACCTTTATATACAGTACCACAACTTACTATAGATAGGAGACCTTCCCAGTTTAATTTTAAGCAATTTGTTTCAAAACGTTTAGGTTTTTATCAGATTATACTTTATTTTTCATACATTTAATAATAGTTCAGTATTAATTATGACTCCCAGAGCCCGAACCCTCCTGGTTCTGCATTTGTTATTTGTAATGTTTGCTCTAAGGATCGGTCCGAAGGCGTAGAATGCTCGATCTGTAGACTTAGGTTTTGTGGTACTGTAATATATACAATACAACCAAAAGGTTCCGTGTCAATTTATCACTCTAGTGTCATCTGGAAAGTTATTATATTTAATTTTGGTTTTTTACAGTTATAAATAAGAAAATGATAACAATAACATTTTTTTATGCAATTTATTTTTTTGATTTATAAAGATCGCCATTATCTTGATTTGTTTTAAACTTTAAAGCAGTTTGAAAATAAATAATAAATATTTAAATTGAGGGAAATCGACTAAATTAAAGCACATTAAGTTTTTGATTTGTAATAATAATAGTTATGTTATCACCCCCGAATGGCCTAAATAAACTGTTTTAAAAATAAGATTAAAAATTGAAAAAAATTATTTTAAAAACCGGTTTTAACCGGTAATCGATTACCAAAAAACCTTATCAACGGTTTTTAAACGATTAACGGTTATCATAGTGTTTGAAATATCATTAAAGAAACGGTTACCGGTTACCAAAATATCAAAATTAAACGATAACCGGTTACCGGTTTTCAAAAATTTTCGGCTCCTACCGGAGCCAATTACCGGCATTATTCATAACGGTTTTAAGCCCTGCTATAAATAAAAATATTTACAATATTCGACGAAAAGCTATATTAGAAAAACAAGAATATTTAAAAACATGCTGGGATAATTATATGTCAGGTGAAATTAAGGTTTCAGAGTATATACAACGTATGGGAGTAAAATTTCCAGGAAAAAAAATATAATAAATAAAAAACAAAGATATTTTTAAAAAATTGATAAAATCATTTCAATTTTTAATTACACGTGCACACAACAATCCATTTTTAATCATACCCGTGGATTTTACGGACAGTCCCAAGTCTGTCAAAATGAGAGAGAAAATGGATTGATAAAATACAGAATCCCAGGATATTAAAAAAAGGTCGCCCAAACACATTTACAATGATTTGAAATCAATCGTCCAAACGCATTATGCTAAATTGCCCAAACACATTGCAATTTTTAAAAATTCACCCAAACGCATTACACCCAGACAGGCTAATGCGTCTGGCAAATGAGTACCACCTTTTCGTAGGTTAGTTCTAGTTACCAACAATGATACAACCCTTATTTACTGTATTCTGTGAACTATTTCTAAACAAATTGTCTAAAAAAAAAAAAAAATTTTATAATAGTATTCAAAAAATTACTTTTACCTTTGTTAAAGTTGCCCTTACAGGCGTTAATTAATAATAAATAAATAAATAAATAAACATTTATAAACTATAAACGTAATAGGGGTCACGGGAATAGGGCTTATTTACAAAACCGTCGAGGTGAAAATGCGCTTCATCACTCATAAATAACAGCATATCATCACCTCAAATAACGAGAGCATCTCTAATGCAAATTCTGAACGTTGGTGATAATCAGTGGGTTTCAACTGTTGAACAATTGTCAACTTATAAGGATGGAAGTTCAACTCACGCTTGACGATGCGTCGAACGGAAGAACGATTAATTTATAAAGCCTAGGCTTGTTTGCGCACCGAGCGTCGTGGACTTTGGAGAACAGCGGCTCTTACCCTTTCCGTGTTTTCGGCAGTTATTACAGTTCGTACGGGGCCAGGTGGCTTTTTTTTTGTAATTATTCCCGTTGTTCGAAAAGCAGTGACCCATCTCATAATTGTTTTCCGATCGGGAACCGCACCGTGACGGCCAATGTTAAATGTATTCCGGAATCCACGCTGTACTTTTACTACCGATTCGTTGTTTTTGACAAATGAATCGTAAGCGAACACACGGTGAACGACACTCCACTGCTCCATTGTGGAAACTAAATGGCATTATCTAACGGATCGAATGAGACCTTTCCGACTTATCACATTCAGCCTACGTCGAGAAAAACCCATCTATTTTTAGCCCTATTCCTGTGACCCACCCTGTACATACCTATTAGGAATATACATTCAATTTGCTTGCTACAAATGATGTAAATAAATTACAAATTAAAGATGGACTATATACGTTCACGACCGCATGTTAACTATTGTTGACATGGGGTCTCTTTAAAATAACCGATGTCAACTATAGTTGACATGCGGCCTATTTAAGTAAATAGGGTTTCCTGATACGTGGTTTTTTTCAACAACCATATAAATTGTATGGTTTTATTCAACACATTTTTCTTTATCATTCGGTATCATTGGTTTTTGAATAGCTCCACTAGATCGCGTTTTATTGAATTCACAAAATTATTAAATGCAAGCTGTTATCCTGGGTTTCTCGATCGTACAAACATTTGCTTACACGTCTGATAACGTTGGTAATCAATTCCGAATCTTTGATATTAATATATTATAATATTATAACACATTATTATGTTAGGTACATGAATACATATTCAAATAAAATAGAATTTTTTCAAAAGATCGTATTACAGTTTCTTTTTTTGCGATGAATACTAATGAAATCTCAGATCTGCTTGACTTGTCTAGTTCAGATTCGTTTGACGATGATTATAGTTCTGATGAGTATGTCCAACAAGATTCAGATAACAATAATAGTTATGAAATTATTGAAGATTCGGATACAGACGTTGAAATTACAGATAATGATTGGAATTCAGATATAAATACTATACCTGAGTTATTTGATTTTACTGGTAATTCTGGATTGCAATGCACTTTATCAAGTAATAATCCTCATGATTATTTTTCTTTATTTTTTGATCATAGTATTATGAATAATATAGTGACTTGGGTAAATTTGAAAGCAAACATTTTAAGATCTCAAGGTGTAAAGAAACATTCAAATTTAAGTAGTTGGAAAAATATTGACATATATGAATTGAAAAAGTTTATTGGTCTCAGTTTACTTATGGGTATTCATAAACTCCCTGCTATACGTTTATATTGGTCACAATCAGAAATTGATTATCATCCAATTTATGGCCAAACTCTTAGTCGAAATCGTTATGAAACTATTTTGAGATGCTTGTGCTTTTATGACCCATTTACAACAGATAAGTCTGATCGTTTACACAAAATTAATAATGTCCTTGGTCCTATAATTTCTAATATTCAAACTAAATACTATCCTAAAGAATGTTTGTCATTAGATGAATCTATGCTTCTGTGGAGAGGAAGGTTAAGCTTTAGACAGTATATCCCTAGTAAAGCACACAAATATGGAATTAAATTTTTTGAACTTTGTACTGATGATGGGTTCATTTTAGATATGATTATTTATAAAGGTAAAGGTACAGTAACAGATTCAAGAGGAGTGACGTTTGGTATTGTGAATAAACTAATGAGTAACTATTTAGGGAAAGGGCATACACTGTATATGGATAATTATTATAATAGTGTACAACTAGCTGAGTATTTATATAAAAATAAAACTCATGTAGTTGGAACTTTAAGAAAAAATAGAAAAGAAAATCCAAGTATGATAACTGCTGCAAAATTAAAAAAAGGTGAAGCAGTTCATGCACAAAAAAATAATGTACATGTAACAAAATGGGTTGATAAAAGAGAAGTGTGTATGATATCAACAAAACACAATTTAGGTTTTGAAAATGTAATTGATAAATTTGGTAGACAAAAATTCAAACCTACTGTGATTGTTGACTATAATAATCACATTTCAGGAATAGATAGAGCTGACCAAATTATGAGCTACTATCCAATGCCCAGGAAATGTATGCGTTGGTATATCAAAGTATTTTTTCATTTAGTGGATATCTGTTTATGGAACTCCAACTACTTATATAATTCACAAGTATCAAAAACTTCCCATCTAGAATTTAGAAGACAAATTATAAGTTCTTTACTTGATGTTCCATTGAATAAAAGACCATCATGCAGCCCTAAATCTTTAACAATAAATGAAACTCAAAGTAAACCATTACACAATATACAAAAAGTTCAAAAACGAAAAAGATGTAGGGTATGCCATGCTAACAAAAAAAGAATCACAACTTTATTTATATGTGACACTTGTAAAGATGAAAAAGGAAATACTATAGGTTTATGTGCAGATCCTTGTTTCAAAATGTATCATACAAAATAGTTTGATAAATAATTTATTTTTATGCAGTTTTTTTATTATAAATATAAAAAAGGTTTTGTTTTTTTAAATGTTTTAATTTAGTTTTATATATAAACTATATAATTTCAAACTATAATTACACTGATAAGCTAAAGAGAAGACAAGTGATACTACAAGTTACATACATTGAAAATTTAAAAATTGTTATTTGATTTTTTGTTAAGTTTTTATTATGTTTTACAAAGGTGTTGATTTTTTTGATTTTTAATGGTTTATTTTATATCTATGAGGATTGTATCAGTTTCAATTTTATAATTTAATTATTATAACTATTATTTTATTTATTTGTTGGTATTTTTATAATATTTTCTATGTCAATCATAGTTGACAAGTGGATTTTTATAATGAATATCCTTAAAAAAAACCGGTGTCAATATAAGTTGACATGAAAGTTAGAGCTTTTAAAAGTTGTACATGATCAAATTTGTTATTTAAGCAGTGAAATTAATTAATTTATGTAAAAAAAAAGTAATTTTTTCAAAAATTTAGTTTTGGTTATTTATAAGGATACACAATTTGCATGCGGTCATGAACGTGTTAAGCAGAAGGGCTTTTGGAAAGTGTAGTGCACTTTTTAATAAACAAAATATGAGTACATTGATGGTAGATAAAATTAAAAATATTTTAGGTCGATATTTAATCACGCCAAATGATACACGGTATTTAAAATATTAAATGACTGACTATCATAATATACATCTATATAACTAATATCTTTATTTTGAATGTCCTTATTAGTTATTCTTATTGTTTTTGTAGTTGGAATGCTTGGTATGACTCTGTGAGTTTTATTGTAAGCCACTTTGATGAAGTAGAGAATATTTGTATTGATATTCAGTTGTCTTGTCTAAGTAAACCACAAGAAACAGATTTTTTGGTCGAATATTGCAAAGTAACTTTTAATTATAATATAAATGTTGATAATATTATTAAATAGTAGTAATAATTTAACTAATAGACAAACACGATATGCTTTGATAAATAAACTATTATATTTTTATTTTTAATTTTTCGCGGTTATGAAACCTATTGCAAAAGCTTTAGATATACTGCAAGGAGAAAAATATATTTCTATAAGTTATCTTCTCCCTACATTAACAGCTGTAAAAAAGTCTTTAAATCAACTTTTATTGCATGGAAACCTTAAATATTGCAAGCCATTAGTTTAAGTGCTGATCAGTGGATTAAAAAATCGGTGATTAATGATTTTCGAATATTAAAAAACTAAACAATTTTTAATGTTATTTATAGATTTGATTCAAATTTTGAATTTTTAGACATGAAATTAGCTGCAATTTTAGAACCAAAGTTTAAGTGGAATTGGGTTGAAGTAGAAACAGTTAATGAGCTAAAAGATTGTTTAAAAGCAAGATTGTCTGAGCTTATTGTACGGAACACTGACCGTATTTTAAATTATGATACCAATGAAATCACATATTATGATGATTTTTATATTTTGATGCTACAGAAAATCCAGAAACAGATAAACTTCAAAATGTATTTAATGATTATCAAACTCTTCTCCTAAACTACCATTAACTGTATTTTCTGAAGAAATACAAAAATTGTATATTAAATATAATACAAGTATTCCCTCTAGTGCTCACGTCGAGACTTTTTAGTGCAGGAGGCCAATTATTTGATGAAAGGCGTGAGTTTATGTTTGATGATATCTTCGAGATGACACTTTTGTTAAAATATAACAAATATTTTGAATAAATATAGATAATATTATGACTATTATGTATTATTATTTAGTATTTATATTTTATATTGTTATACTGTTGTATATTTTTTTTTATTTTGTTTCATCATTTATGTACTAATAACCGATATTCCAATTAATTTTTAAAAATTGAAATTATTTGTTACCTAATTGGAACATTTGATTAATTACTTACTAGGTGTTTAATTAAATTTTTCAGTTTTCATGAATTATCCAAGTTAGATAATTTATTATTGACATTTGAACAAAAAAGTTTTTTAATCTATTAAAAAAAAATTAACTTCTAGTGTAACTTAAGTTACTATTTTCATCAAACTAAGTTAGAAATTTGGACAGTTTCAGAAACTAACTTATATTCTAACTTAGTTAGTTTTTTTAATAAAGTAACTTAACTTCAACTAGTTGAAAAAAATGACTATGCCGTAGAGCGTATAGTCTGATTATTACTACAGAAGTACAGAATAATATAGATACAACGTGGGGGAGGTTGAACGGGGCAAAGCCCCGAGTGGTGAATTTTTGGCCGTGACAAAAAATTATAGCTTTTGCTTATTATGTGTTCATGATTTTTTTTAATTTTAAACATTTTACGGTATTGTTGGGTATTTAAAATACATACCTACCTACAAATTTTGTATTTTAAAATACATTGTTAGGCTTCTAATTAGAAATTAAAAAATTATACGATACCTAGGTAATAATTAATTCACATAATGTCAAAATAAATAACATATTTAGTATAATAGATCAGGAATTAATTTTTAAAATGTAAAATGTATTTCTTTTTTTTTAGATTTTTATATCTGGTGGTCATACTTATTATAAATACCTACTATTCAAGAATTATTATAATTAAAATGTAATTCTTTATCGCTCTAAAGGACAGTGTTGGTTCAAATCAATAGGTTATAATTTCATCATTACTTTTTTTCAGTGGAATTGTATGAAGAAGAACTGTGGAGCAATAACAAGTTGACTGCCACGGTGTTTTTATAGAGCTGTCCTCAAACGCTATGAGTACCAGAATAGGTACTCGCTGTGTTTGTCTCGTGTGCTGTTGTATTTTTAGACAAATGCGAACATGGGCCATGGGTTTTTTTCGTATTTCTTATAATTTTCTTATCGTAATTGTTTATTTTAATCATTTTAATAATATTTAAAAGAAAAATAAACCGATTTGGAGTGAGTACCATATATGGTACTCAATGCCTATTGTATCATATTATTCAGTTATCCGTTTATTTTCATTCGAATCATCGTCGAGTTGTGACGTTATTGATTAGTTTATTACAATGAACGACGACGAAATTGTTCAAGCTCTTTGGTCATCAGATGAGTTATCTGAATTTGATGATAGTAATGCAGATCCTGACTTTGCTTTGGTAAATATTGCCTAATTTATAATATTTTTTGTATATCGTTTTAATTGTACAAACGTCAATCGTTTTATCATAAATATGTAGATAATGTACAACTTTTATCGTGTATGACCTAACTAATAATAGTAAATAATTTAATATAAAATATATACCTATTTCATTTATATAATATAGGATTCTGATACTGATGATTATATTATTCCTTCGAATAACTCACATGAAAATTATGAAAATTACGCTTCTGGCACTGATGATATAATTGCTTCAAATAGTTTAAATGAAAATTATGTCGCTTCTACTTCAAGTTCGTCTGGTTGGGGTCTTATAAACAGTAATACTTCTAGTCCAGTGTTCAGTTCTGAGTCTTTTGGAATCAACCCAGACATTCTCGAAACGCTAAATGATGGTACACCATATGACTTCTATTCTTTATTTATTGATGACGAAGTCTTAAATTTATTAGTTATTGAAACTAACAGATATGCTCGTGATTTACTTTCAACTCCTCGTGGTCCAAAATCTAGACTCAATAAATGGGTTGATGTTGACACAGTTGAAATTAAGAGATTTTTGGGAATAGTTATGTGGATGGGGTTAAATCCATTACCAACTTTGGCAAGTTATTGGAGTAAAAATGAAATGTACCAAACACATATTCCTAAGTATATGACCAGAAACAGATTCGAGTTGCTTTTGAGAACTTTTCATTGTTCAAACAATCAAACATGTCCTAGAGGTGATAGATTGTATAAAGTTCGTGGTTTGGTTGATTTGCTAGTGAGCAAATATAAAATATGCAACATACCAGGGGAAAATTTGTGTATTGACGAATCGGTAATTCCTTTTGTTGGACGTTTGTCGTTCCGTCAATACATAAAAAATAAAAGGCATCGATACTGCATAAAAATATTTAAAATATATGCTGGTCAAGAAACTATCCCGGGAGTGGCAGTTTCAACGAAAATTGTTATGGAGTTAGCTGCAGATTATTTAGATGAGGGTAGAACCATGTTTACAGACAACTGGTACACATCAGTCAGTTTAGCAAATGAACTTTTAAGCCGATCAACAAATCTTGTAGGTACAATACGTTCTAACAGGAAGTTTAACCCAAAAGACGTAATAAATGCTAAATTAAAGAAAGGTGAAATAAAATCAAGCCAAAATGAAAATAATATTGTGATTATGAAGTGGAAGGACAAACGCGATGTACTTATGTTGTCAACAAAGCACAAAGACAATTTAATAGAAACAACTAATAAACGTGCTCAAAAATTATTCAAACCAAAAATGATAATGGATTATAATAAGGCAAAAGGTTTTGTCGATATTTCTGATTTGAGAAATTCTTACCATTCACCACTTCGTCGATCTTTAAAATGGTATCGAAAAATTGCATTCGAAATTCTACTAAATACAAGTTTATTAAATGCATTGACATTATTTAATACTGTGACTGGTAATAAAATGGGTGTGACAGAATTCAGAGAAAATATAGTTCAAGCTTTACTAATGAAATCCAACAAACCAATGATACCCAAACAAACTGAAGGAGAAATTCATAAGATTGTTAATTCTAATCGTGGTAGATGCTCAAATTGTTATTTCGAAATGGTTCAACAAGGTGGAAGGGAACACACACAAAAAATTACACATAAAGTACTAACGAAGCGTGTGCCGACCGCCGCTGTCGTCGTCGTTGTTATCTGCAATTCTATGAATAGTAGTAAATAGTAATAGCTAATAACCATGATTACTACTATTATACGCCGTATTATTATTATTCGTCCAGTACTTATTCGTATGACTAAAATAAATTAAGATTATTATTATTATTATGATTATAATATTATTGTAGTCATTCTGAGTTCTGATGTGACTCTTGACAGTATGTACAAATAATTTACAGGTCTAGATTATTGTATTTTATTGCCACTTGTGTTGTTTATAATAGTCATTTAAAAATATGGCAAATAAAAACAACAAAACAAAACGTCCGCGTAGGAAATATATTACTAAAAACCTTATTTTGAAGCGTTATAATAAAAACAAAAGGTAAGTTTTTACAAGATTATTACATTTTTTTGATATAGAATAGTTAAAATAGTTAAATATTATAACACAGTTTATAATTTATATTACTGAACTCATTTCAATTTTGGAGAAAATGCTGTTCAGCTACTACGAGATTTTTAAATTTTTTTTTTCGAAACTCATGTAAAATGACGATTAAAACAATGGTGCCAAAAAAATCCCGCAAATATTAGTAGTTCGTTATAATTATGACGATTATTACGCATTTATCACGACATTTCTGTATAATTATAATTATCAACATAGTTTATTTATTCATTATTGGTATAATAGTTACCTAACTACCTAAGTATTATAATGTGTACCTTCATGTTAAAAAAATAAAAAATTTTCAAAAATCGCGTGGTAGATAAACAGAATTTATACCTAAACTTTATTCTATTGTTATAAAATATTATGTTTTATATTTTATTTTGAAGTTTTACTTCTAATCCATTACCATTTGGTGAGACGTCAAATGAAACTGATACTTTGACTACGTTGCAGTTGGTTCCTAACAGGTTTGTTAATTTTTGGTACCAAATACGCTCATACACTCATTATAATTTATTTTAATTTTTATAACTGCAAAATATTTTTGATAATTTTTCTTTGAATTTTGATTAGATTCAGCGTAGCTAAATATTTTTTTAATTTTTTTTTTTTTGGTATTTAAACTTTTTATTTATTTAGAGAAATAGGTTCATTAAATAATTTGTCTACATCAGATAATGTGAGCAATAACCTATTTTCAAGTACTCCAAATTGTAATTTACCAAAAGATTGTATCAGTTCACCGAATTTAAAATATAATAATGATATTTCGACTGTTATGGAGCATAGCTTATGTACAGAATACAGTCACCCTAGTTCCGAAGATACCATAACTTCATAGTATGTTTATTTTAATTAATATACGATGATGAATTATGTAAGTTATTACTTACGAAATAGTTAATTCAATTTATTTTACCAGTTTTTGCGGTGGTAGGAGGATTGTTGATATGAAACACGTATTTTTTCAAACACAAAATGAGCAATGTCATACTCCAGGGCTAGGATGTAATGTTGAACTAATAAACGAAATTACAAAAGGTTTTGCTACAAAATGGATTTTTAAATGTAAAATGTGTAACCTATTGACTACACTGGAATCGGAAAACAACGATCTAAACTGTATACCGATTAACAAAGCAATTGTTAATGGCACGTATGCAATTGGTATAGGATACACACAACTAGCTGAATTTTCGGCAAGTTTAGATGTTCCATGTATGGCCCCCTCGACGTATATAAAATATAGTGAGGAAATAAGTATGCATATGGAAACTACAGCATGGAGTGTTATGGAACTCGCTGGTATAGAAGAAAAAAAGTTGGCTTATGAGGAAGGTGATATAGATAGTGATGGTATACCTATGTGCCCTGTTGTTGCTGATGGCCAATGGAGTAAGCGCAGCTACAAGACGAAATACGACGCATTTTCAGGAGTGGTAATATTTAACTGTGTTATTATAAATAAAAAAAATTTAAATACATTTTTAAAAAGCTCTGCTGTATATAGTAGATGACGAGTACACCTCGTCACTGTGATGGATGTGCTAAATTATTTGTATTGAGTGATAAACCATTGTATACGGTACAAAGTAGTCGAAATAATGATTTGATTTTCCGCTTCAGTATCTTGTTCGACGGGAAAGTGAATCTAGTTGGTACTTTTGAGAGGTCAAAATTTAAAATTCCCAATAGTTTTCAAAAGCTCAGGGAAAAATTAATGAAAAACGGGAATTTTTACGCAAAATCGGTTTTCGAGAAAAATCGATGTCGGTTTTTGGTGTAACTCTAAAAAAAAATACCGTAGATACACGACATTTTCACTGGTTGTTTATATTAGCATTTACTATACACGATATAATTTTCAAAATATTTTGATTTGTTTTGAACTGTTTACCGTCATATTCAGATTAAAACTTTTTAAATTTTTTTTTCTATAAATATCCATAAAATTTTATTTATTGGGTAAAAAAGCATGAAAATTGAATAGAAAGCTGCGAATATATTGTTTCAAAGGCAGATGAAAAATATTAAAAATACATATTAGGCATAATTTTTTTTCAATTTACAGCAGAGCGACATCCACTTGCCCACCTTTTTATATTTATCTATATAAAATTTAGTACATTGATTTTTATCTTTATTTAGAATCTTGATATATTTTTAGTTATCTATTTCCAACATTGGACATTAGTCATATAATTTGGTACTTCTCTACAGGCCACTATAATTGGATTTCGGACGAAAAAAATATTATTCATTGGAATAAGAAATCGGTACTGTGTGACTTGTGAAAGAGCGAAAACCATCGGTAAATCTCCCATGACCCACAAGTGCTTTTTAAATTGGAAGAATGGTGCTACCAGCATAGAAGCCGATGCTATAGCAGAAGGATTTTTATGCAGCGTTAAAATGCATGGTTTAAAATTGAAACAGTTAATTGGTAAATAAAATGTACCAACATATTTATACAATATACTGCTATAATGAATCATAAAATCACATATTATATCATGATGTTTATTTGTTTTTTCTTCAGGAGACGGAGATAGTAGAGTTTGTAAAAGATTAAATGAAGTTATGCCGTATGGACCTACATTTTTAATTGAGAAAATTGAATGCAGAAATCACATACTTCGTAATTATGGACAAAAAATAATGCATTTAACAAGGAAAACTGAGTACCCGGGTTTTATACGAAAATTTATATCAAAGAATGTACTAAGATTTCGAACAGCTATAACAAAAGCAATAAAGTATAGAAATCAAATTGATGAATCACATTATAACAAAATTGAAGGTAAACATTATTAGCGAGATTATTAGTTTCCAAATTTTTTACAAATTTTAAATTTAAAATTAAACTTAAATACATTTTTTTTTAGGATTACGTAATGATATTTTAAATAGCCAATATCACATTTTTGGTCAACACTCCAAGTGTGACAAATATTTTTGCACGGGAAAAAAAATTGGAGAGCAAAATATTGTATCAGAAGTTATAAAATGTGGTTTAATGACTGAAATGTCCACTGCTCTTCGTCGTGTAGTTAATAATTCTAAAAGCTTGTTACTTGACGTGGATAATAATATCTGCGACCAATTCAACACCCTAATCAACAAACACATCGCGGGAAAGAGAATTAATTTTTCTCAAAAGCAATTATATACTACTCGAGTATGCAGCTGTGGTGGCTTTTAACTCAAATGGTAATTTGATAAGAGAAATCCACAAAAATATCACTAACAAAAGTCCAGGTACTCTATTATATTTTCAAATTAATTCATATTGTAAATTATAATAAAAATAAATATTTTTAATTTTATTGTAGGAATCGTTGCTAAAAAATATTTAAAGTATACTGCAGATAAAAGAAAAAATTTAAAAACACACCGAGCTCTATTTCGAGCATCTGGAATGTACAAAAAAAAAAATATGTCCAATGGTCCAGATGAAAATTATGGACTAGCTCAACCTTTAGATAATTTATTACCTACTGACGAGTTGAAAAATAAAAAAATTGAATTCATTCAAACAATTACCTTACCCATAACGGTCAGAGAACAAATCGAGTTGGAAACGCGAAATCAATCTAACAGCCAAAAGTGGTTTATTGAACGGAGAAACAGACTAACTGCGTCAAACTTTGGTAAAGTTTGTAAGATGCATCCAACTACATCCTGTAAAAGACCGTATATGACATATTATATGGTAATTTTACAACCCGAGCGATGGAATATGGAAAAATTACTGAAGTCATCGCAAAAGAAAAATTTGAAAAATTAACAAATCTTAAAGTCGTGGATTGTGGTTTGTTTATTGACGCAGATAAACCATACTTAGCCGCTAGCCCTGGTAAGTACGATGTATTAAGAAATCAAAGTTGTACGAGAACTAACTAGTTGTTTGGGGGTGATAATGTGATATAATATACAACTAATATTCAAATATATATTTTATATACTCAGATGGTTTAATTGGCGATACAGCTGTTTTGGAAATTAAATGTCCTTTTTCGATCAAAGATACGAATGAATTACAAACAGCGGTCGACAATAAAAAGGTATACAGAATATTAATTAATTTAATAAATATTTTAGTAATATGATTGTTTTGATAATTTACAGATACCTTATGTAACTATTGTAGACGGGAAAATGAAATTAAAAAAAACCAGTTCATACTATTATCAAATACAGGGACAATTAAAAATAACAAAAAGGAATGTATGTTATTCTAAAATGGATATTCAGTTAGAAAAAAAAATTTAAATAATACAATTTAACCAATAGTTTGTTGCATTGAAATACCTATTAGCTATTACATAAGAATGTGTAAATTGTAATAGTTATAAATTAAAATAAATAAATAAATTGTAATAATATACCTATTTCACAGATTTTATAAAGAATGTCTTCTGCCAGAATTGGTTGAACCACGGTATGGAAAAAGACTATTAAAATCTGACATTTTCGAACCTATACATATATCGGAAAACATCAAAATAAAAACAAAATCATACTAGACGTATCTCAGTAATATTATTATGTAAAATCTTAATAAATTGTAATATGCATATTATACGTATCTAATTATTTTTATTTTAATATAATTATTATTGTAATATAATAATAAGTAAATTATCCAGTAATCGAATCATACACAAATCTATATCTATTGGATTACCAAAATTGGTATATACAAATATACTAGCTGATCCCGTGCACTTCGTTGCCCTTAAAAATTTGTAAATATAAATCAAGCTATGTTGTATTGCCGTCTTTACAATCTATATTATATTGGTGCATATATTTAGGTAAGCAGTAACTTTTCAAAAAAGATAGTTTGAATGGGTACGCGCGGATATTACAAATAATACCGCGACGTTTACTGTGTGAATTGTATATTGACGGGATACTTCACAGTCGAATGTTCATGAAATAATAATCGGCGCTCCCGAGACGCGCTGAATGAGCAGTGCCAGTAGTGCCGCCGACTGCGAGTAGTAGGCGTGGCTTTGACGTCGCGCGCTTGCGGATCCCGAAAACACCTAATAGCGCGTTCTCTCGGCCGTTGCATACGTAACACTTTGGGTATCACGTCCTCTTAAATGTATGTAATAATTGTATTTATAGTTTCAGTTTTTCAAATTAAATTTATGCATCCCAAATTCTTAATATGGTATCAAATGGTTGTGAGCATATGGGACAGCGTTGTTCCTCCAATAACCCTTGACATTTCTCACATAGAGCTCGATGACCACACGGAACTAGTGAGTATGTACTTCCATTTGATTTGTATATAACACATACATTTGGTGAGTTCAGATATAATAACGGTAATATGGTTGGAACAGGTGCAAATGTTAAATTATTAAGTGCTCGATTCTTTCTTGCTCTATCATTTCTCTATATTCCAATTGAAGAGGATTCAGGAATAACACAGTCTTCTTAATTTTCTAAAACTTAAAAGATCTTTAAATAGTTAAAATTAATCATAAATTTAAGTATATAACAACAATGTTTAACTTAGTTTAAAACATACCGTCAAACAATATGGGTGGGTCTTGTTGGTTTTCCATATGGATTTCCCTAATGTCTCTAAATTAAATATTGTTTGACATATCCAAATTTTCCACATCTGCATAATAAGTAATATAAAATTTCAATATTATCATATTTTTGTATTGTAATTTTATTTTTAAATTAGATTCTAAGCATAATTTTATTTTTAAATTAGATTCTAAGCATAATTTTATTTTTTAATGATGTTTATGCAGGTATTATGTATTATGTTTTGAGAGGTTTTCAGCGCATTGTTTGTTTTCTTTCTTAAGCCCACGCGCAACATAGACAAAACACATTTACACAGAATCATTTTTTGTTTTTGAGTAATCTTAAGAGTTAAATTTCCCATTACAAAAACGACTATTTTGAACTTTTTTTTCACACTTATTTTAGTAGGCGTGTAGCTCATTATTTATTAATGTAAATCGATAGGTATATAAGAATAAAATATTAAAACCTATAAAATAATAGGTCAATTCACTCTTTTATATATATTTGAGCTAACAACACAAAATTTGATGTACATTTTGAAGTACTAGCTTCTTCAATATGGGTTGTATCGCCTTGAAATTTTTTAGATTCAATACAGTGACATCTCTAGATCAAATTTCTGATCTCAAAAAAGTCACGTCTCGTATTTAAGTTTGAGAAATTGGGAAAACAAAATTTTGCGCCAATTTTTTTTTGAAAATTCAAATTTTGATCACAACATTTACCCTCTTTAAAATTGAGTTAATAAACATTTAAAAACTAGTAACTGGTGTAGGGACGTTTCTGCTTCAATAATCGAAGGTTTCATAAAAATAGGACTTTTATTGAAGAATTTAGGTTTTTTAATATGTTTTTCAAATTTATATTAAATATTATATATTCAATATAAATCCTATCTTTAACTATCTACGTTTTACAATAAACATTATATCGACTTTAATAATTTTATCAATATAATAAATTAAAATATAGAAATATTGAATTTTAATAAAGTAATTTGAAAGCCACTTCAAAATGGTACGCGGACCACCAGTTGCCCATTCCTGATAATATATAGTTATCGAAGTAATTTCAAAAAGTATATTTTTTTTCTTTTAACAATGCTCGATTATCTACCTTTTATGGTAATATAAATCGTTTTCTTAAAAATTAAAAACAAATACAATATATAATATATATATCCGGCAGCAAGTGGTAATATGCTATAAAGTCGGAGCCAATGATATGAGTGCTCACGTCAGCGACAATAAAACTCCACGGGACACTGCGTCGAAGTTCAATTTGAGTTGAAGCGTCCCGAAAGTTTTTATCATATAGTTGTTGGCCACGCTAAGGTCGTAATCAGTGGCTTGGCGTCGATCCCGTAGTAGCCATCGAGGATAACAAGGCAAATCGAAGCCCGAGTCGACCAAAAACTGGCGTTTTATTATATCATCTGTAACAAACAGGTGGCTACCAGAATTCGGACGGTCTATTGCCGCCACTACTGACTGTGACTGTTGTTGGAGTTTACTTGGTACTTACAGGAAACCTTACACTTGGCGGCCTTTTCTCCATAAGTTCTATAATACCAACACCATCCTTTACCATTGGTCTGTTCCATGTTTGAACTGTCTGGAAGTGAGTTACGATAACGGCTACACGACCTAGAACGGATATGTTGCGGGCGTTTGGCACATAATTCGCTTACCTGTTTCGTGAGCGCTTCAAAGACATCGAGTTCCTTTTTGTCGTTCGTCGTGGCAACAGTATGGACGAATGGCGAGGGGGCTGGCTGTACTTCAACAATTTTGTCAGCCAGCTCGGCTACCTTTTCTAGCGGAAGCTCTGATTGTGCAGTTAAAATAGCTTGTGTATGTTATGGTAGACGGTGAAACCAAAGTTGACGTGAAATATTGTCTTGTAATGTGGTAGTACCGGCAAGGGAACGGAGATGTCGTAAGAACTGTGATGGCTTACGGTCACTTAGTTCTTCTATTAATGAGTTGACGCACACGTTGTTGTTCTGAGATAGAAAACTGTTCAACAAGTTTTGTGCGTAAATGTTTGTAGCGTTCAGTTGGCGGTGGATTAGTAATAATATCCTCTACTTCAGCCGCTTAACGCGTATCAAGGTGAACAACAACGTAATTAAATTTTATTTCCTAACTTCCCATATAGCAGAGAAATATTCTATGTATATTTCTTGTACATCCATTATGAAATATGTATATCTGTAAAACATCTAAAATAAGTCCATAGAAAATTTATTGCTATAGAAAAGATATACATTATATTATGCTTTTCCGGTGGAACAACGATATAAGTGCAAATATTTGACTTTTTGACATAAGTACAATAGTACGGAACCATTTCATTTTATCGAATGAAACAATGACATAAGTATAATACCTATTATTGACCGCTAGAGAGCAGTTTCGTCATTGTTGAAATACCGGTTTTTAATCACATGTTCAGGATAACAATACGTTGTTATCAGTTATGTTTCGTCTATAAAGCGTAGTGCAACATTTTGATTTCTATAACGACATAATTGTTATTTATGACATTTTTTTTTGTGATCCTGGTACAACAAAAAGTTGCGTTATTGTTCATCTTAGACGTCCTATTTTTCGTCATTATCTAGTGGAACTACGCCGAAAGTATATATTCCATAATCGTTGATTTCAAAAATTTTTTTTTTTAGTGTTACTGTTCCTTCTATCATTGTTCACTCAATATTTCTTTGCTTTTTGCAAATCCGCAATTTTATTTTTATTTTGTAAACTGTCTTTAGAGTGTTTTACATGCTCCTCTTTTTGTAACGCATTTATGATCTTCCATATTGTTGGGTGGGATGAGGAGTTTAACATTGCAGAAAAATAATTGTGCCACTCTTCTACGGAGTTATTTGTTCGGGGTAAATCAGCAGACACTAAAGAATAGCAGTTCCATATATTTATTGGAAAATTAGGTTCTCTTTTTTTTATTTCTATGTAAGCGACCAATCCAATTTCTCTCAAAATAATCTATTAATAGCATCAATATCTCTTCATTTTGAATATAAAAGTTTCTCAAATGCATCAACAACTTTATTTGTTGGTACATATGCTAAAGCTGGTAACATTCGTATGTATAATGCAAAATCTGAATTTTCCTTAAATTTCTTTTGTAATCCAGTTTCTTGAACGTGACACCATACACATTCATTGTGATAAATGAAAAAAACAACCATTTATAGATGCATTTGGAAACTCAAATTTGACAGCATTCATTGCCCCCTTTTCAAAGTATATCATTATATTAAGTGGGTTTAGGTTAGGTATTAGTGACTTTAAAGCTTGAAACATTAATTTATATATATTTTCCTTTTTATCGGGTAGTAAAATATACACAGAAGGAATAACATTCGAATAATAAACAGCGTGAATAGTATAAAGTTGTTGAAATATTTAAGGGCACATGAGAATGTTCCGTCACAAAACCTATTTTCACAGTTAACCATTATTCGAGGTTTCGTTTTGTACAGAATAATAGAAACCCCTGTGAACATGGCAGCACAACATTAGCAGACATCGATCCAATCAATCCAACAAATTTGTTGGTGGATTGTTGGACATTGTTGGACATCTTTCAGAATTTGTTGGACATTATTTTCACCAGGGGGCCAATTTCCAACTTTGCGCTGCCAACTCCACGCCAGCAGCGCAATTCATTGTTGGGACATGTTTTTTGTGCTAGACTTGTTCGTCTCCATTTGTTGGACATTGTTGGACAACTTTCAGAATTTGTTGGACATTATTTTCACCGGGGGGCCAATTTCCAATTTTGCGCTGCCAAGTTCACGACAGCAGCGCAACTCATTGTTGGGACATGTTTTTTGTGCTAGACTTGTTCGTCTCCATTTGTTGGACATTGTTGGACAACTTTCAGAATTTGTTGGACATTATTTTCACCGGGGGGCCAATTTCCAATTTTACGCAACTCATTGTTGGGACATGTTTTTTGGTTCTACAAGGTACATCCAAAAATGGATCATGTTAGGATTTTTACATTATGTTGTAAGTAATGTATTATGCCATTATGGAATGGTGTGCGTCTCAAGTATGAATTAATACTTTTTTCAGAGTCGTGGTATTTTGTTAAGTATCTTTTCAGTTAGCACTATGTTACAATGTTACATAATCCATATCAAAATTCCCACTGCAGAATCATAAAAAAAGTTGCTCATTTTGTGTTTAATACATTTTCTCATTCCACCATATTTCTGGTGGTCGGAGTAGCGTTGAAAAACCTATACGTTTCCAAGGCTGGGTATTAACGAGTTAAAAAGTTGAAGTTAAGTTAAAAAGTTAGTTTAATTTAAACTTTTTAACTTAACTAATTACTTTTGGATTTTCATTAACTTAACTGTTAACTTCCTAATTTTATTTTTTAATTAACGTGAAATTTACGAATTAATTTTTCATTTTAAGAAGTAAGTTAAGTTAATTTATTTTGTTTTTTATTTTATTATATTTCACTATTTCAGACTATTTCGTTTTCATGTCAAAAAATATTTACCATGAATTGTTTAAAATTAAAAATGTATATCATTCGAATTTAACTTGTATGAAAATACCGTATAAGGTATACAAACAAGTTTAGTTTTGGGTTGGAAAAAATTAAGTACGCTAGCATTGTGTAAACAAATTAACTTTTTTAACTTAATAAAAAGTTGTGTGTATTTACTTTAAACTTAACTGAGTTAAGAAAAATCATTAACTTGCCCACCATTGTAAATTTCTGATAGAAAAATTGTATCCATTTCGCATAGTGAGGTATACGGTAATTTATCTTATATGATATAGGTACTACAAAATGAAGTATTGACAAAGGGGTTTAATGAAAACAATCAACTAACTAATGATTACCATAGACTTGTAGAATAATATAATAGTATAGGAATATCTACAATAGAATAATAACCATAAGTCTATGATGATAACAGTTTATTTTTAGCTATTTTATACTAAATTTTTATTATGCCCCATTCGCCATTAATAAGACTTAAATTTTCAATTGGTATAATATGCATGGGGTCACAATAACGTTAAAATAATGCAAACAACATGATGGTTTACCATTTTACGAAAATTTAACGGAATCTAATAATATTAATACTTAAGAGGACGCTTCCTATAGATTTGTTATCTCCGTCTTACACAAGCACGACATAGCAAATCGTCATTCACTAGTTTCAATAGTGTGCTGTTAGTTTTGATACTAGAGTGAATTGACCTATTATAAAATTTTAGGTAAGAACATTATCAGTGCTTAAGCGTTGCCGATTTTTCAAAATTTTCATTTTCAAGCAATATATAGGTATGTAAAATATCAAAAATTAAAAATGTTCATATCTCGTTTGATAATTAAAATAACGAAAAAAAGCCAACGCTTAAGCACAGATACCTAATGTTATTATCTAAAAAATTTATATTAAGTCAGATCACTCTAATATCAAAACTAACAGCACACTATTATTGAAACTAGTGAATGAAAATTTGCTATGTCGTACGTGTGTAAGACGGAAACAACAAATGCATGGGTAGCATCCTCTTAATAACAGTACCTATGATTAAATTTTATATTTTAGTTGCCACCTCAATTCTAAGACTTTTCCACTAATCTACTACCCGATACCTATTAAGGGAAGGGTACTTTAATAGTATGAGATATTGAGAGTTGAGACAGTCAAATGTCAATACTCTATAATATTCTGCGATCACGGTTCCGTGGCACTACAGCTTGTTGCCGCCGCGCTGGTAGGACCACATGCCCAGTTCCGTGCGCCATTTTTAATCTACCGCGCGCGGTGTCGATTCCCAATAGGGACAACGAAAATAGTTTGAATAATAATCAATTTTTTCATCGCAAACCACTCTGTCTGTCCGCTAGATAATATAATTTTATTGTTGTATATCAGAATAGTTCGATTCGTAATAGCTATCTATAATTTAAAAAAATTAAAATGATTATTTTGCCATGGTTAATTATAATAATAACGTGTCTATGGTTTATTTTTTATAAAAAAAAAACAGTCACTTCTTTTTTTAATATCGTCTGTAAAGAAGTTTCACATTATAAAATGATTTAGAATATAATATCTTCTACTACGCATTATTTAATTAAAATAATACATAAGTAATTTTGAATAATGATATATTACCTATATGTTAGAACTTAGAAGTTTGTACATTAACAACGATCAACCAAACAAACTTTACAAGTTTATTTCAGTGGATTGGGTGATTTTGTTTTGTACCTACTTTCGCATTCACTTCCTCAAAATATTTGGACAATTTTTTTACTGGTAGATAAATTATTATATTATTTTTAGATAGCATTTATTTGTTTCTGTATATTTGTTTTTATACAGGTATATAGGTAACTTGGTTTTTACTTCAATGCAGAATAGTGTACTATTTTACGAGCGTATTTTTAAATCAGGAATCACAATTATAATTATTTCTAATAGGTAATAGTTTAAGCACGACTACGACGACCATATAAAAACAAAAATAACGTAAAATAATAACTGGTATTATTTATTTAAATTATTAATATTTTTAAACAAATATTAATGCGGTGCCCAATTGACGGAAGACGTATTTCAGATAGTTTAAAGTTAAAATATAATATATAATATTATTTATAATTATTCATAATTAATGAAATATAATATTATCAATGGTTTCATGTACCTACTAGTGACGAATGACGATTTCGGATCGGCGATGGCTGCCAGAGCCCGATTGATGCCGAAAATGACACCTTCAGTGTTTAAATAATTTGGATTTATGATAATAATAATTGTACGAGTAAAAAAGCCCATGAAAATAATATATTGATTTAAAAAAAAACAATATTGTGTTATCAAGTTTTTATGATATCTATAAAAAATAAAAATAATTCACACGAAGAATTGAATAATAAGCCGAATGTCGAATTGTTCAACTTCATGTTTATTTTTATTGTATGTGATAATCATATCATGTAGATGTATCCTAAATGTTATATTTTTTTTTTATTTTGATAATGATATTACCATTTATCATTATCGTCACAATCTCATGACTACAAAGACGTGTGCTATTGCAGTCTATTGATATAATTTAATATCTATTACTGAAGATCGGTAAGTACTTAATTAACATATTAATACGAATAAGTAGTATATTATGCTTGAATAAAATGTCTTATTTTCAAATTATGTAATAACTTATTTTTTTATTTTACACGACAGTAAACTTACTGATTTTTTTCTCTTATTTGAAAAAAAATATTCTAGTATGAAACGCTCTTTTCATTGTATTAATAAATTATCATACAAATCGTAACTAAGAATTAATTAGGTACATATCCATATTCTTAAAAAATAGATAGTAAGTTGCATTTAATTACCTTAATTATCTTAATTATAATTTAAGAGGTCTGTACATTATTTTCGAAATTAAAACACATGTACGCAGATCGCTAATATATGGTTTTTAGTGTGCTTTTAGAGGCTATTAAATTAAATCATAACATAAATTGAAAATTAATATTTAGATAGGTATGTAAATAAAATATAAAATAAACCAATAAAAATTGGTTATTAATGCAAAATTATAAAAATAATAATAGTATAAGTACTATAATATAATAACTTATCTACCATAGGTATAATCAATAATTACAAAATATTATAGGTACCTAGGTATATTTACATTGTTACAACTAGTCATCTACTAGTATGACTATTAAAAAAATGTGAGGTTTAAAAATATAAAAATAATTTTTTGAATGATTTTGTGAAATAAAAATTAATTATTATAATACGATTGAACTAAATCTAGACGTAAAGATGTTATTTCTGGACACGCACCGCCCTCTCCACTCCACTCCACTCCACTCCTCTTGTTGACAATAACAATTATTCACTAACTAATAAATATAATGTTACGTTATTGGCGACTGTAATCGCACGTCGTAGGACAAGTGGTAGATCACGGTAACTTGGAATTTTTAAACAATTGTACGATTATCAGAATAATATATTTTTTAGATTGTAAACAATCGTTGCTTAAAGAAATTTCGTAGCAATTGTAATTGTATCAATTATAACAATATGTTATAAATTATTTTTTTGATCATATTTTAGATTCTGAGCGAGGCTATTAATTTCCCAATTATGTTTGAGTGTTTTTTTTTTTGTGCCCAATATTATCTATGAAACCATTTAACATTTATTTATATTCATTAGTTAATAGTTCTAATATTAGTTAAATTATTTTTAATACAATATTTCTTCATTTACTTACTAATCTATGTTTTATTTTTGGTGTAATCATTTTCCAATGCATTATTTACATACATCTCGAGGCACACTAAAAATCTATTATACAGTGGAATGACTTTTTAATTTTAATGAATACCCACCCTAACCTGTGTTAATAGTTTATAAATTTAATAAAACATTACTTAGTCAAATATTTTTTTTTTATCAAATAGGTGTTACGCTAACTAAATATGGCTTCAAAACGAATTGATGAGATTGTAGAAGCAGTTATAAAAGTTAATTTATTAACTGATAAAGGTGAATTACCTCCTTGGTCTTCAAAAAGTTGGCAGAGTGTTGCTGATATTTTGAATACTGCAAAAAGATTAGACCAGAAAGTTATAACCAGTGACTATGTATACACGTTAGTAAGAAATGATAGGTTTGACATTCTTTCCAAAGTTAAGTCTAATTTAGGAATTGAAGTCAGCGCATTACCAGAAAACAATTTCTTTGAAAGTGACCAATTAGAATCATTAGACAAAGAAGACTCTGATGATGAAAATATAATCGATGATCACGGTAAAAATATTTTATTTTGAAATAAATAGTTTTATGTTTCTCACTATATTTTTTATTGGGTTTTTATTTTTTACAACTTAGGTATTACATATTTTTTTGTTACACTAATCAATAAATTAAAATATTATTATCTACCTAATATAGTAGTTAGTAAATAATTATTAATTTTGTAAATTAAATAATAATTATACTCATTATTTAGTAGTTGTAACTTGTAATAAGGAAACTTAAAAAAGTTTTGAAGTTTACGCATTACAATCTAGGGGTATTTGGTATAACCGTATGGCACCCGACCTTCATTGATGTCATATTATATTTATTTTATTGACCAATTTTATTCGATTGATATTATATTTTCGGCCGTAGATACCAGAATGTATCAACCAAAAATGTGATCTCAGCAGGGCTTAGATTTAAAAAAAAAATTCTGCTTTATGTTATTTACAATTAAAAGTTTACGCAATTTTTGCGTTCATCGTTATTTAGAATTAAAACGTTATTCAACTTTTGCGTTTATCGTTACACGGAATTAAAACGTTATACAAGTTTTGCGTTTATCTTTATTTAAAATAGTGCAGTTAATACCTATATACAATTTTAAAAATAATAACTAATTCGGGTAGGTAATTGCCCGGAAACAAAATATAATATAATCAATTCTTAGATTGTCAAATTAAATAAGTGTTTATACAAAACCAATAGACCTTTTAAATAAATAGATTTTAAAATATTTCGTTTTGAGTTATTTTTCGGTCAATGATATTCTATAAATTAAGTTTTGCGTTATATTTTGTTTAATGAGATATAATATATATTTTGTTAATAGTTATGTTTTGTTTTGCGGTACTTAATTATTTTTTATTGTCGTTTTCCGTTACCTATATAATTACGATTATAAATTTCAATCGTTTTTTTGTTAAAATATAACGTTGTTATAACGTTTGCAAGCCCTGGATCCTAGCTTTACTCCATCTTTATAATACAAAACGTAATACACAACACTAGCTAAAATATTGGAGGAAAATAGACATAATTTCAGTCTAAAATAATGTGGCGGAAAATGGAACCGCCCACATTTTCGGTATTACTATGGTTACGATGGGTCTGTCTGTCATCACTTTTTGGGGCAATACAAATTATCTGTATTTTAATTTTCATTATCTTTTTTTGTGGGTAAGTGAAATAAAGTGAATCTAGTTAGTGCATCCAAGAGGCCAAAATTTAAAATTCCTAGTAGTTTTCAAAAGCATCGGAGAAAAAAACTTCAAAAACAGAGATTTTTACACAGGCACTTTGCCACTTTTTGACAAATTCAATGTTTAATTTTGGTAAAACCCCCCAAAAAAAGAATAGCTACATGATATTTTTCAGAATATTTATATAATAATATATTGCTATTTATTTTTACTCTTTTTGAGCTATTTGATAGACATTTTAAATTTTAAATTTGTATAGCTAATGATTGTAAATTAAAAAAAAAAACTATATACCTAATATAAATTTAGTCTTTTTTAATATAGTTCAAATTGGAGTGATATTAGATATGATTTAAACGAAAAATAAGGATTTCATTTATTTTTTTATAATTTTATAATTGTATTATAATAATATACAAGGTGATTCTTTTATCATGAAACATTCATTATTTCAAAAAGTATTAATGTTTTCGAAAATATTTTTTTACATAGTTTCAAGTTGTTAAAAGAACAACTTTTTTTATTAAAAAATTATATTTTTAAATTTTTTTAATTTTTATTCATACTCCAAAGCAGAATATTTGACTATAATAACTTGAAACTATGTAAAAAAATATTTTCAAAAACATTAATACTTTTTGAAATACTGAGTGTTTCATGATAACAGAATGACCCTGTATATGCTGACAGACCTACCTTTTCTCAGAATTGTTATTTGTACAATTCTTTGTATGCAATTTCTTGTCAAAAATATCATTATGTTGAAAGAAGTAAAGAAATACTTATAAATTAAAATGTAATGATTTGTATACTAAATATAAAATTTTAAAAATGGGGGCCAAAACGTAACGTCTGTAGCTGTATAGGCAGTATAAGTATTCAAACAATAATATTTAATGTACATTTGAATGAAAATTATTCATATTTTAATGTATGATCTTATGATAAAAACTTAGATGTCGTTAGATTTAATTAACATACTAGAATACTATACGGGTTAAAAATGACTTTATATTATGATAAAATAACATACTGAAACTATTATATATTCTATTCTTCTGTTAATAGATACATCATTTTCTATGAAAAGCTTGAAACGAAATGAAAGACACGCAAAAAATTATAATGTGACCATACCATATTTGTCATATGAGCCTATTAAGCCAAGAATGACATTTCAAACAACTAAAATAGGACCACGAAACGTTTGGAAATTGCAAAAAGGTTGGGTTGACGTATTTTTATATCATTTTTTTGAACAATATAGATTTCCATGTTCATTTTCCGTCAAATATCATCACGTCGTTCCAGAACCTATACATAGCGATTATATTTCATTTAAAGGTCGATGCAGTGATCAAAATTGCCGTGCTAGTTTTTTTGGTGGGGTTAAAAATGAACCAAAGTCCGGAGAAAATGTAACAGTAAATTTTTTAGCTATTAACACTACAGGTATTGAACACACTAATAAAAGATTTTTAAAGCAACCAAAACGAAGTTTAATCTGTGAAGATATTATAAACAGTGGTGCTAGTCAATGGCGACGAAAGACGGTTGATAAGTTAATTGATTATGGAGAAGTAGAACCACCAATTTTATACAAAAGTTCTGTGCTCAGAAAAGCTAAACAGCAATACATAGACAATACACTAAGTATCGGTGGACATGACCCCATTAATAGTATAGTTTCTTTAAAACACGAAGTTGAACATAGTGGGACCATTCACAGTATTGGTAGTGATCCATTTTTTTGTCATTATTGGTTGCCTACTCAAGAACATATATATAAATCAAAACGTAGCAAGACATGGACGACAATATCAGTTGATGCTACAGGATCTCTCGTGCTACCTATTATGCGAACCAAAAGTAAAATCACATCAGCGCATATATTTTTATACCAAATGGTTGCAGAAATCGAAGACCAAACTGTCCCAATAGCTCAACAGCTATCTGAAAAGCAGGATATGCTATCTATTTACTATTGGATGGCGAGTTGGGTTAACACTGTTATTATACCAAATGAATGCGTATGTGACTACTCAAAAGCATTACTTGGTGCTATTACAAGAGCTTTTTGCAACCGAAAGTCTTTAAAAGAATACAACAGCATGTGTTTTGATTTTCTAACCGGTGAAAAATCCTTACTTCCAGAGTGTTATGTGAGGGTAGACGTTGCACATATCATACATATGTTATGTCGATGGAAATGTCTATCAGCACGTAAACCTATAAAAGATTTTTATGTTCGTTGTATTAGTCTCCTCATTAAATCTCAAAATATAAACATGTTCAAAAGTGCATTGGAAATGATAATCATTGTTGCATGTGCTAACACGGATGGAGTAGACAATAATTTAAAAAATACACCTGCCGAAGATGCACGTAAGAATTTAATAGAGTCTATTTCACGAGGGAACATAGACATTTCAATTAATGAAAACACTAGTGACGATTATAAAGGTATAAGCATTGAAGACACATTTTTTATTGATGAAGAAAACCCAAAGGATTTATATGAGGACAATCAACAAACTAAATCAACAATAAATACCTGGTTAGATGAAATTAAATTCTCATCAATAGAAAAATCAAATGTCGTTGGTGATAGAATTAGCGCACTTTATTGTCCAGACTTGATAAAACCATTGATGAGAATTTGTAGTGAATTTCCTTTATGGTCAGCCGTTATGGTGCAACATTTTGGTTCACCTAAACCAAGGCCATCATCTTCTAGAGTTGAGGGATATTTTTCTACACTTAAAACGTCGATTATATCAAAGAAAACAGCAAGAATGCGCGTAGATAAATTTTTAGTGACTCATTTACGAGCAATCAGGGGTGACATTAAACTTGCTGCTGTGAATGAAAATATAAATGAAAAAGAAATTAAAAAAATGAAATTAGACAATTCTATCAAAGATAGTTCTATACAAGTTAATTTCCCCAGTAGTAAGGTTGAGGTTATTTCCAATAATCATGATAAAATTGATTGTGAATCAAGTGGAAGTGGAAATTCTGATTCTGAAGTCGATTGTAGATCAAGTATTAGTAATAATCATGAAGAACAAGAATTCGAAAACTGGAGAAATAAAGCAAGTCCACCAAGCCCTATAATAAAAAAAACCACTGCGAAACGTACCGTTTATTTAGACGCTCATCCGGAGATAAAACTGAAACAAAAAATCAACAAAAAAATTTCCAAAAAAAGAATCGATTTAATAAGAAATGGTAATTGTATGCGACCTTTAAGGTTGCAGAAAGATAAAAAAAAGTATCAAATCATAAATACTTGCGCATTTGATTCAGTAATACAGGCAATGGCTTCAGCATATCTTGATTCGGAAGAATATTCTAATAGCATTGATACAAACGCGTTATGTAAAACGTCAAAATTAGCTAGCCATTTAGTTAAAGAAGGAGCAAACAGAAAATTCTACGAAGAACGCATAATTGTACTTCGAGATTATTGTAAGAGAAATCAGCTTATTGGCGAGTTGACAGAGTTGGATGCACAAGTTAATGTGGCGATCCTTATCGATAAGCTGTTTATTGACGACCCTAGTATTTTTCAATATCATACATGTGATATTTTAAATGTGGTCAATCGGTGGCAAATATTCCACTTTTTCCAATTGATCAGGGAACTTAGTTACAGGTTTATATAATATGTTATTAATATTAATATAAAAAATAATATAACACACGCATTGTCTTAACAATACATTTTTTAGGATCGTTCAATATTTTCAAAATTCAATTGACAGTATGAAACCAACTCAATTAAGCCATTATACCAGAAAATGTTATAGAGATGGATGTAATGGAACAATAACAGTAACAAAACATCTAGGACGACATATCTTTATTGAGACCAATACCAAAACATCTGATAAACCAGAAGAAATTAAATGCAAAATACAGGATCTGCCTGATACAATACTGATAGAAACTCATAGGTAAAAATATTTACATTTGATTCATACCTAATTCATGTATTTTCATAAAAAACAAGTTCATGTTTTCTTTATTCTTACATATTTTATTAAAATGTTCTAAAAAGCCATATTTTGTATTAATAGTTTCAGATTTGTAGCGGCTATTGCGTTTATAAACTCGGACGTTGGTTCCATGGGTCATTATAAGTCATATGTTCGTCGTGCAAATGGATTTTGGGAGTGCATGACGATCTTTGCAGAAAATAAATGTTCTGAAATCAGAAAGAATTGAAATAACGCCTCATGCATTATTTTTTGTTAGATGTGATTATTTTGTTACATATTATAACTTATAATATTTTACTTTTATTTAATCTTTTATTATGTACTCAGTTATTTCAATATTTTAATTTTTTATTATATACTCGAAGATATTTATAAACTTTTCTTTTTATTTTTTTTTATTTTAAATGTAAATAATTATTTTAATATTTTTCTTATATTACATTTTTTTTATATACAAAAATAGTTATTTAAATATTTTACTTTTATATAATTTTTTATTTTATACTCGAGAGTTATGAAAACCTTATTTCATTTTTTTTGGTTTATATTTAAAAAATATATTTATATATTTTCCATATGTTAAATTTTTTATTATATACTCAGTCTTTTAAATATTTTACTTTTATTTAATTTTTTAATTTTATACTCAGTTATTTAAACACCACTTGATTTAATTTTTAATTTTATATTTAAAAAAATTATTTAAATATTTTCCTAATATTACATTTTTTATTATAATATATTTAAAGGTGATAAATATTTTAATTTTATTTAAATTTTATTATATATTCTAGGGCTGGTGGTATTTAAAATTATGATACTGGTATTCGGTATTTGTTTACTACGGGTATCTACGGTATTACCGTGAGGTGCGGTAATTACCGAAAATATCGTACCCCGGTAATTACCGAAAATACCGGTAATTATCGGTGTAAGAAAAATACCGCCAGCCCTACGATAGCCTAATGATTATAGGCTATCGTTTCCAGACATCCAGTCCATTATAGAATCTATAATCTATAAATGTATAATCTATCTGTCATAAATATTATAAGAATGGATAGGACATAGGACTTATCAACTGAGAATAAAGTGATACATTTTTTGAAATAAGGGGTTCCTTTATAATTTATAATTGTTGTAATCTCAAAAAAGGACTCTTATAGTCTATCTCTTATTCTCTCTCCTATTTTCGGTAACAACGGTAATTACCGAATCACGGTATACCGGTATTCTGAAATACCTAGCACAAATCAAGCACAAAAAAAAAGGCCCAACAATGAGTTGCGCAAAATTGGAAATTGGCCCCCCGGTGAATAATGTCCAACAAATTCTGAAAGTTGTCCAACAATGTCCAACAAATGGAGACGAACAAGTCTAGCACAAAAAACATGTCCCAACAATGAGTTGCGCTGCTGTCGTGAACTTGGCAGCGCAAAATTGGAAATTGGCCTCCCGGTGAAAATAATGTCCAACAAATTCTGAAAGTTGTCCAACAATGTCCAACAAATGGAGACGAACAAGTCTAGTACAAAAAACATGTCCCAACAATGAGTTGCGCTGCTGTCGTGAACTTGGCAGCGCAAAATTGGAAATTGGCCTCCCGGTGAAAATAATGTCCAACAAATTCTGAAAGTTGTCCAACAGTGTCCAACAAATAAAGACGAACAAGTCTAGCACAAAAAACATGTCCCAACAATGAGTTGCGCTGCTGGCGTGAACTTGGCAGCGCAACTAGAATTTTTTATTCCGGTGAAAATAATATCCAACTAATTCTGAAAGTTGTCCAACAGTGTCCAACAAATGGAGACGAACAAGTCTAGCACAAAAAACATGTCCCAACAATGAATTGCGCTGCTGGCGTGGAGTTGGCAGCGCAAAGTTGGAAATTGGCCCCCTGGTGAAAATAATGTCCAACAAATTCTGAAAGTTGTCCAACAATGTCCAACAATCCACCAACAAATTTGTTGGATTGATTGGATCGATGTCTGCTAATGTTGTGCTGCCATGTTCACAGAGGTATAATAGAATTCGATTTGTCTCAAATCTGTTATCAAATTGTAAAAATTGCTAACCATTCGTTGTTTTCGTGAATCGGTCTGGAATTTCAAAATTAAAATTTTGAGAATTAATTGGAGCTCCTAAATGGGTTACGGAGCATTTTGATCCGTTTATCGTAAAATAGAATTTCATGTGTCCTAAATAATCAAATTCTCCTCATACCAACATTGATGGAAAAATAAATTACAGTGTGTATACGTGGTGAAACCGATTTTAAGTATGCAATTGCCCTGTAATGAAAACCATCTACTCAATTTAACTCTTTCAATCAGTTTATTTTCTACCCATTCAGAAATTTCATCGATTCTACGCGACACTGTATTATTTGAAAGCGGTAACTTTTCAACTTCTTTTAAACATTTTTGATCAAACAAGATTCCGACTGCGTCTTTGATTGCTGGTAAAATTAAAGACTCACCAATTGTGTGAGGCTTACCAGTTTGAGCAATTCGTAAACATATTTTATATGAAGCGTACGTTGCAGTAAAATTAAAAATATTATTTTTTGATGTTTTTAGAGATTCTAGTTTTTTTTTATAAAAATCGAGTGGTTTACCTTTCATTTCTGGATGGTTCGTATCGATATGTCGATGTAGTTTGTTTGGTCGCATACTCTCATTTGCAAGTATACATCCACAAATAACACTGTGGTCATGCATTTTCTTCGTCTCCGTTCCACGTAAATTCAATTTGCAAATATTCCGGACAATATTTTCTGCAAGTTTTTTTTGTTTGAATTCCGAAGAACTTGTTGAAGGCTCATCGTAATTTAATTTTCTTTTTTTAACTGTTGACACAGATTGTCTCATTTCTTCTTCTTCTTGACTTTGACTCATTGACTTTTAGTTTAACCAATTGTCCATAGTTGTACAAAAGTACAATAAAATGAATTTATTTAAAACAAAAAGTATTATTTAATATAAAACTGCGTACGTGTATTGTATTCGATGTGCCGCGTGTTACTGAAAATAATCAAAAGTTTTGAACGTCAAGTGACATTCACATATCTACTAATTTGTTTCAGATAGGTAAATCGTTATATTTACAATAACTATTCTTTATTAATCTGATTGTGTCGATTTGACACGGCCGCTGGTAAACTTGTAATTGCCACACTCACAGATAAGGATTGACGATAAAACTGAATTTGAACTTTGAACGTCAACGAAAAGTAATAGATGATTATATTTTTGTATTATTTAAAAAAATAGCGCGACCCACCAAAAGTATAATCGCGACCCACAGTTTGGGAACCTCTGGTATATAGTATAACATGATATGTTTACTGAAATCTGAAACTATTGGAAAAGAAACATAGGTACCTACTTGTATAAAATAATACGTTATTCGTATTGTTATGGACGCGCACTTAGCGATTCCGCACAAATAAAATAAAACGAGTTTAAATTACTTTGGCTCAAAATAATATTCTTTATTAAGTTGTAATAACGTTTAATTATATGAAATGCTCTGAAATGGTCTGTAATGGTCTGTTGTAACACCAACACAACACTGCTCCGTGTGCGAGCCCCGGACGAGCTCGTCGTCCGTTCGAAAAGGGTTTATTCAGCAGATTCCTTAGACCAGCCGTATGGAGAAGGGAGTCCTACTCGCCTGTGTCGCACACGTATCAGTTTACAATATTAAGAAACATTATTAAACAGCAATTTACATTAGAACCATAGAATAATATAACTAACAGTATTCAGGGGTTCTCAACCCCCTACCCTTAAATGGAACATAGGGGCTAAATTCCCTATTTTCCTTCACATAAATTAACTTAAATGTTTAATTATTTTCTGCAAGCTCGATTTCTGCAAGATCCGGCTTGTACATTTTCGTATTATTCTTTTTAACTTTGAATATAATGAAAGTATTTAATATAATGAGACAACTAATAAATATATATAATATTACTATGTGTACATCTATCATTATACAACTTGGAGGTTCTGAGAGTAGTTTTTCTAAAGTATTTAATTCTTGCAAGCTGTGTGTGAATTCAGTGAGATCTTTTATGATCTGTACATTAATAATACTTTGGGGTATTAGTGAATTTAACAATTTTGAAAAAAAATGTTTTACATTAAATTTAGAATTTTCAGGAACTAAATCAGCATAAGTGTTTGCTCTTATGTGATTAGAGGGTAGTAATAATGTTTTATCCGTATGTATGTTACATGCTGTGATAATAGTCAATCGACCTACACCATAAATCTCAAAAGTAATGTTCTGGCTGGATTTTCGCAGTATATTGTTATATCTCAGATTGTGTGTAGAATAACCAAGAATTTGACTGAGGGAGTCGGTTCCACACAGATGCATTGTTGTTACAAATTTTATATTACAAGTATCGGGAAAGTTCTGTGGTTTTGCCATGAGCGAAATTTCGCATATATTTGACTTAGATTTATGATGGATCGGTTGACTATTTTTACAAAGTGTATGTGATTGTACCTCCCTGCACATTTCCCATTGCTTATTTGTCAATGTGATAAACTTTTGCGTATCATAACTGGTTGCTATGATCTCCATGCTAGGGTCAATTAAAATAAAGCTCTGGTTATCGTATATAATAGGTAATGGAATTATTTTATAAGCATTGAAATCAATGGTTGTAACTAGTGGGATTTTTTTACAAATATAAGGTATGGACCTTGGTGACAAACTGCTAATTCAGAAATTTTTATGAAATCGGCAATAGATTCTGTTTTAATCTCAAGTGGGAAAGTCGTCCCTATTGGGATGTTTGCCTTAATTTCTCGAAGTTCTGCTAACCATCGCTGGGTGTGCAATACACTGGTGTGTAATTTTCCATGTAAGGCGGAATCAATTATTGCCAAAAGATTTTGTGTCTCATATGCGTATTGATTTAGTAGGACTTCGAAAAAGAGAGTTTGTTCTAATAGCGTTGTTCTGATCTTTATTTGATCAATATCCTTTGCGATTTTCTTAGCTTAATCGCTTAGTAGCTGAATGTTCTGTTCATGTTTTTGCTGGTTTGTTAATATCTGGTTTAATGTATTATTATGTTCATTGGTTGTTAATTTAATGATTCGAGTTTGTTCCGATGTTAAATTGATATCTTTTACTTTACTTTTCACTAATTGAGTTATTTTGTTGAAGATAAATCCGAAATCAATGTTCTCAGCATTACCGAATAGTACGTTGGCCACCCGACTAACGGCGTTGCCAAGTCCACGACGAATTCTACTTTTAGACTGATCATTGTTTCCTATAGTTGATAAAATATTATGGTGATTTTGATCAATTTCATGGAGGTATGGAACAGTTGCTTGCGCAAACTGTCGGCAACTTTGCGTATTTTCCGGATTTTCGATTTTCTGACGTATTTCACTACAAAGTTGGGATGTAGTATTATAAAATCTGGATAACGCTAGGTATCTCGTTGTGTAATCTTCTAGATTAAGGAAATTTACTAGCTTCCAGTCGGAGTCTGTAACTTTTAGTTTGCCTAGAAATTTGTAATAAAGTCCTTCCGTGTTGTTGAAATGTGTAATTGCGGCTACATCCGCGGGTGGAAAATTCTGACATTCCGTCATCTTTGTTTGTAGGAGTATTGAGGTGACAAGCAGGTACCCAATGATTATTGTTGAATTGTTCATTTTTAATTTTCTGTAAAACAGTGATGGTTATGATTAGTATCATTCATAGAATGCTTTTAATAGGTTCGGATGAATCTTTTGCCTCTTTGCCTTTTTCTTTATTGTTACGTTTTTATTGATAGGGTCAACTTCTAAAACTTCAAAAGGGCCTAACCATTTTGGAGTTAATTTATTGATTGAGGTTTTGTCCTGTAGCAGAACCTTCTGTCCTACCTCAAAGGTTCTGTTATTGGCATTTTTGTCATATTGAGCTTTTGATTTATGTTTAGCTTCAATTAAATGTTTTTTAGCTAATGCGTGTGATTCTTGCAATTGCTTCTTAATTTCAAACTGGTAATCCTCATAGTTATATCAAGGTTCTGGTTCTTTTAATAAGGACGAGGGAATTGCAACCGGATTCCCATATACCAATTCGTAAGGTTGATACTTAGTTGCTGAATGAACTGTGGAATTGTGACAGAACATTGCATATGGAAGTTTCTCATCCCAATTCAATGGATCTTTGTCAATAAAGTTTCGGAGATATTCTCCCAGAGTACGGTGACATCTCTCCAGAGAGCCATTACTCTGAGGATGGTATGGGGTTGTTGAAGTCTGCTTTATCTTAAGAAGGTTGCAGACTTCCTTGAAAACTTTGCTTAAAAACTCTGTACCACAATCGGTTACAAGGCTCTGTGGTAGACCATGCAAACACACGAACTGCGTTACAAAATGATGTGCTACCGTATTAGCTTCGTGGTTTTCCATTGGAGCTGCCCATGCGAATTTCGTTAAATCGTCTAGTAGCGTCAGGACAAAAGAATTCCCTTTATGGGATCTTGGTAAAGGTCCCACTACATCCAAAAATATTTTCTCGAATGGTCGGCTAGAAGTAGTTGTGATCATCATAGGCTCTTTTAATGGTTTATTCCCTATTTTGTTTTTTTGACATATAGGACATTTCTTAATAAAATCTCGGATTTGTTTCCTCATCCCTTCCAGTGACACTGGGCATATATTCTGTTGAAAGTCCTAGTTACTCCTTGATGACCTCCTAGTGGTGTATCATGGAATTCGGATATTAATCGGAGTTTCTCATCTTCTGATAATTCCTCCTTAGTATAGACGCTTACATAGATTGTAGTATTTTTAAAAATGTAACGAAGCATTTTGCGGATTTCCTCCCATTTGAGTCCATCCAGTCCACATCCTATTCTAGGACAAGCGAGTTTAGTGACTTGCTTTTCATTACAAAGTAACTTAAGTTTTTGTAAACAGTTAAATATTGTCTGATAGGTTGGTTTCTGCCAACTATATAATTTCGTTATTAAGTAGAAAATTGTTCGGTTCTCTACACATAAAGATATTACATCCTCAAGTGATTTTTCTTGTTGGCGTAGTTGTTGTATTTGTCCAAATCTCCGTCTAACTTGGAGGGCTATTCCTCTAGACATTTTTAGATCCGCGGAAACACAATGCGCCAGAGAGGTGTCGGATGATGTACTAAAGATGTCACCTGTTATCTCAGTAACATTAGACGTGGGTGAGTCATCTGAATTTAAAAATATCTGATACGATTCCGTTTTATTTGATGATTCTAAAGTGTCTGAAGATTCTGAAGTGTTGGAAAGTTCTGTAGTGTCTGTAGATTTTGGACTCTCTGTAGATTCTGTAGTATTTGTAGATTTCGGAATTTCTGTAGACTCTGTACTCTCTGAAGATTCTGGAATTTGTTCATTTCTCAATGTTTGTGCCCTAGTTGTGACTCTGATTCTGCCAATGCATCGGCATTTGTATTGTTACATCCTGGCTTATATTGAATCTGATACTGGTATTCTTCTAGCTTAAGCCTCCATCGGGTTAATCGTGACCCAGGATCCTTGACATTGAAAAGCCAAGTTAATGCTCGGTGATCAGTGATAATGTTGAACTCCTGGCCCAATAAATAGGGTCGAAATTGTTTAACTCCCCAGATTATGGCGCACAATTCCTTTTCTGTTGTGCTATAGTTTTGCTCCGCCTTATTCAATGTTCGTGAGGCATATGCGATTGGTAGGTCTTTTCCAATTGGGCCTTGTGATAACACACATCCTATTGCGTAATTGCTAGCGTCACATGTGAGGTTGAATGTTCGGTTAAAATCGGGGTATTGCAACAGAGGTTCATTAGTGAGGACATTTTTCAAATCTTCAAAAGCTTTTTGACATAAATCGGACCATTTAAACTCAACATCTTTTTTCAATAAAGACGTGAGTGGTTTCGCAATTTTCCCGTAATCAGGTATGAATTTTCTGTAATACCTGATAAGCCAAGGAAAGATTTTATATCCTTGCTATTTTTTGGGATCGGATAATCTTTTACACATTGACTTTCTGTGGGTCTGGGCGCACTCCCTGATCCGTAATTACATGTCTAAGTAGTTCACTTCTTTCCTCAAAAATTCACATTTTGTGGTTGAAGTTTCAGGTTGAACTGCCTTAATCTTTCAAAAACTTCTTGAAGTTTCTTCGAATGGTCTGGAATATCTCGAGCGTATATGATGATATCATCCAAATATACAAATGTTTTCAATCCATTTAACCCTGTTAAAACTGTATTCATCAGTCTTTGGAATGTGGCGGTGTGCTCCTTTTAATCCGAATGGCACACGTTGGAATTCAAAGTGTCCTCGCTCGGTGGAAAATGCTGTCCTTTCTTTATGATCTGGATGCATCTTTACTTGGTGATAACCTTGGGCCAAATCTAAAGTAGTGTAATACCTAGATTTCCCTAATTGTCTAATATGTCTGTTATGTTCGGAAGTGGATATGCGTCTCCACTGGATATATGGTTGAGTTTCCTAAAATCAACACATATTCGATATTGGACTACTCCGTCACGATCTGGTTTTTTAGGAACAACTAGCAAGGGTGCATTCCAAGGGCTCTTACTAGGTGTTATTATTTCATCTTCTTCCCATGCTTCACTTGTTTATCTATTTCTTGTTTATGTTTAAAAGGAAGTCTATACGGCCGCTCATTGATTGGCTGAGCTGCCGTTGGTATATTGATCTCATGGTAAACCGCTTCGGTGTTTGTTAGCTTATCTCCTTCTTAATGAAAAATGACCGTCACAAGTACACACCCATCTCGTACATTATTGACGGTATTACTACACATTAACACCTCACCAATAGTCTGCGCCGAGACTAAAAGCGCTTCCCCTTCCTGAAAGTCTGGGGCTGGAATAGCCACTAGACTTTCAGTACGAGCTGGAATGATGGTGCGTGTGTCATGTGTAGAAATAATGTCGTCCTCTGTGGGTAGTGTAAGCTCGTTCGTCTTGTAATTGATAATAGTCTGGTTCCCAGTTATGAAGGGTTTCCGAGAATTCCATCATGAGGTATCGGGAAAGCTGAATGTATTACCTGAAATTCTGTAGGTATAGTGCGATTTCCAACTTGTATCCCGATAGTGGTGTACCCCATGGTCTGCACTAGCTGATCGCTAATGCCCCTTAAATGATAGATAATGTCTTCATATACTATCACTTCATCCCTGAGTGTACTAATTTTGATCAAATTTAAATCACTCCCGGAATCTACTAGTAATTTTACATTCGGGTTGATGGTCTGAAATGTTCTGCATGTTAAGTGATGATTTGTTAGTTTGGAAATTATTGGGTATGCTCTGCAAAAGATATAGCGGCGCTTTTGATGTTCCCTACCGGGCGTCCGCCGGAAGGGCCCGGTTGTTGGGAGTTTTCCGCTTGCTTATTGTCAGCATCATTTTTTTTGATTGTACATACTTCAATTTTCGGCACACCTCTTTCGTATGCCCGGGCTTCTTGCAATACTGGCAGGTCACGGTGCTAACTGTAGCGACTGGTGCTGGAGTAGTATTATGTTTGGTTTTCTTATTATCTTTTTGCATATCGACAATCTCGTGCCCAATGTCCAGGTTTTTGCAAACATTACATACTCCTGGTTGGTTTTTGAGGTCGGTCGCTGGCTTATATAATTTTTTGGATTCCTCTGATGATTTCTTACTATTTCTTCTTCCCTAGCCGCTTGAATGGCGTTGAAAAGAGAATCTGGGTGTCTGGCTTTTATATAATTTTTTAAATCTCCTAAACCTTCAATAAATACCTGTAAGGCTTGTCTTTTTATTGTTCTCTCGAGTGCTTGTGCTACCTCGATGGTACATCCATTGTTTCTTGTTCAATAATTGTATTTGAAGAGCCTCTATTTCCTTGGAATAGGTTAATATATCCATTCCTGTTTTTTGTTTTGTAGCGTATAAAGACTGATACAAGTGTTGGGTGGTCCTTTGGGGTTCTAAATTTGATTTTAGAAGATCCCTTAATTCTTCCCAAGACTCAAAGTTCTGATATTTTACCACCTGTCGAGCCTTTCCTGTTAATCTGGTTTGAATTGCTTGTACCAACCGTGGAATAGCTGTAGGCACCGTACAAGATACAGCAAAGTCACATTTCTCCAGGAATACTTCCACCTGCTCGGTGTTCTCACCATCGAGTGATTTTGGCAATAGCCTGATTGCGTCTTGTAGTCCTATCTGATTACTGGACATCGCCTCTACTGTCTGAGGGACATTTCGTATCCTGAGTGCCTCTTGTACCTTTTGGTTAATGATCTGTGACAGTGATCTTCTGTGATAGTCAAAGTTCCCGCATTAGCGTTTTGTACGGTTTCCTCTTGTTGGTCTCCCGGTTCATTTGCCATGTTCGATTGATCGAGTTTAATTAGATCTTCGGTCCAATCAATTCGATTTCTGAGTAATTCTCTTCTAATTTTTGTTGTTCTAAATTTGTATCGTCTTCGTAGTCTTATTTGTTCTGAATTTTCTGTTTGTGCTTGATTTTCTGTATGGTCGGAATGTTCTGTGTTCAAAATGGTTGTCTGTGTGACGATTTTGTTTATACTCTTATCTATTTTTTGTAGTTCATTAGATACGTTATCTATTAAATTATTTGTGGCTATCGATAAATCTGTTTCCCTAACAAGCAAATGATCTACCGAAATATCAGCTACTTCCCTCTCAGAAGTCGGATCCTGGGGATTCGAATACCTAACAGTTAAACTAGTCCGTGAAGTTGGAATAGGAGGCTGAAGACTATCAGTAGTTGAAACGTTATGTTCCTCTAATGAATTATTTTTGTCCTCAGAATTATTCATTAACCCCCTTTTTTTTTTTTTTTTGACTAATAAGCAATAGAATAGCAGTTACAACTAGGCAATCACTACTCACAGGCAAAGCAAGACAGACAAAATTAATATAATAGTAATTATGATAATTACAATATAACAATTTATAGTAGGTACTATGTTGTATAAAAAAAAAATATTTTAACTCACGAGGATCGGTGTGTATTTTTACTAACATCCTGTCCATTGTGAAGATGATTGTCCGATGTTGAAATGTTCCGGAAATTGGTATGTTGATTGATCTCGTACTCCTATAAACGACGACTATCCTTTTCGACTGCAATGTTCGGATTCGAAGTTCTACGCCCCGAAACAGCTGGCGCGGGGACCAATAATTATTATTGGGTTTCAATAAATTATTCTGTTTTTACGCGAATACCGGTAATTATGGTAATACACGTAATATACGTAGTATACGATTTGCTTGTGTATTATTATACACGATAATATCACGTATTTACGTTTTGTTTGCTTACGTCAGCGGCGGCGCGTATTCTATTACGGCGGCGTCGACGGCGGCGGCGCGTACACTATGACGGCAGCAATTTCACGGTCACGACCCGATTGCTTCGCGGCGGCGGCGATTTCACGGTCACGACCTACTTCTTCACGGCGGCTCGATCGAATGTCCGTTAGTCACTGTGTGGCGCTTGAATCGCGGTAACTCTCGTTTGCACTACTAGAGAGCGTTACCTCCACACGCAACCAGTTGTTCGTGCCCACGGCGCGGTGCGGTGGCACCAGCTTATGAGCGATGACGTCCCGGCGGTCGTATACGGTACCGACGGTTATTCCGGCGGCGGTTGCACAATAATGTCTATTGTACTGGTGGGCGAGTGCGGGGCAACGCGTTAAATCGCTGACGTTATCCTTTCTCACGCTGTGCTTAAACGTTCAATGCGACGCGTTACGTTATATATATAGTATTGAATTATATTACTTGAAATATTCCGTAGATGTTCTGTAGTTTGTGAATGTTCTGGCGAGCCTTTTAATGTTTTGAGGTTGTTAATGATTAAACGATCACACAATTATACGAGAATACAATTTTGGCGTAATTTATTTTACTCGTGGTAACGGATACTGACTAATAGCCGTATCCCACCGCTGCCACCAAAAATGTTATGGACGCGCACTTAGCGATTCCGCACAAATAAAATAAAACGAGTTTAAATTACTTTGGCTCAAAATAATATTCTTTATTAAGTTGTAATAACGTTAATTATAAGAAATGCTCTGAAATGGTCTGTAATGGTCTGTTGTAACACCAACACAACACTGCCCCGTGTGCGAGCCCCGGACGAGCTGGTCGTCCGTTCGAAAAGGGTTTATTCAGCAGATTCCTTAGACCAGCCGTATGGAGAAGGGAGTCCTACTCGCCTGTGTCGCACACGTATCAGTTTACAATATTAAGAAACATTATTAAACAGCAATTTACATTAGAACCATAGAATAATATAACTAACAGTATTCAGGGGTTCTCAACAACGGGAAGAACTCTCAAGCTTTGTAGAATTGTCAGATTTTGATGATTATTTTTTTATCTGAAAGAAGAAGACTTCCTACACCCCCCATCGATCTCTGATTTTGTATTTTATTTCAAATAATTGTATTAAACGATTTGTAAAAAAATGCTTTTTATCTTGTATTTTTTTAGACATATTAAAAAGTTTGAGAATAAAATATTGAAAAACAGAGATCGGATGCGGGCTGTAGAATATTTCCCTCTAGCAATTAAAAAAAAAAAATATGAAATTTGGTTGATTCTACAAAGTGGTATCGTCATTCCCACAGAATGTATTTTTGAGGACAAAATGGCATCGGCACCGGGCGCTTTAATATAATATAATTGAGAAAAAAAAAATAATTTAGAAATAAAATTTATAATTCACATTCACTACATGCGTTACATGCTACGACCACATATTTTTCATATTTTCGAAAATAAATGTCAAATTCTTCAATCTTTTATAGCATACCTAATACCTATTGTACCATAAAATTGTATTTATAAAAATAAAATTTATATTTGACAAAAAAACCAAGTTTTATGAAATATACTATAAAACATTCATTTTTCGCATTCTTATAATCGAAATATGCAATAATTTTCATTTTATTCAATATATGTGTTACGTCAAAAGCCGAAATCGGGCAAACCTCAGAAATGCCCGGGCAAAACTCGAACTGCCCACAATCCTTGGGCAAATTGTCATATTTCGGCTTTTGACCGGGCATACCTAGTTATGACCAACCTCATTTGGGCAAAAACCGTAGCGTCTTAAATAACTTAACTAATATTAAATACAAATAAATAATAATCATAATATATTGTACAGATATAATTGAATACACTTAAATAATAATAAAAATATAATGATATTAAGTACTCGTATAAAAATAAACATATAATAATATTAGGTACTCTTTAATGTTAAAATAAATAATTGAATATAATAATAAAATAATAATATATTTGTTTATTTGTTGCTACACATATTAGAACCATGGCATTTAGAACTACGCAAAATATTTTGTTGTTTACATTTGCATCGTCTCGTAGTACACTTAGTTTTGCAAGAACAATAATAAACCCTTGTCCTCCAGTTAATGAATTTTGAGTACTAGCAGTCCTCAGTGGTATTTCGATATTCGGTACATCACTGTTACTAATAAATTGTTCCTTGCATTGAAATATTTGGTTTCTGGCATAAAGTGATGACAAAATTCCATTTTTGGTTCCTATTATAGAATCCATCATCAGTAACACTTAATATAACACCTAACAAATTATTTGCATCGAATTTTCCTCTATCAACACAAGGCACTGGAATTTTCACTGTCGTTTCGACGGTTAGAGGTGGAAATTGATTTCACTCAGTAATTCATTTTTTTGCTTGCGCAACTAATCCATCAGTAGCCTTTTCCCGTGCTTTTTTAAAAACTTTGTTTTTGTTGAGATAGGTTGACTAATTTTTTTCATTTTCATTTAAAACCTCCATTTCATTTTCATTTTCAATGAATACCTCCATTTCATTTTTATTTTCATTTAATACCTCCATTTCATTTTCATTTTCATTTTCATTTTCTACAAATTGTAGTAAGTCATTTTCGTCATTTACATTATTAATTATATCATTGGGTAAAAATGACATTTTTAATCCAAGACTAACTTTTTTTCCAAACATAGCTTCATATGGAGGTTGTTTGATGCCAGTATGATAAGCACTATTTTTGGCAAATTGACAAAATCTCAATCCTTCACTCTACTTTCTAGACTGATTTTCTTCCATCCAAGCATAAATGATTTTTTCGATGTCCTGGTTAGCTCGCTCAACACTCCCCTGGCTTTGCGAATGACGTGGCTTCCGTGTGTACAATTTTAAACCATCCCACATTAGAACTAAATCATTTATAATGTGATTTACAAACTCTCTACCATTGTCTGATTGTAGTATGCACGGAGCTCCAAATATACAAAAAAATATCTATAAGATTGTATGCAACTTCGCTTGCAGTCTTTGTTTTTAAAGGTCGTAAAGAACAAACTTAGTAAAATGGTCTTGGTAAACCAAGATAAATTAAAATCACCATTTTTATTACTTTGCATATCTATCAGATCGACCTGTGCACGAGAATTAAAGTTTTAGATAAAATTGGTTTTATTACTAAACCTTTTTTGGGATGAGCGTGTTTTTTATTACATATTTCACATAACTGTAAATATAATAAAATTATATCCCTGGTAATATTTTTGTATTTTTGTTTTATTGAATGCTCCATTCGGTTTCGACCACCATGACCACAATTTATATGAGCCATGTGCAATATTTCGAACATTTCATTGCATTTTACAAAATAAATAATGTCACCATTGGTTTTACTTGGTGGAACTATTAATTTTTAGACTCACCGATTGTGAGTACGTCAAATCTATTTAGTCTCCTGTATTCGCTCGTTGTTTTCTTGGAATTGACCTTCGCTTGTTCTACCTCTTTTATGAGTTCATCATATCTTGTATCAATTATTAGAGCACTGCATTCACTTTTTGTAATTTCTTTAAGTTTTAATTCAAATTTAGTTTTAAAATCAGACACACACATTTCGTTAGCCATTGCTAAAGACGTACTAATATAAGCTCACAAAAATACGAACTACAGTAACTACGGAACAATATTGTATCATTTAGATAAGGTGTATTTTGTGTACCTTTAATATAGGTTACGAGTTGATAAAATACGATAACATATAATTGTACTATTGACACTACGGTTTTACCATTACGATAAAAGTCAGTATACGGTTTTTGCCCAAATGAAGTTGGTCATAACTAGGTTTGCCCGGTCAAAAGCCGAAATATGACATTTTGCCCAAAGATTGTGGGCAGTACGCGTTGTGCCCGGGCATTTCTGAGGTTTGCCCTATTTCGGCTTTTGACCGTAACATATGCAATAATATGCATTTCATCCAAAATATGCAAATACATGAAAAATAAAAATACCACCATTTATCTCATCATGAGGTGATTCGTGGATATTACTGACAAAATCAATACTCAGAAGTCGCAAAAAAAACATGCTGTTGCATATAAACCTAGCCCTGCTTATAACTCATAAACTACTAGTCCTAAATTCAATTTTTATGAATCAGAATATTTAGAAAATATTATGCTTTGGAATATGAAATTAAAACTCAATATTGTCATTCAAAAAAGTAAAAAACTTAAGAAATTATAAGGACAAAAATATTTGAAAATATAATTTTTTAAATAAAACGTAGTTTTTTTGACAACTTGACACTATGTAAATAAATATTTTCGAAAAAATTAATACTTTTTGAAATAATGAGTGTTTCATGATAAAAGATTCACCCTGTATATACTAATAATTATTTGTGTCGTGAATAGATTTCGCGCCAGGATTACGTGAAATGACCGAAAATGAAGGTATTTATCTAAGAAAATATAAATTAAAATAGTAAATGATTAAAAATAAATCTATTGCATCGAACAACCCGTAAAATACATGCATTTTACAAAGTACACCTACAAAATGATGAATTATTTCACAAAATAAATAAATACATAAAAAATAATAATACAGTTACATAATAGGTACACAGTTACATGTATTTATTATGCAATGAATGACGTAAATATGCCATGATAGCTTTATTATCCGTTATTTGGATGAATGTGGATACATTTATATTTTATTTCTTTTAAATTAAATTAATGAAAAAATTATTTGACGATAATGCTATATCCACTTTTTAGATTCTATTGTATTGTATAGTCTATAATAGGTCTCATAAGTATAGAAGTTGATTTGTCAAACTATTGAACAACCAAATTAATTTGATGTTCAAAGTTCATTATAAGGTTGTACAATATTATTAACAACAACAAGCATATCATTTTGTAAAAAAATATACTTTTCCTTTTTTTAAATATGTTAGGTATATTATATTCTGGAAAATTGTATTAAATAAGACATAAAGCGGACTTATCACCATGTCAGTTTCCAATTTGACACAGTTCTTTAATCAGAACAATGTGTATATGGCTATTTTTAAAACAATACATATGGAATCACATTAAATTAAAGGAATACAATTAAAATAGAATAAAACATCAATTGTAACTGTTCTGAGTAGTTTAAATAGATATTTAAATCACATAAAATAATATTTTCAAAAAGTGCACAATTTATTAATTTATAATACAAAGAAGAAGTTGTATTGCCAATTTATTTTAATGTTAATGTTAAATGTTGAAATGGTAATTTATATTGGTGTAGACAAAAATACTTTTTGTTTTTTTAATATTATATTATATAACGTCCAGAGGGGATATATTCCCCCTTTTATTAAATATTTTATCTTCTGCAAATAATTCTTATATTTAAAAGATCCATAATTGTCCAAACCTACATGTATTTGTACAAACAGATATATAAGTTATATGACGAGAATTCTGAAAACAGATTTGAATTTGTCGTCAAGTCTACTTGAAATTGACTTTCCCACATTTTTTATATACCCCCCCCCCCCAAAAAAAAAAAAATGTCATATTAAAAAAGAGTATTTAAAAATGTTTGTATTTAAAATTTCGGAGAAACCAAAATTCACCATAGCATCAATGTTTTGAAACTTCCGTTGCATAGTGGGACATGTATAGATAGGTTAGATAAAAAAAGTTATAAATATAATTTACAATTTATTTATTATTTTAATTTCTAGAAATATTAACTAAATTTTTCGATGATAACTTTAAGATTAATTCTATAAGTAAGTATTTTTGTTCAATGCAATTGTTTTTATTATTATTTACATACATAATTTGCAGTAGGCAGTAGGTACCTACCTATATTCACCACAATAGTTTAATAAAATTATAAATTTGTGTTTACGCAATTACATGTAATGAGTGTAAAAAAACAACCCTACTGAATACCTACTGTATTTATTTTTTAACTTATTTATAGACAACTTACATACCCCAATTGAATATTGTAGTGAACGCAGTGAGTATAAACAATTAAATATAAAATTATAACATCGTAAATAAGCCAATATAAGTATATATTAATAAATTACATGTTTACCAACATATCATAGAATGGTATGATTTGATTTGGTATCTATATATATATAAATGTGAAAATGAAAACCTTTGAGACCTATGTTTTCAATTGTTATGATTTTTTTTTTAAATTGAAGAGCTTATTGCGGAGAAGGTTTATAGCATTTGATCGATTATCTAACTTAATAAACAAAAGAGTTATCAATTATTATAAATAATGGCTTGTTGCACGTAAACTGCTACAATGATTTGGATAATACTTTTTTTGTTGTGTTCGTAATATTGTCAGGAGAAGGTTCTTAACTCTTAAGTAAGATAATTTTAAGAAAATTCACCGGAAAAGTAGGAAATTTGGATGTAGGTGCCACCTGTCTAGTAAGAATAGAAACTAAATAATAATATACTTTTGTTTATTGTAAGGGTTGCTATTGGTCATGATTGAATAATAAATATAATTTTAGACCTATAGCTATGTAGCTTAGTAAAAACGGTATTCTCAAGACTAATTTGTCGACACATGCACTTTGTCGTACGCACTTCGAGTAGTCAGCAATCCACTACAGGTTAGGTACCTAACCTAACTGCAGATGGATTGCCTACCTGAAAACATACTATATGTCTCACGCATACAATACATAGGTACAAGCGTGTCTCTCGGGTAATTATATATTCAAGATGATCGATAAAAATGTTTAAGTTTTGAACATCATACACCAGATATTAAATAAACGAATTTTGAATCATATAGAGTTGGTACATATTTTAATGAGCAACGCAGTGAACGGGATCAGCTATAATATATATACAATTAATGAATTTTTGAGTCATTGAACTTACACACATAAGTTATATTATCGGCTATTTCCAACTATTTCACCTGAGGTAACTTTTGCCCGGGCAACGCCAGGAGGGACAGCTAGTATATATAGGTGACTCGGCAAACGTTGTTTTACCATATAACTTAGAATTACAATTGGAATTACACGTGTGTATTTTTAATAACATTTTCAAGACATCTTTTAATAATAAATCTGTATATATAAAAATTTCGTGTCACGATGTATGTTCACGATAATCTCCGAAACTACTGGATCGATCATGATGAAATTTTTACTATGTGTGTAATTTGGCCGAACTTAAAAGATAGGCTAATTATAAAAGGGAAAGGATTAATCCCGGGAGGTGCTAAGACGGGAATTTTGAGATTTCAGATGACAATTTTTGTTTATAAATAGTTGCCATGAGTTTTTAATGATAATAATAAAAAAAAAAAAAACTATTTTTTTTTTAAACGAAAGAGTATTTCATGAAAAAGGTTTATATGAAAGAAAATTTTAGGTTGCTATTGGTTAATCGGTCATGTTTGTTGATTTGTATTATTATTTGTTGTCAATATACATACATATAATATAATATACAAGAAGATCTGATAAGTAGTTCCAGAGTTTAGTCTGTATAGTTATAGTCTCTGTATTTATATAGTTAGATATATATATTAATTAATGTTCTTGGGTAATTAGACCTCTGGGAAGAAGATAAGTTAATTTACAAAGGGTTAAATTTGTTTTTTTTTATTCATCGGTATGGTTAGATTAGGATAGGATTTTGTATAGGTAAATTGATTATATTAATCCATCGTAGGTAGAATTAAGTAAAACCAACAAACTTGGTATAACTTTGATACTTTAGAGTTAAATCATACACTTACGTACTAACAGCATGGCGGGGTCCGCGATCTACCACAGGTAGATTGCCTACCTGATATAATGTACTGCTGCGAATCAGAATTTTTATTCTGGGCAACGGAAAAGTTAAGATAAATTTTGAACACCATACACCGAATATTAAATAACGAATTGAACAAAGTTTGAGTTATACAGAGTTGATACATTTAACGGGCAACGAAGTGCACGGGATCAGCTAGTAATATATAAATACTAAATACTACAGAATATCTTTATATACAACGCTCTCAGTTTTTTTATCATTAGACAATACAAACATGCTTTCTTTAGAGGTTACTCTTGAAAGCGCGACATATAATTGGTGATGTGAAAAACACTCAACGCTCAAATTAAGCCTGCAACGTTGAATGTTTGACCCTGTGATTTATTAATGGTCATTGCAAAAGATATCTGTTCGGGTCAGACAGCACTAGAGCGCGCCCGGCCTATCAGATTATGGCTCCTACCGCGCATGCACTGATATCACCGCTATTTTCATCGCCGTCCTCGCGCACGCTCGGTGCCCGGACGAAACGTGTTGTTGACCGTTAGCCGTTTCCGTGATCGAAATGATTCGAATTAGTTCCGTCGTTCCGTGTTCGCATCGTAAATTATAGTGTACGTCCTATTAACCGCGTGTGTTCGTCGTAATGTTTATACGTCGTGTTTTTGGATGCGTAATTTGATGCGTATGGTCGTCGTCATTCTTCACGCGCGATATTCTGAGCCGTTGTTACATTCCTTTTCTCTAATATCGTCGCTGTGGTAAAGTCGCGGACTCACGATTCATGAAGCTGCTTGATCTTGACGTACACGTGTTCGTCACCGCAGTGTGTTGTGTCGTCGCCATTGGCGTTTCGTTTGCGCGCGTACGCCCGTCCTTTCCTGTTGTATTTATGTTTTTACCTATCCGCCACATTGTTGTAGCTGTCACTTGTACGGATAAAGGGCTCGTCCATCAGGATCTTATTTTCTACACCTTGTCAAAATCCACTGAGTGAGCGGATTTGGATGTACTAGTCAACGAAAAGGTACGTCGTGTGGAGCAAGGTGTCCAGTCAGCTGCCAGGTCAGATGTATCACACCTTATTATTATTATTTTGTTAACACGACGATTGTTATCATCGTCGTGCGTATTTATTGTGTATTACTTTTTTGTATTATCAATCATTGTCGTGACTGATATTATTATTATAATTAATCTATTGTAATTACGCTAGGACTAACATAGCATTTAAGACGCTCTCATGTTACAGTTTTCGTTAAGCTTATATAAGCGCAATATATTTATACAGTCCACCTTATAAAACTATCTAGTTGTTTTTATTTGTTTTGTTTCATCAATTTGATAGTAGTATAGTACCCAGCGTTACGAATAAACTAGTCGAGATACAACCGTATTCGTTTGAATCGGCTATCGCGGCTACACAATATCTTTACTGAAAAAATTGTAGGCGTTTAAATTGGAACGGTGAATCCGATGGTATCAGAGGAATTCAGGGAATCAATAACAATAATAAACTAATAATACTAAAATACTAATAATAATAAAATAATAATTTAGTTTATTATTGTCAGTTCTGCGATAGCAGTCAACCAGTGAGCACGCGTTCTGTCTGTGCGCCTCCAATGTGTTTACTGTTCTCCTTACCTACCTCAAATTTCACGAATTTGCTTACAGGTTGTAATGTTATTCAACTTCCTTCTGTTCGTTTTTAAGTTTATCGTATAATAATGTAATAACGTCAGCCTATTACCTGGGAGCTGGTGTTTGATAGCGGCTTCAAACCAGAAACGCTACCGTTTCGGGGTGCACATTTTCATAATAAAAATCACAATATAACAATATAATATGTGACACTCCCGAGACGTGCGACTAATAAGCCACCAGCTCGGACGAACAACTCAAAGTACGTGTAACTCACGACAACACCAACAAACACATGTGCTTCTGTAAGCACGTCTCTGTCTACCCTGAATGGGAAAATAATATTAGACAAGTACAACGTAACGACTCCGAACAATACTTATAGGAGCAAATCACAAAACAGGAAACATGAACACTTAACGAAGAATAATGCTCGATATGAAAATTATGACCCATTAACACAATGCCGCCAGGTGGTTTTTGAACTTTGAACTGCCAGAAATGCCGTCTTTTGCTGTGAAGCACCGTGCTGCTTGAGTGTCAGTAGAGAAGAAGGCAAAAATGATAAAATAAAAATGAAACACAGAGAACCTGATATCACAAATTGTAGCTCTTGCCTCTGGTGAGCAAAACACAGCACACCAGATAACAAGAACACATGATACCGATAGCAGCGATACGCATCGTCACTAACGTTCACACACACTGAGCCCTGTTTGCGTCGCAAACATTGAGTTTGTACGTTTAACGGGCAACGAAGTGCACGGGATCAACTAGTAAACTATAAATACATGTTACAATGGGTCTATTTTAAATAATATTATTAAGAGGGCGCACTAGTAGACAAAATATGGCATAAAAACATGGTTTCGTAATTCCAGGAATACGGCTTATTGAAGCGTTTTACAGTATAAATACCTATTAGAAAAATTGTAGAGGAGAATTTTTTCTAGAAACGTAAGAAGCCCGATTTTTGATATTTTCATTAATTAATTAAATAATTAATTGATAAAAAGTTTAAAAAAACGTGTTAATTTACCATGCGATATTGGACGATTGGAACAAGATATCAAAAATGAGGCTTCTTATGTTTCTAGAAAAAATTCTCCTCTACAATTTTTGTAATAGGTATTTATACTGTAAAACGCTTCAATAAGCCGTATTCCTGGAATTACGAAACCATGTTTTTCGGTAAAAAAAACGTTAATTACGCTCGTCATGTGCTGCGCCCGTTATAGGCAGCGGCAGCGCTCGATACTATACTCGCGCCGGCGAGAGAACGCTTTTGGGCGGCGACCAAAATTCGTCCGATCTCGCGCATTCCCACCACTTAACCTTCCCGAACGCTGGCCGCCGTCAATTCTGGCCGCCGCCACCGTCGCCGCTACCGTCGCGGCCGCCGTCACTGCCGCCGCCCTTGAAACTGTGTCAGTGTTTGTATACAGCGTGTACTATAATAGTGTTACCATAATATTACGCGTTTACGTACATACATACAATTTTCATTTTTGCGCGCACACAGTTTTTTCGTGTTTAATTACGTAATTGTTTTTTTATATAAATAACATAGACAACATGGAAGACGTCGCAAATATTTCTCCTGCCAAAAAAAATCCAAGAGGAAAAGTAAGTGTTTCTTTACTATTTTTCACGGATGGGCATTAACGAATTAAAAAGTTAATTTTATTATAACTTTTTAACTTAACTAGTTAGGTACTTTTGGCTTTTCATTAACTTAACTGTTAACTTACTTTCTTAAGGTGAAATTTACGAATTTATTTTTCATTTTAAGAAGTAAGTTAAGTTAATTTAATTTGTTTTAAATTTTATAATATTTGCAAATTCTTAATTTTTAAATATATATATTTTTTTTAGTTCGTTGGCACTGCTCAAAAGAAAATAATTATTAATGTGTACAAGGATAAAATCAAACAACAGCTCGAAAATCCAGAGATGCCCAAATTGTCGTTCAGGGACCTAATCGTTGCCATTTCAAGAACCACTGGTATTGGGCAACGTACAATTCAAACTACATTGGGAGAGTACAAGAAGGAAGGTACAGTGTCATCGCCCAACAAAAGAAAAGTGAGACCTACGGTACTTCAAAAAGTGGACGAATTTGACAAAAATGCCATTAGGCAAAAAATTCACAATTTTTGGAGAAACCGTGAGGTGCCAACAGTTCCAAAAATGTTAATCGCCATCAATGAAGACGACTCATTACCAAATCTGAAACGTACGTCTTTCCAATTAATATTAAAAGATTTACAATTTGAGTATGTCAAGAAAAATCGCAACAGTGCTCTTCTCGAAAGAGAAGATTTAATATCTTGGCGCCGAAATTATTTGTTAAAAATAAAGCATTACCGAGCACAGAACAGGCCAATATATTACTTAGACGAGACGTGGGTCAATGCAGGCGAGACGCATAGCAAAACGTGGGTTGATACAACAGTCGCATCAACACGAGATGCCCACCTGAGAGGTCTCACCACAGGACAAAAGGCACCTTCCGGCAAAGGTAAGCGTCTCATTGTATTACACATCGGGTCGTCAGACGGTTTTGTTCCGGGGGGCCTTTTGTGTTTCGAATCCAAGACCAATTCTGCGGATTATCATGACGAAATGAATGGCGATACATTTTACGAATGGTTTGTTAAGACCCTGCCATTACTTAAACCGAACGCCATCATCGTCATGGATAATGCTTCATACCATTCCGTAAAAAAACAGAAAATACCAGTGAGGTCTTGGAGAAAACAAGCTATAATTGATTGGCTTGAGAATAAAGGTGTGGTCGTTACTCATCCTATTGTTAAAAATGATCTAATGAAAAAAGTGTACAAAATAAAAAAATATCACGACACATACGTAATCGATGAGTACGCAAAAGATAACGGCAAACTCGTATTGCGATTACCTCCATATCACTGCGAGCTAAATCCCATCGAGCTCGCGTGGTCGTCCGTGAAAAGTCATGTCCGGACGCATAACAACACCTTCAAATTAAAGGACGTAATGGAATTGTTAAAAAAAGCCGTGGAACACGTAAGTCCGGATATGTGGAAAAATTTTATTGAACATGTTAAAAAGGTGGAAGACAAGTTTTGGGACTTGGAACATATTACCGACGAAATAATGGACGAGCTACCCGAAGAAGATGAACGTCATGTTCTCACGATAGGAACAGGAGATACAAGTTCTTCTGATAGTGACTCTGATTGATTTTTTTTTATTTTAACTATTTTAATTTTTTTTTTGTATTTTGATTTTTCTGTACTTGAATTATTTTTATTTTTTGTATATCAAATATTTTGATTTTTTTGTATTTGAATATTTTTTTAGTAAATTAATATTATAAAGTGTATTATGCTATATAACAATTTATTATGTTGTTGGTATACATAAATAAAATATGATATCTCATACATATTATTTGCATTGTTATTGAATACATAATAGGTGCCCCAGTAGCCAGCTATTAATTTTTTCGCGATGTGTTACTTGAGCCGGTGTATACAAACAGCGGTCGTGATATTTGCCGCTGGTCACGCGTAGCGAGTGGGAGAATTTACGGCGGCGTCTAGGTGGTAGAGTGGGAGAAATGTGGGTACGAAACCGCGAAGCTCCGTCATTTGGATGCGCCAACGAGAAGCGTTCTCTCGCCGGCGCGAGTATAGGTGTTCATACCACCACCCCGCGCGCGATAACAGCCGTACCACACCATGGTCAAAACGGGTTTTCTATCGCAGCCGTGCGCCCGTACATAGTTTATAAATAACCCAGATAAGAAAATGATTATTATATTATATTTCATGACAAATATTATTTAATTTTGTTCGGTTTTATATTTGTATTCGTATCCGAATTTTATACCTACTAATAAAAACTATACTTTTGTTCTTCAAATAATACAGCTTATTGAAGCGGTTTACAACAAAACTACCTATTATAAAATTGTAGAGGAGAAACCTTTTTAACAATCGTAAGGAATCCGATTTTTGATATCTTGTTCCAACGTCCAATATCGCATGGTAAATAACACGTTTTTTTTAAACTTTTTATCAATTAATTATTTAATTATAATGAAAATATCAAAAATCGGGCTTCTTACGTTTCTAGAAAAAATTCTCCTCTACAATTTTTGTAATAGGTATTTATACTGTAAAACGCTTCAATAAGCCGTATTCCTGGAATTACGAAACCATGTTTTATGCCATATTTGTGTCTACTAGTGCGCCCTCTTCGTATCCGAATTTTATACTAATAACAACTATACTTTGTGCTTCAAGTAATACGGTTTATTGAAGCGGTATACAACAAAACTACCTATTATAAAAATTGTAAAGGAGAATTTTTTTAACAATCGTAAGAAATCCGATTTTTGATATCGTATTCCAATCGTCCAATATTGGCAATCACATGATAAATTAACAAGGTTTTTAAACTTTTTATCGATCAATTATTCAACTAATAATAAAAAATATCATAGATCGTACTTCTTACGATTGTTAAAAAAATTCTTCTCTACAATTTTTATAATAGGTAGTTTTGTTGTAAACCGCTTCAAAAGCCGTATTACTGGAATTACGAAACCGTGTTTTTATGCCATATTTTGTTCAATAGTTCGGCCTCTTCGTATCCGAATTTTATACAAATAAAATCTATGCTTTTGATCTTCAGTAATACGGCTTATTGAAGCGGTTTAAACAAAACTACCTATTATAAAAATTGTAAAGGAGAATTTTTTAACAATCGTAAGGATTCGATTTTGATATCGTATTCCAATCGTCTACTATATCGCAATCGCATGGTAAATTAACAAGTTATCTTCTTACTTTTGATCAAATTAATTATTAACTAATTAATTAAAATATCATAGATCGTGCTTCTTACGATTGTTAAAAAAATCTCTCTCTACAATTTTATTATAGGTAGTTATTCTGTAAACCGCTCCAATAAAAAATACTAATTATTACGATATCGGAATAAATAATAACTAGGTACCTATATAAGAAAAATCAAACTTAAATCAAATGTTATTCCATTTTCTTTATAAATCTAAAATTTGATAATTTAATAGAATATTTATCATAAGAATCTCTACCTTCATCCAGAAAAAGGTGGGCAAGTGGATGTCGCTCTGTTGTACAGTAGGTTACAAGTGGGTCACTGTAATGGATGGTGTTAAATTTGAATTCAATGATATAATATTATTGTATAAGAAAAACGATTCTGAGCGAAAACGGTCAGTCAGCCTATGGTATTACTAATATATTTGATGATATTATTGTGAATAAAGGAATTTATATATAATCTATTTACGTGGATCCTAGTTTTCAATTTTAAATCCTTAGCTATAAAAGTTGAACATTTTATAAATTTTTAACTACAAAATAATTATTAAATTATAAATTTGATAAATTTTGTCAAAATTTGAACTTTAAATGCTTATAAAAAAAAATTGTGCCTATGTATTTATAATATTTTTCAACTGCTCTTAGAAAGATATACCAGGAGCCTTATATTAAATTTTCACGCTTTTTTACCTAACAAATACAATTTTATTGATATTTATAGAAAAAAAAACTAAAAAAATTAAAAACTGACAATGTCCGAAAACAGCTCAAAAAGAGTCAAATTATTTTTAAAATTTTATCGTGTATAGAAAATGCTAATACAAACATTCAGTGAAATTTTCAAGTATCTACAGTCATACGTTTTTAATTACAACAAAATAAGGAAATCGTTACATGAGATATCGAGTGAATATCAAATAATGTAAAAATATGAATCAAACGCTCATAAAAAATTTAATTTGACTTTCTTATAGACATTTTTTTTTTTTATAAAGTAGACAACTTATGTATAATCTTGTATTACATTTTCAAATCTTAGATTTAAAAAGAAAAATTTTATGAATTCTCAACTCAAAATAATTTGCTAATTTTCGTGATTTTTCCGTATTTTGTCAAGATTTGAACTTCAAATGCTTATAAATAAAAACTGTGACTAAAGATTTTAATTTTTTACCTGCCTTTGAAAAAAATAACCCAAGAGCCTTCTATTTAATTTTCAAGCTTTTTTAACCAACAAATAAAATTTATTGATATTTGTAGAAAAAAAACTAAAAAAATTGAAAACTGACAATTTCCGTAAACAGCTCAAAAAGAGTAAAATTATTTTGAAAATTTTATCGTGTATAGAAAATGCTAATATAAACATTCAGTGAAATTTTCAAGTCAATCTACGGTCATTTGTTTTGAGTTGCACCAAAAACCAAAATCAATTTCCTCGAAAACAGATTTTGCGTAAAATTTCCCGTTTTTTCCTTAATTTTTCATTAGTTTTTCATGGCGCTTTTGAAAACTACTGAGACATTTTATCAAAGTACTAACTAGATTCACTTTCCTATCAGAAAGTTACTATTGAAAAAAATCCAAGCACTTTTACTTCCCAAAAGGTGATGACAGACACAAAAAATAAAAAAATAAATAATAAAAAAAAAAAAAAAACACACATCTTTGTAAAATCAATACATTCATCGCTTCGCTCAGAATCTAAAACACACATCATTGTAATTTGTAAAATCAATACACTCGGAATCTAAAAAATAATGCCTACCGGAAACTTGAATTAAATTTTCATGAGTGTTGAAGCTTGAATTTTAACATAAGATAAATTTACTCGAATTTTCATGGAACTTTATTCTTATTTTGTGTAGTAGTTAAAAAACGAACACCCGCAAATACTTGAAATATCCACTAAATGTTTATTTTCTTTAATTGATAAATTTTCAAAATATTTTGACGCGTGTTTGAGGGGTTTAGAGGAAAATTTTCCTTTTTCAAATTTTTTATTTTTTTTTCTATAAATATCAATTAAATTTTATTCGTTGGGTCAAAAAGATTAAAAATTTAATACAAGGCTCCTCACAAATTGTTACAATATATCTTTTAAAAATATTAAAAATTCATAGTTCAAATTTTTTTTTACAAGCATTAAAGTTTAAATTTGACAAATTGAAAATTTAAAACTATTTGTCGTTAAAAATTTATAAAATGTTAAATTTCTATACCTTAGGATTGAAAATTCAATAAAAGGTTAGGTTAGGTTGGTTAACGAAAGCCGTTCTTTCTGTAATCAAAAAACCTAAAAAAATATATAAACACAGTGTTTTTTCTAGCAATTTTATGTTTATTTGTGGACAAATTAGATATTTTACCAAGAATAAGATTGTAGTTAATTTGTTGTAATTTAAAAATATTATTCTTGAGTAGTGAAACTTTTGAAGTATATTATTATATTTATACAGACAATGACACTTTCAAATGCATTTTTTTGACAAAAATGAGTTTAACCTACTTTAGTACGATTGTACGAATACCTAATACTAAAAAAAATCGAATTTTACATCCAGTTTTCAGAAATAATTTATCAGAACTTTTTAATGTTAGTTCAAATAAAATCGATTGTAACAAATTATTGTAATTTATTGTAATAGGCTTATTCACTAACCATTATTATTAAAAAAATTATTTGTAATATAAGTTTTTTCTAATTTCCGTGATATAAGTATATCACATTGTGTAGGTTAAGTTATAGAATTTTTTTATATCTGTGATATACATTTCATTGAAACCATGAACAAAAATGTCAACAACTATTGAACAGTTATTTATCAAATAAAATATTTTGTCACCAAATTATCTGTTTATGAGTATTCAGTAGAAACTCGATTGATCGTGACCGTCGGGACCAGGACTATGAGAGTTAACCAAATAGACGATTAACTGAAAATCAGCCATAAGCCCATAAACTTACATATTTTACAACGTGTGTACATATATTTTCATACAAAAATAATACAAACAACTAAATACTGTACAAAATAATCTGTCGAAAAATAAATTACAAAACACTGTTTGTTATTTGATTTAAATAGGAACTAGTTATTCAAAAAATATTATTTATCGAAACTTGAAACAATCTACTGTTACTTAAATCATAGTTTTCAATAGGTGCTCAATGAAATTTTCCAAAGATTTATTAATTTAGACTTAGGTATAGATATATTATGCTGTTTATATTAATATCAACTACCTATTTAAATCATTACTAATAGATACGTATATAGGAGAATAATCAACTATCGTACGAAAAGTGCTTCGGGTTAAAACGTAAAAGATGCGACATGGTTACTAAAAAATGTATTTACTCGTAACGAATTATTATTTTATATGTATTTTAAAAAAGTAATTACTAATTAGGTTACAAATGTAAATCAAGCCACCTGGTTAAATTGGTTGTAATTTATGTATTGATTCATATATTTAAGTAATCAGGAGCTTTCATTTAAAAGTAAGTCTAGCGAAGATCGAGCGCGCGGCGTAATGGTACGTGCATTAGAAATACACGGGTGACAATTTACGCAATGGTCAATGTCAATATTGTATAGACCCACTCAACTAGACTGTTCGTGAAATAATAATGCGTCTCTCCTGCGAGAACGCCGCGTGAGTCTCGCCACGGAGACATGGGTGTGGTTACGTCCAGCCGCGACGGCGGCGATACGGCGCACAACGCCATCTCTGGAGCGTTACATACGTAACACTTTTACTATTGCACACTCTTAATACAATTTATTATTTTAATTGACTTAAGTAGGTAGGTATACTTAATAATATTAAATACTCAGTTTTTAGTTGTGTCACTATTTTTTCAGCAGGAAATATACACAAAAAATTATTATTTCAGTCACGAACAGTGACATACTGACATAAGTCAAAATGTTTTCAAATATATTTTGTTATTAACATTCAGAGGACGCTATACCCGCATGTGTTGTCTCCGTCTTACACCCTTACGACATTGACAAAAGGTATTTACGCAGTCTGAGTAGAACTCACTCAATGTTGGTTCTAGAGTAAAAATACTTAAAATAAAATGAATTATGACAATATTTCCGAGGGCAAGTCATTATGTTTTTTTTAAAAATTTAAAATTTTGAAAAGTTTAAGGTATTTTCAAAATGTTGAAATTGTTTCTATTTCTAAACGATTTAATTAACGTCACATTGGGAATAATGGAAATAACGCAACAACTTGCACTCAAAAATATTGTCACAATTGTAAGACGGAGACTTCAGACTACACATGCGGGTGTGACGTCCTCTTAAGGTTTTTATTTCATTTTTATGAGTAGTATTTAGTATTTACCTCAAATAATAAAATTTTATCTATACATCAAATATAATTTAAATATAATATTATAATATATTTATAAATTTGCAGATGCTGGCAGATGTTGTCTAACAAGTATGATAACACATTTATTTTAAATTACAATAATAATTCATATACATTATAGGTATAGCTTGAGTAAATTTAATATTTATTTATTTATTAATTTATTCTATTTCCTATAAATTTAAATTGACAATCATGGTCGGATAATTTTTATTGATAATATGATGACATGGATGCCAAGTGCTAACAAATATATTCATTAGCTTTTAAGTACATTTTCTTGGTAAATATTTAATACAGAATATTTATATTATTATAGTTTATAATGCACTGTTAATATAAAATTGTGAAATATTACATAAACATTTTTTTCATTTAAAATAATTATGTAATTGTTCTTAAAATTTACCAGGACCATAAAGCACTCAAAATTGACTTTTATTTAAAAAATCAGACTCAAAAAATGGTACCAATAATATGCTCATTTACTTACGAAGCTTGATTTCACATCAAAGCACTTATTGTCAATTAAAATGGTATGCACTTAAATTTTGTGACTCAACGTATATTCGACTTGAAGTTTTTGAGATCACGCGTGATGTCATAAGATCTACTTGCGCGGCAACGTGTACACGTGCCTGTTACTAATCGGGTTAAACTCGAGTGTCTTCTTACCGTTCTTAGTGAATTGATTACCATACTTTTGTTTTTCACATAATTTTCCTAAATATGTAATTATTATCTTTTTGATATGATACCATGCTATAATATAGTTTATTTAAGACGAATAACATCTGGTTCATATGAGTAACTAAACAATATATTTTATTACGCATTTATCATTGTTATTTATTAATTAATTTATTATTATTGTTATTATAACAAGTACGTATATAAACGTTGTTAAAAATTTAAATTAATTTAGTATTATTATAAGTATTGTATTAAAAAAAAAAAAAACATAATATTTGTACATACAGCGAGTAATTAGAAATACAGAAATTAGGTATAAAGTTTATCGTTGGGCCAAAATCCTACATAAATACCATTTTTCCTGGACAAGTCTGTCTTATAAATGATTTCATAAATCACACATGATGGAATTACTATCCTATTTTCCCTTTTCAATCGTTTTCCATGCATTTATCCACGAAACAACCTGTTTGTAAGCCAAGTATCGCCAGACTTTATTTTGTGGTTTACACAAAACTTTTTTTTTCTGTTTTTTTTAGACTTTAAAATCATTTAGTGACGAGAAATATTTAAAACATCTTTGTCTAAAACTAGTTTGTTGAATAAAACATTGTTTGTCACACAACCAGGCCAACCAGCTATTCCACTAACTTGTTTTACTCTTTCACTTTCTTGACAACAGACGCTTTCTTGATCCGTCGTCATAACTACGCACTGTCCACATTTGCACCAATTTAATTTACCACTTCGATTATCTACGTTAATTTCAAAATCATTATTTTCAGTAAAATTGTTTGAATCCCACTTATTTAAACAATCTGGTTCCAATCGATAAGGTTTTACACTCGCCATAACAAACAACAACTGATCCAAAAGTAGACTAAAACATTACTGCTGTAATACTGATCGATAATAATAACAATAATAATAAACTGGAAATGGATAATATTATTGTTTTAATAATAGTTGGTTTGTTTATCAATTTACATTCTTCAAAACTATAAATAAATCGTAAATCTTAATGTACAAAATATTTCGAATGAATTTCTCTTGTATTTTTTTTTTTTTTTTGTTTAAGAAAGCGTTGGAATAAACCACCAAAAATCAAAAATAATTTGAACATGAGCCTATTGTTATAATTTTTAACACACGAAATTACATTAAATTACATATAAATAATAAGAATAATCCTAGACATAGTAATATTTTTTTTAAATATTTGAAAACATTATTAAACTATACTTATTTTTGTAATAATTTACACTACTTAAACCTAGAATACTTTTTTGATTTTAATTCTTCAATATCTGGCTTAGGTGTCTTTACAATATTTTTTGGTATTACATTTTTTTTCCTGGTAGTTTCAGTCGTCCCGAAGAGCGTTCTATTACCATAAAATGGACCTTGTTCGTAATGTCTATTCTCCAATTTTCTTCCGTGTTTTCATATTTTTTTTTATTGTATACCGTTCTAGAGGTTTGGAATAAACCATTTTATCTTTACTATTTTTTTATCGGTATTATCGTTATGATCTAAAATAGCAGTTATAGATCGAATATACATGCCTTCGTACTTCAAATGTATACGTTTTGGCATGTACTTTAAACGTGTGTTGTGGTATGACTCTAGGCGGTCCGTGTGAATAAAATATTTAGCATGAGGCAAATCTTTCAATAAATCTTTGGCAGTAATAATTGTTTTTAACACAAAATACAAATCACCATTTTTAGGAATCCAGAGTTTATTTTTTGTTTCTTCATCGGTGAGTGGATCATGCTCACATTGTTTTATCTGTTCATTATCATTCCACTGATGAATATTTGAAATGTGATACAGAACTGATGTAAATTGTTTAACTAATACAATTCCATTACCATCGCACGTTTGAGCAGACCACCATAAGTGGTTTATTTACTTGTTTTCCATATAAAAGCACTATTATGATTTTTTTCTAGAGTTTTTAGTCATTTTGTCAAACTTTTTGATAAGTACTAAACATCGAACTCATGTTCAATATTTGGAGAATGTTTTCGAATATAACAACGAATTCCCTTAGGTCGATGTGTGTCAAATACATTGATGTTACATCTATCGTTTTTTTCAAGTTCTTGAAGTAGTAATTCGCATGCATTTTTTTCTAAGTCACCCTGAACCATTCCTTTTTGAGTAATTTTAAAATCTATTATTTTGAAGCTTTGAACACCCATGACTGAGTACGTGCAGTATTTGGCGCAAAAACCGGGGGAGTCAAATTGACCATCACCAGCTAACCAAGTACTTGTACTCATTTTTAGTTCGTTTATATTATTTTGTCTGTGTTGATCCCAAACTAGTTTTACTACAGAAGCTGTATAGTTGTTAATAATTTTATCATAAACTGTTCTTGAAAAAAATGCAAGTATTAAAGACGAACAAAATGTTTTCATTTTCTTAAATAATACACCGGATAACGTTAAAGCAGGTCCCATTAAAATGTTTCATACAAGTCGTTTATCAGATAATGGCTGAGACGTTCATTCGAAAAATGTCTATTTTCACATATAGTTTGTACGGCCAATATTGCTCCCTTCATATAATTATGAATATTTTCCATTTTAGCATTACAGTAATGACAAAATATATGAAATAATAAGAACTTCATTATAATTAAAAAATATTATGATATGGTATATTATGCTAAATAAAATAAAACCCCGTTAACGGCCAAGTATATAAGGACGAATAAACAAACAAATAACAGAACTTTCGACTGATATCAAATTTACTAACAGCTAAAGTAGGACTAAAATAAAATAAAATATATTTCTACATAATTATATTATTTTGAAATTGGTTGGTACTTACGTAGGTACGAGTAAGAGTATATTTGAAAATAAACAAAATAATGATATTGAAAAAAATATCCAAAAACTACGTAATACGTATGTTAATCAAAAGCGATAATAAATCGACAGAATAACTAATTAATTTAAATTTATAAGACATACTAGATATACGTATAAGTAGATACTAGATAGATACCACGGAGTACGGACTAAGATAATGCGTCTATTTTTCCCGGATACACGGCCGCTGCCTCGGTGCGCCGTAGAGTTGGATCTTAATATGAGTATCCGTCCAAAATAGCGAAACAAATTACCGTGAATGTAAAAATCGCGAATTAATAATATCGTAAATAAAAATAGCGAAAATACATAATAGCGAAAAGAGAAACATCTGTCTGTCGGGTTGCTTATATGATACAATGTAAAAATCAAACATTTTTGTTGCAATAAAAAATGGATAAAAATAGTTTATAGATGAGATTAATAAATTTAAAAAAGTAAAGCATACAATAAAATATGGAGTGATCATGGAATATAAATGAAAAATCATTATATTTAGTGTTTATTTGTCTCTTATATATTTTTTGAATACATTCATTATAATTATAATATCGTTAAGTTCTAATAATAAGTATTTATAGTAGTAGTAATAATAATAATTTTAAATAAAATAATTATATTCAATTTAAATATAATTATATTTAGACATTCAGTGACAAATTATATGCTATACCTTTTATGAAGTTCTTATTCTCATTAGTATTGTTCTCCTTTCATCGTTTTAGTATACTCATCAGCAATTTTAAGGTCACTCATTGTTTTCGGAATAGGTGGTGCGCATTGGTTACGTGTCCGAACTCTTCGTATGTGTTTTAAATGATGAACTGAAGGCATTGCACCGGCTACTCCAGGTACTATTTGAACAGTACTGATTATATCATGTGGAGTATTTTGTGTATGAATAGCCGCTTCTTTTATCTTATTCACAGCCATTTTGTATTGGATTTTACACCGATCGGGAACATGATTATGAGAGTTTTCCTTAGGTTGACTTTTAATTTCTCCGTTTATCGTAATTATTCTACCTTTACATGAACTTTCTACGCAACGCCAATATATTGTGTTATTTTGTTTTCTATCTTCACGATGTAAAAAGCCACTATACAATAATAAATCCTTATTTTTATTACTTTTTACAAATTCCATTGATAATAATATTAATATATTTTTTCACTGCACACTTTTTTAACGAATGAAAATATTAAGTTAAATAATACAAGCTACACATTTACGCACTGTCGAACTACAACTGTAGGTATTAAATTGTGTCAGCTCAAATGTAACGTGATTGACAATCTTATCCATATTTTCTATACATCTATAAGTTAAATAATAATTAAGATAGCATATTGACGATATCAGTAAGTATAACGATATTATTGTGACCTACCTGCATAGGGTTTTGTCCTAAAATTATTTCGCTGCGAGATATTTAAAATGATATATAATTTTAAGTTTCGTTATTATGTATGATCGCTTATTTTAAAATTGGCTGTTTTTATTTATGCTATTATCAATTCGCGATTTTCACATTTGCGGTAAATTGTTTGCTATTTTGGCCTAGACCCCTTAATATGACGTCACGAGTAATTTTTAAAACGCTGTAACTATAGAACGAATCACCGTTGAAACTTTTATTTACATTTTTTGTATATTCAAATCGTAATAATAATAAAAGACAAAAAAAAATATGATTTTTGTGTTGTATGGTCCTTTAACCATATTATTATAGGTATGTAATATGTGGGGAGAATGGTCTATACAAGATATTTGATGATGAGTAATAAAGACGATTTTTTGTTTACTTAATATAGGGTATAGAAACGTTCGAAGTAAGCTTATAATTCATTGTATATACTATTTTACTTAATATTTTATAATAAATATGCACATAGCTCAGCTTTGAGCTCTATCTGTATGATTAATCAAGCCCGGATTAAGGGGAGCCAGAGTGGGCCATGATCCCGGGCCCACAACAGATATCAAACATTAGTAGGCCCCTTAGGGATACGGCTTTTTTTTATTAAATCAGAAATATTAGAATAAAATACATTTAAGATTCCCATAGGCTATATTGCTATAATATATCAATAATTGATATGTTATTATTATTATTATGCTGATAATATTGTCTATTTTTAGCAGGATAATTGTAAGGAAATGGGATTTATAGGCATATACCGTCAGTTACGAATTTACGACGATTAAAAGTGAAACATTATTACTTGGTAGGTTAGATTATATAAAACTTTTTTTTATGTTAACTTTTGAATATTACCTAGAATATTGAACACATTCATATAATAATATTTATAATTTGTTATGTTAATTGTTTGAGCACTAACATTTTATAAAAAAGTATTTAAATAATTAAATATAATATACCTATATATTAACAAAATAATTTCATCTCTGAAATATATTTGTTTGGTTTTTTTGTGGGTCACCAATATTTTGATTATGTTAATGGGCTCCTAAAATTATTTGGCTCCGGGCCCAAAATTATCTTAATCCGGGTTTGTGATTAATGAACGAGATTAAGAATTAAATAAGGGTGAGTTGCTATTATGTTGGCAGAAAATACTGTATTTTTGGGAAAAAGCATGGAAGAAGTTGTTTATAGATTTGAAGAGTAGTGAGGGTGAACAGTGATAGGTACAAGGGAACCGGGAAGGAATTAAGTAGTAGTTAAACAGATATGAATATGTATGAATTTGGAGAATGTAGTCGAGAAATTATCAGGATTAGGCATGTGATGAAGATGTGGGGAGATTTAGTTTGTCAGTGTGTGTGAATAGGTTCAAGTATCTACTTAGAAACTATGAATTCTTTGGTTCGGGAAGGGGGGGTCGGGAGGGTACAGTCAATTGGTTGTCTGAAATTGGACATTTGGTAAATTGGTCGTTTGGACAATTAATAGTTACTTTATTATTGTTATCAACTACTTTTGACATAACATTGTAATAATTACAATTTTTTTTCAATTATTAAAAAAATAAAACGGGCAAGTGGGCAGTAATATGCAGTATTGTAGGTAGTGTAAAAAGGAATATATCTTAATTCAATGATATAAACGAAAACGATTCTGGGCGAAGACGGTCTGTGAACTTATGATTTAAAAATTATGTATATAAATCATAATTTTAAAATCAATACATTCATCGCATCGCTTAGAATCTAAAAACTAATCGATTATTATATTATAAAAAAAATTATTTATGTTATACGTATAAATATAATACAAAATATTTAGAATTATATTAGGTTATATTATACTAGAAAAATTAAATTATTGTTTACACAAATTGTATAGGTACCTAAATAACCTCTGAAAAAAATCGTCAAAATTACAATATTAATTTGCAAATTCTAAAAATTAAATTGCAATTGTTTGCAATTGATTTGTTTTATTATTGACGTTGGTTTGTAACAGATTGAATTAAGTGAGGAGGAAGGTCCACCTTTATCATTATGATTATTAAGTTGATTGTTAAGTTCAGTAAGAAAGATAAATTTCCCAATTTGTACTTGATTAGCAAATTCTGAAAATCAATTTGCAATTATTTGCAATTAATTTGCTAAATATTTGCACTAGCTTGGAATATATTTATGAAGGTGGGGGCTGACTTCATGACAATGCTAATTAATTATTATTTTTGTATTTTTGTATTAACTATACAATGAGAAGTAGACTACACAGTTGATCACAGTTAACTGAAATGGCATGCACGCTAGCACACAGTAACTGAAGTACACTAAAACTGAGACAAACTCAAACAGAGGTATACCTATATAGCGTATATCGTAAAGGATTTGCTACAAAAACTCCACCCGGGTGTAGCCGGGATATTCAGCTAATAATACTATAATATGGACGGTTTTTAAGAGAAAGGGCTTAAGTCAATTTTGGACATTTTCAGTTTATACATTAACAAGATGAACCATTTTGAATAAGATATTTTTTTAAATTTCATAGTTGTCATTATTCTCATATATTCTTCAATTTCTCTAAAATTTGTTGTTCATTTGTACAATTGTACCTATCTAGGATTTCAAATTTCAAAATAGCTTTTTCATCAATGATTCAATGTGTATTCATTGTTTATTTAATTTTTATTTAGCCCATTGATTTAACTGTTATTAGATATGGTCTATTTTCTTCAAACAGCTTACAAAAAAAGTTTATTATTATGTATGGTAATGTAGCGAGCTGTGACTGTTTACCTAATTACCTATTTAACTGATATCATAGTGTGTACGTAATCATGTATAGTACGCGTCGTATAAATATAAATATGGATATAATACGCGAGCGAGCGCCGCGTCACATTAACAGTAATAGTAATAACGCTGCGCGTGTAGTAGTACATCGAATATCGAGCGCGTGACCATGGACGGCGTGCGTCAATATATATATGACTACGTATATAAATAACTCTAAAAAGTCCGTATAGATCTTGTGTGGTTATATGGAATAACACCACAAATTTACAATAGCAACACATATATGTTGAACATTCGGCGCGTGTGCAAAAGCGTGTGACAATCCCACGCTAGGCCTAACCGCAGGACGACCATGTACGGTTGTACAGAGTAAAGTAGGGACAGGGACTGACCCAACGAGGAGAGTTGATGGATAAGCGTTCATCAGACGAACAACTGACCAACTCACGAACAGTCACTAGTTTTAATATTGTCACAACTCGTTAGCTATAATTTAATTATCTTAGACTTAGAATATTTTTATGAATATTATAATAGAATAAATAATAAAACACCTAAAATTATACAATCATATCAAGTTATTTAATTATCACCATCATCCTTTTTAACTATTGGCTGCGGCACGTTACAGTAAATTATTATGAAAAAGCAATTTTTTATTTCTTTAAAAGTCATTGTTCCTAAAATTTCAAACGTAACATTATTTTTTTTATTAAACTATATTCTCCATATTATTCACATTGTGTCATTGTGATGTCTGATTATATATTTTAATTTTAATGTTAAGTGGAACAATTCAGCATATTTCAGCGCCTAAATACCTAAATTTGTTGATGTATTTACTTTAATTCCTGATTCGTGATTCATGAATAATGATTTATGAAGAATTACATTTTTGACATTTTTAAATTCCATAGTCGTCATTATTCTCAATAAAATTATTCTTCAGTTTATCTAAAAGTCATTATTCATTTGTACCTAAATAGGATTTCAAACTTCAAATAAGCTTATTCATCACAATTCTATGTGTTTTCTAAATTTCCTAAATTTTTAAATGTGACCTCATTTTTTTTATTAAATCATATTCTCCATATTGATATTTAATGAAAAGTGAAAACCAAATCAGAATATTTAGATACTTATATCTAGATTTGCTATTTTGCTAAATGATGTTTTAAATTATTTTGACTCATGAGTAAATCATTTCATAGAATTCAAGAATTTACTTAATAAATATTTGCATGTACGGTTTTGTTGGTTTGTGTTAATAAAAATTATAGAATTATATAACTTTTTGACTTTAAATACTTTAATGTACAGTAATATTTTACAAGGTGTTCATACTAAGAAAAGCAATATTTGAGGGCTTATGAATACTCATAATTTATTTCTACTAATTTGTTTAAAATTGGTTGCATTTAATAGTGTAATAAATATAGAAATCAATACAATGTAGATGACGATTGAACTCGTTTAAACCTCTGGCATGGACCAAAATTCTGCAAGTCTAAAATGACAGTCATAATCATATTGTATTAGGGTATATAACTTGTTGCAAATAAAAGAAATGTGAGTGTTTTAAACAATTTGTTGGTACCTATATTGATATAAGTTTTTAAAGACTTGTTTATTTTACAAGGTTATTTGCACAAAATTATTGTTTAAACATCAGTCTCATTTAATAATGTAATAAATATAGCGAAATAGTAAATATACATAAATTATTATTCGATTGCACCTTTCTGTATGAATAATGTTCACTAAGTTTAAATTAGGTATGAAGTATGTTTTTATCAGGCATTAAAACTGCTGACTTCATAAAACTCTACATTTCTTTAGAGATACCTACTATATTGGATATTAAGGAATAATGAATTTGTGCTTTTGAATTTAGCTTACCATACATATATAGCAATCATTTTAATATAATATAATATTTACTAAATTACAACAATAATGTATCATTTATTAGTGAATATTGATCATTAAGTATCAAAATGTACACATTTCACAATATATTCACACTTATTAATACTAAATTAAGTTTTAAAATGGTCTTTCGGAAATAATGAATTTGCTTTTAAATTAACAATTTAATGTACATGAGTTCGGAGGTTCGGATAGATGTTCTGCTGGAATACGACTGACTCCCCTTGAGGACGAGCGCGGACGACAGCTCGCTGTGGCTACCAAAACTGTCCACGCAGCGGAATGTCATGCTGTCGCCGTGCTCGTTCCCACGGGTACTTGTATACATATATATAAGAATAACATAGATGGACACATATATACATGGTTACATATATAATATAGATATAATAAGAAATTGCTTATATTACGATTTACTACTTCTAAATATAATGGTTTATAACACCCCCCAACTTAATGAGAAATGGTGGCTAAATAGTTACCATTTTTCTCCTTTTTGCTTAATTAAGTAGTTTCTTCTGAAAGACTGCAGGCCAAGGCCGTGCGAGACTGTACAATATCTTTTTTAATGTGAGGTTCTGCAATGTCGGGTGAATATAATTTAGGTATATTACATCTATATTTTAATAATATAAATACAAACTTATGATTACTAAAATAATTACAATAACATATAGTAATATAATATGATGCTCTGGTTTTACAAAAATGTTTTTCGTAGTATCCTTGTATAATTTCTTCAAGTTGATTTAAATCCTGGGCGTCCTGAGCTAATTTATTGAAATGTGTATAAGACATATGATTATCGATTTTCTGGGGTCATGGTATTCAATGATTTTTTAAGAGATATAGAATAATTGAGACTCGGGCTTTCGGGTATGAAATCTTTATGAACCTGTGTTCTTAAATTCCTAGTTGGCGAGGAGATTGAGTAGTCTGTGTAGACTACGCAATACTCTGATATACTAATTTCCTACACCAGTTAGTACAGTTTATACGAGTCTTTACGACAAGCAACTGTGACTACCTGATGGGTAAACATATAAACCACGAGTTTTGATTCTGAGCTTATGCCATACGGCTGTATTCATACTTAAGTAACTGAGATTACATATGTCTGACAGTTTTTCTGATTATGTACAAGGATACCTCACAATATCTGTTTTCACACGTTTAAAAATAAATTCTAATCCTAAACATAATTTGTAGGAAAACAGTGTTTACAATTCATGTACTGAGATTCTGTTAGACTGAAATGGAATTCACTATTTGAACTTACTGCTAAATATTGAGTATCGGGCTTTATTAACACTATTTTTCCTGGTGCCACTGTTATAGGCAAAGGGATGGTATGGGAAAATGTTAAAAGGTTATTGTACAATACGTCATTCTCGCTATACACCTGAGGGTCTTCTTTGTGAATATACTACGCTTAAGGTGGATTCTCTGAAAAGTTCTGGAAGTGCTAAAGGGATTCCATTGCAGGAAGTTCCAGTGTCGGTTGTAACGTAGTGTGAATTTCTTTTAGCTCATGATTAGTTCAGAGGGTGGATATACACTAGTGTGCATTAATCCTTCAACGCGAAATTAACTATAGTCTGGAGGTTTCTGGTTCCCACGCAAACTGGTTTAGCAAAAGCCAATATGGTTGTGTGCTCATCGATTTAGTTTTTACGCTTAGAATGTCGATTGCATTTAACATGCGTTTGGCTTGTTCTGAGAGTCTGTCGATAGTTGATCTCGTTTTTTGATAATCTGTTGTTAAGGTCATGAACTGTAAAATCACGTCTTGAACAACGGATGAAACAATTCGTAATTGTTCATGAGCGAGATGTAAGGATTTTTTCGTTTGAATCTCTGAGGTTTTGGATATTCGTGTAGAAGAATTCGGCGTCCTCGTCTGAGCAGACACCAAAGAGGATATTCGTTAACCTACCTACCGCATTAATTAGACCCCGTGTTCGCGTCGGTTAGATGTTCTGGAGATTTCCTACCGGTGCTAAGACTTTCATAATTGAATTAAAATTAAGTTCAATTTCATGGACAAATGGATATGTTGTCTGCATAAAAGTGATACAAGCATCATTTAAAGTCTCGTCTTCCTGGACTTTTAGGAGTACACATATGTCACTAGTTGACTGAAGTAATTCTGGAGTGTCCGAATTTAAGATCATAAGTGGTTAGGTTGACGTATGTTACAAATCCCAGTTGGTGTTGGAGGTTCGGAGCGGACTTATCGATTCAAAAATAGAGCCTGTCGCATTTCTAAGGTCGTCACTTGGATGTTCTTGTCTAAATGTTCTGATTTTCCGGATATGATCATAGTATACAATCTGAAAAACACTAGTAGTTATTCATTGAATAACCTTAATAGATTCCTATGCATAGCGTTTGTTTGTTACGTTTTAAGATAGTAACATTGGGAGAGTCTGCTTTCACTTCTACTACTGGAAATGGACCCAGCCACTTGGGTGCCAATTTACCCTTACTAGCCTTTTCTTGTACTATCACTTTATCACCCACTTTTAGTTCTATTGAATTTACTTTCTGGTCATAGCGATCCTTAGATTTTTCTTTGGATTTTATTTGTTGCTCTCTTACCATTTGGTGAGTTTCTTGCATCATCAACCGTTTCATCTCGTACTGGTAGTCCTGATAGTTGTACTGAGGTTCTGTTTTTTCGTGTAAACGATGTGGGTACTACCAACGGGTGACCATATACCACTTCATGCGGCTGGAACCCCGTGGCTGAATGTACGGATGAATTGTGACAATACATTGCGTAGGGAACGTAGACGTCCCAATTTTGAGGATTTTTACTAGAGTAATTTCTCAAGTACTCTCCGAGAGTTCTGTGACTGCGCGTTCCAAGCTCCCATTACTCTGTGGGTGGTACGGTGTCGTTGAGGTTTGCGTTATCTTCAAGAGTTTACAAACTTCTTTGAACACCTTACTCAAGAATTCTGTACCACAGTCAGTCACCAGAGACTGTGGTTGTCCATGTAAACATATGAACTGTGTGACGAAATGTTGTGAGACAGTATTTGCCTCATGATCTTTCATAGCTGAAGCCCAAGCGAATTTCGAGAAATCGTCAATTAGTGTTAGGATGTAGGCGTTACCGTTATAGGACTTTGGCAAAGGCCCTACAATGTCCATAAAGATTTTCTCAAAAGGCCTAGTTGCAGTGGTCGTTATAACCATGGGCTCCCGGATAGTCTGATTTGGAGTTTTATTGACTTGGCAGACTGGACATTTCTTATTATGTACTCTCTAATCTGCGCTCTCATCCCTTGCCACTGGTATAATTGGGATATTTTACTATGCGTGCGTGAAATCCCTTGGTGTCCACCAAGTGGATTTTCATGATGCTCTTGTATGATTCGTTGCTTGTCATCCTCCGTCAGCTCATCTCGTGTGTATACTAGAATATGCACCAAGGAGCCATGGAAGATGAACCGTAGCATGTCACGAATGACTTCCCACTTACGTCCGTCTAAGCCACAGCTTAGTCTGGGGCAAGCGAGTCTAAAATACCATTTTTTATACAGTACGCCTTGAGGTTCTGTAGGCTGTTGAAAATTGTCTCGTATGTTGGCTTGTGATGGAATGATTTCTTGGTGATGATATAAAGTAACTTTCGTTGATCTACCTGTACATTAAGATGTCTGTTACTTTTCGATTTTTCTTTTGCAGTTCCCTGCAAGTTCCAAATTTCCTACGGAATTCCAATGCAATTCCTTTTTTCATTTTGAGATCTTCTGAAACACAAAGAGCTAGTGCCATATCTGACTGTGTTTCGAATATGTCCCCTGTGATTTCCTTAAGGTTTGGTGTTGGTGCTATATGTTCTGACTTAGCCTGAAGGAATTTCTGATATTTGTTTGTGGCATGTGAGTCATCAGAACTAGTGGATGGCTCATGCTGTGAGAGGGATTCTTCTTTATCGTGAGTTTCTGAGATGTTTTGGCCCGGAGTATCTGGATGTGTTGCACTACTTTCTGCACTTTGAATTCTGGTTGTAACTCGGTGAATTCTGCTCAGCGCATCGGCGTTTGTGTTGTTCACTCCTGGCTTGAAATGTATTGTATATTGATACTCTTCCAACTTTAGGCGCCAACGAGTGAGTCTTGATCCTGGATCGGTAATATTAAACAACCATACTAGTGCTCGATGATCGGTAATTATATTGAACTTTTGCCCGAATAAATAAGGTCTATACATCTTAATTCCCCATACTATACTGGTTAGCTCTTTCTCAGTTGTGTTGTAGTTGACTTCTGCCTTATTTAAGGTGCGAGATGCAAATGCTACTGGCAAATCCTTTCCTATCGGTCCCTGCGACAGTACACATCCAATTGCGTAGTCACTTGCGTCGCAAGTCAAGTTAAAGGTTTTAGAGAAGTCCGGATACTGTAATATCGGAGCCTGTGTCAAGAGGTCTTTTAACTGTTCAAAAGATTGTTGGCAAAGGTCACTCCACCTGAACGTCACGTCCTTTTTTAACAATGAGGTCAGTGGCTTAGCGATCTGCCCATAGTTCTGATGAATCTTCTGTAGTAACCTGATAAGCCTAAAAAAGACTTAACCTCTTTCACAGTTCTTGGAATTGGAAATTGTTTCACACAACTTATCTTCTGAGGATCTGGCTTGACTCCTTCGTCAGTGATTTGATGTCCGAGATAATTAACTTCTTTTCGAAGAAACTCGCACTTTAGTGGTTGAAGTTTGAGATTGTATTGGCGGAGTCTCTGAAAAATCTCGGTGATTTTCTGTGAATGATCATTTAGATCTTTTGCATAGATGATGATATCATCTAGATAAACGAATTTTTTGATTCCGTTTATACCGATTAAGACTTTATTCATGAGCCTCTGGAAGGTCCCTGGAGCTCCCTTCAAACCAAATGGCATTCGTTCAAATTTGAAATGTCCCCGGTCTGTAGAGAACGCCGTTTTGCTACGGTCGGAGGGATCCATCGGAATTTGGTGGTATCCATGTGCTAAATCCAAGGTACTGTAATATTTTGACCTCCCTAATTGGTCCAAAATATCCACTTTGTTCGGAAGTGGGAAAGCATCCCCTATCGTGACCTCGTTCAGTCGGCGAAAATCCACGCAGACACGGTATTTAACCTGGCCATTGACGTCAGGTTTCTTCGGGACTACTAGGAGTTGAGCGTTCCAAGGTGATTCACTGGCTGTAATCACACCTTCCCGTTCGAGGGCCTCCATTTGGTCCGTAATTTCTTGTCTATGCCTTTGTGGTAAACGGTAGGGCTTCACGTGAATTGGCGATACCGCTTCTGAGGTTTTGATCGCGTGTGTCACTGCTGTAGTTGCCGACACTCGATCTCCTTCTAAAAAGAATATGTCCGAGTACTTTTGACAAATGGCCACTAATGATCCCATTTCTTCAGAATTCAGATGGTCGGTTCTAAGTGCTTCTTCTAATCGTTTCAGTCGACTACTGTTTGCATGAGGTTCTTCTTGTCGATCCGTGACTTGTACCGAATGGATCAGAGCTTCCCTGAACTCCTCGTGGACCAATTCCTTTAAATTGGGCGTCTTTAGCCTTATTGCTTCTTCGGTTGGGTTGATGAGTGTGGCTAACACCCTCTTGTTTTGTACTTTACTTACAGCGTTACTGCACATAACTGATTTCGTGATTTCTTGACATTCTATGATGATGATCTTGTCTTCTGCGTGATTCCCTGCTTCTATTCCTACGAGGGTTTCAGTGCAAGGTTGTAGCACTATTTCAGCCCCGTCAGGAATAATGACTTCATTAGTCTGGTAATTCAAAATGATTTTGTTTTCCACCATAAATGGCCGTCCAAGGATACCATCGTTTGGGATTGGGAATGCAGAATGAATAACTTGGAACATTGCAGCTATAATTTTATCCTCGATATATAGTTCCAATTGTGTTTGTCCCAGAGTGTGTACTATCTGGTCATTTATGCCCTTCAGATGATATATGACGTCTTCATACACGATTGTCTGATCCGCAAGAGAAGATATTTTTATTAGATTAGGCTCACTCCCAGAGTCTAAGAGTAGCTTCGATTTTTTGCTGATGGTCTGTTCAATGTGGCAGGTTAGATGATCTCTATCTAATTCTGCTTTGAAGTAGAGGATTTGTTGTTCCTGGTGCTTTTTAACTCGCTCACCAGGCGCCCACCGTTGGCGGCCGGTTGCTGTTGGTTTTCCTGTTGGTTGGCTTCCTTTTTGGAATTTACATAATTCCTTTTGCGGCAATCTTTCAGCAGGTGTCCTGGCTTTTTACTGTAGTTGCATTCAATGATTCTAATTTGTGCCGTTGTGGATGAAGGTCTTGAGTTTGTCGTTGCTGGCTTGCTCCTGCAATCCTTTGCCATGTGACCAACTTTATTGCAGTGAAAACAAGTGGGTTTCTTCATGATTTGTTGTGGCGCTCCATATAGCTTCTTTGTCGCTTCTTGTGAGCTTCTGACCCGCTCTTCTTCCCTAGCTGCTTGTATGGCCTTGTCCAACGTTAACGGATTTCTTGCCTTGATGAAATCTTTTAGGGATCCTAGTCCCTCCACGAATACTTGGATGCTTTGCTTCTTGATACTTGCTCCTAGCGCTTGAGCTACCTCCCAACTGTGCCCATTTGTCTCTTGCTCTATGATAAGAGTTTGGAGTTGCTCAATCCTATTTGCGTAGTTAGTGACATCTTCTCCGATTTTCTGTCTTGTTGAATACAACTCTGAGAATAGGTAAGCGGTCGTCCTCTGCGGTTCCAATGCAGATTTCAACGCTTCCTTCAGTTCAGTCCAATGTCTAATTTCCTTGTACTTGACTGCTTGACGGGCTTTCCCTGTCAGTCTAACTTGGATTCCTTGGAGAAGTACCTGTAGATGGTCATGTGCGCATGCTAACGCAAACTCGCATTTTTCCAAGAATATATCTAATTCCTCTTGCTTGTCTCCACTGAACGAGCCTGGCAAGAGTTTTAGAGCAGCCTCCAATCCTATTGTCTCTCCTCTTGGTCCGAATGAATATCGTACACCTGATTGATCTGGATTTTCTTAAGTAACTTGAGGATTGGATATAGCTTGAGTGTCTGCATTTGCTTGTCCTTCCGAATTTACCATGATGCTTTGCTGGTTATTACCGATGACACTCGTTGCTGGATTCATGGTTTGTTCGCTAGAGTTAAGAGGAGGGGACAGTATATTCTGGTTTAAAAGATTTTCTTCAATGGAATTGTCTAAGATATTACGGGTGAGTTGATTTTCTGCTTCCCCAAAACGGTATCTACTTCCCCCAAAATTACGGAGACGTCTTGTATTAATTCTGCATTATTGTCTATTAGTACGCCAGTTCTGACGAAGATGTTATCAGTACTGATATTCCCAATAGAACGTTCGGATGCAGGATTCTCCGGATTTGAGAATCGTATTGGTAAACTTACACGAGGGGTAGGACTTGGTGGTGCTATTAGATTATTTGGTTCGTTATCTGAATTTGGGGATGACCTATCCGATCCGTTTTCCCCTTTTCCGCTCATTAACTACCTAGCCACTTGGCTGATACCTAATGAATTGCTATTTTATGTATATATAAGTGTGTGTGTTTACATACAATTTTACATCAATGCTAATGTTAACTACGATATTAATATTGTATTAATACACTGCTACTATAGATTAACGATTCTGAATTATACAGAAAACAACAATAATAATAATACTAATAATTAAAAAAAAAATAAATAAAAAAAAAATAAATAGATAAGAAAAATAAACGTACTTATCAATTAGCACGGAGTGTAGTACAATTTATTTATTTACTCACAGTATCGCAGTTACAATGATCCTTGCCATGTTTTTGTTTTTTTTTTTATTTACTGATTTTTAACACTTCTACGGGATGCTCGGGATGGTCTGCACTGATGATCGGCTTGGCTTGTCTCGAATTCCTTGGCTGTTAACGATGACTTTCCTCTTCGACTGCGCTTGTGGAATCGACGTTCGCTAGCCCCGAAACTGCTGGCGCGGAGACCACTACACCCTGTAGTGGGTTTCGCTGCTTTCTCACGACTTGTCGTTAATAAACAACGGACGCGTATTTATTTTGACAAACGTTTATCACGTATTTATAGTTTATACTGATAACGACGATCGCGTATTTACACTGATTACAACGATCGCGTATTTTTGAAACCAAACGGTTATCACGTATTCGAACCACTAACGCGAGTCGTGTTGTTTATTTACACTTCGCGGCGGCGCTGATTATGAGCGTCGTGTGCTGGCGCGCGAGGATATCAGTGTTACAGCGGCTATCAGCTGCTGGCACTATGATATAGTATATATATATACGGCGGCGGCACAGACGTTCGGTTGTGTCACAGACGTCACGGACGGCGAATGCGTGCGTGCGTAAGTGAGTGTCGTTCTATTCGGGCGGCACTATCGACACGGCGGCGGCGCGCGTGTATTATGATTTCTGAGTCGTTTGTGTGTGTGTGCGCGTTTCAATAAATTGACCTTCGGTTTCAGCGGCAACACGTACAACGGACGCGGCGACGGCGATGCTCGTATTTCAGATTCGCGTTCGTGTGCGTGCGTGCGTTACTAACCAGTCGTTTGGGCGGCGCTACAAGTACGGCGGTACTGCGCGTTCCCTTTCCTTGTCGTACACTGGAGTTTCTGTATACCTCGATGTTTTGGATTTCCTGGATACTCTGGATTTTCTTGATACTTTGGATTCTTCTTACTGTTGGTTCACGAGACGCATCGGATTTTCTGGACACTAATCGTTTCACGGATTCGATTTAATTTATACTAAAAGAAATATAGCTTTACGTGTTATTCTTAATGCTTAGCGTACAGATAGGTACTGGAATCAAATGGTGATCCCACCGCTGCCACCAAAAATGTTGTGTACGTCTACACGACAAATTAAAAAAAAACTAGTACGCTGGCGAAATAACCGACTATATCTTTTATTATTAAGAATGTAAAACAATTTAATGTACATGAGTTCGGAGGTTCGGATAGATGTTCTGCTGGAATACGACTGACTCCCCTTGAGGACGAGCGCGGACGACAGCTCGCTGTGGCTACCAAAACTGTCCACGCAGCGGAATGTCATGCTGTCGCCGTGCTCGTTCCCACGGGTACTTGTATACATATATATAAGAATAACATAGATGGACACATATATACATGGTTACATATATAATATAGATATAATAAGAATTGCTTATATTACGATTTACTACTTCTAAATATAATGGGTTTATAACACAATAATGTATCATTTTATTAGTGAATATTGATCATTAAGTATCAAAATTGTACACATTTCAAATATATTCACACTTATTAATACTAAATTAAGTTTTAAAATGGTCTTTCGGAAATAATGAATTTGCTTTTAAATTTATTTTACTCTGCATAATATCTTGATTCCTCAGTAATTTCAATATACTAATATTTATTAAATGGTTCAACAATTATTTGTCTTTATATCAGTGAATGTTGATTCATACTTATCAAAATTATACACATTTCAAATCTATACATTTATTAATATTAAATTTTAAATTTTAAAATTGCTCTAAATCCAGGCGGAAAATGCTTCTAAAAAATGTTCAATTCTGGTCTAAAACCTAAAGTTATTCACCACTCAGAATATATTACTATGATTTTTTACTGATGCAATTGACATATTTAAAATACTTGATATTTATATTTGATGTCATGATTGGGACTTTGATGTTGTTATAATTAATTTAAAAACTCATATTATAAAATGTATAATAATATTAAACTTTATTTTGCATATTATAAGGTTTCTACTTATTCGGCCAAAAAAAATTCATAAAAATGTAGTTTAAATTACTTACACAAATGTGATGTATTTTACCAATGTTGTGTAAATATTGTGCAACTTCCATGTAATGATGGCATGCACTGCATGTCACAGATGTTAGTCTCTCCTATCGGTCTATCGTTTTTTTTTTTTTTTTTGTTCGAAAGCATTGGAGCAATAGGTACAGTTATTTAAAAAAGGAAAAATTGATAATAAATTAATAATTATTAAATACATTTTTCAATAAATTCTGTCAAAATTGTCTTGTTCTACTGTTCTAGTACATATTTGCTCATATTTGTATGCGTATATGTTTGTGTTTTAAGCTTTTAAGACTCTAAGTCTAGCCATAACCTTTAGTTTTTAATAACTTTAATTTTTAATTAATGTAACAACATCCAAGCCCTAATTAGGTTAGGAGTAGATAATGTAAAGCATGTTTAATGTTCATTTAATTTTTTTTATTAGTTATGATCTTACCCAAATCTTGCAAAAATTTGCACTACGGAAATTTGTTCATACTCTAGTTAAATTATTGATAAATAATGTGATTATTGCCTTTGATAATTTAATATTGAATCAATGTCAATTATTTGGTCTATTCACACACAAGATGGTTTTGATATAAAATGCAAATTATACATTATACAAAAAATATATCCCAAGATACCTAATAATTATAAATAGGAATTCGGGTAGGCACTATGAACAACGGGCTCTGGGCCTATAGCCCCACAAATAGATTAACAATACAGGACTCACTTCTTCGATGCACAAAACATTGTAATATCAGTCTGATGTAGGTTATTTGTTGTGTCACATTATTTGTGTAATCAAAATAACTTACCTATTCTATTATTGTTTAGTATAAACAGATTGATTTGTAATTATTTATTTTTAATTAAGAGAAAACTTTAAATGGGACGGCATTGAAAAATGTATAACTAAAAAAAAAGACGAAATGTGTGAATAGACCTTAAACTATTTTAGTCTTAGCTCTAAATCCAGAATCCGAGTACATACTATGCCATATACAATATTATATTATATTATTGTATATTATACATATTTAGTATCTGTATACTATGTTAATAAAGTTGTCGCCAAAAAATGAAATCTAATTCCCAACTTATACTTAAAAGTATTGCTGATTTTATAGAAGTATATTTTTAATTAAATTCAAGTTTGTTAACCAAAATACAACATACGAACACTATCAAAAAATATAATATGCATTGGAATAATTGGTTTAAACTTTAAATTTATATTTTAAATAATACACATCATATAGTACTTACTTAAAACGTACTCTGTGGTTAAACGTTTAAAGAATAATAATTAATATTCGATATTTGATAATGGGAAAATAGCATTAACGATTAACCAATTACCACATGTTTTCAGAAACAGTTTACCGGCATTTATTATCGTTTATCTACTTAAGGTACGTGATGGTGATAAAACCATATACCAGGAATCTGTAACCAATGCTATATTATGTAACCATGGTCCATGATAGTAAATTGTAAAATTAATTTTATACTTTATTTTTAGTTTGTTTGTTTTAAAAGCCGCGTGGTTTGTACGCGATATCGGTCCATAGCCATCGCAATCGACGCCAGCGTAGGTCGTTTTTATTGATTTTTTCGTGTTTCCCGATTCGTTTCGTCTTTTCAAATGCGTTTTGTGCTCTATTTGTTATGTTCATTTCTTTTGAAAACCGTGGAAATGCGGTTTGTACGGTTAAAAATTCGCTTTCACGAAATGTCAGTCGGTCTTCGTTCCAACGCACAAGTGCACAGTTGATATATATTGTTTTTGATCTAATAAATATTGCATTATGTGATTGTAGACATATTGTTTGGTCCTTAATAACGTAGCTGGTATATCGCTTAACGTAAATGTATTATTCAAGCATACATAATAATGTGATGATAATAATAACGGTCAGATAAGTGAATAGAATACAATTAAAGTTGTCGAATTAACATTTTCTTACACATACAAAAAAGCACCGGGCATGGAGGATAGTATCATCATTGAATTGCCGGTTTTTATGGGCCATGGGACATTTCTAGACACTGAAACTTGATTTTCCCGCCTTCGAAACGACACCACCAAAGAGACAGGCCATATCAGAAATTCTTATCACAAAATCACCTTCTATATAAGTGCGACATTTATAATTCGAATTTTTCTCCAAAATTAGTACTCACTTGCAACTAACAACAGGGTCCAACAATTTGTTCGATTATTCACCTATCTACGCAACTAACGGGGTCCGCAATCCACCGCAGGTGGATTGAATACCTGGTGATTACGTTTCGCATGTAGTCGGATCGCCTACCTATTTGATTATATGACTGATAGCTACAAAATCAAATAAACCTATAGACTTTACACTTTTTAACAATTTAAACGACCAAAAGCAGCGAACTAACGGGAGGTGATCCTGGAGATCGTATCCAGCCTATCAATTTACAACGTTCGTGACCGATCGCTGGACGCTCAAACTTTTAAACATTCCTGCCAAAGTCCCAAGCCTTATCTCTAATCCATATCACTAATCCTTATCACAAGTCCTAAACTTTCGTCTTACAGCATTTGCGATTTTTATAATTCCAACGACATTGTCTCTAAAATCGGTACCCACTCTCAGCGAGTCCAACCCTCTCCGAATTTCACTTAGAGCTAGTTAATAAATAAAATTACAATATTTTATATTCATATGCAATGGATGGGCGCCAACTAATTGATGTAAATAGATAGAATTAACATATAGGTACAAATAATATAAGGAGATATCACAATATCATCAAGTAGGTAGATAATCATGTTTACAATGATAATAATGTTGTGATATAATCACCGGTCTCCTTGGTACTCGCTGATATCACCATAACTCCTACCGACAATGTTGCCACTCGTTCACCTTCCCGACTGCTTATTGGTCCACACGACGATTCGATGCCGGTTATACTGGGAATCCCACGATGGCCACTGACAAGTGGAGCATACTAATAGTCTGACCGTAGTCCGTAGAAGGCACCATAAAAGGGTAGTGTCGGAATCGAGAGAGGTATCACAACTCACACGCCGCGCCGCCGATACTCCGCGCGACACAATGGCGACAGCCACCGAACAAATACACGCGCGCGTAAACCACGAGACAAACGGGTCGCTTCAGCATGCAGTCGGCTCGTACACCTTGTACAACGTACCACAGGTGATCGACGGATAATTTATGTGGACGGATTGATTAATAACCACGCAAACTGCCACGGCCGATGAGTAACTCGGTACACTCACAACCACCGATCACGCGGAAAATAGTTTGTCGCGCAACACCCGGACGTGACAAAAAGTGCCGGGGGTGCCGTTGCAAACGTTGCGACGAACAGACGGAGACACACTGACTTGACGTTGACGGGTTCGCGGTGAGACGGCAGGCAGTGTCAGAGATGGCACAGGCGAAGCGGGTTTATCGAATATTCTCGACGTAGAATCGACCGTAATGACCGGCGACAATTATTGTCGGTAACATTCCGGCGGCCAAATAACGTTATCGAGTATTTTACAAATATCCGACAGTCATTATAATTTGAAGAAAATAAATAAATACTAAAATATATTTTATAGTAAAATAACCAAATATTTATTAAACATGATTATGAATACAAAATTTAAAAATATTAAAAATGTACAAAGTTATAATGTTTTTTGTGTCTCCTGAAAAGTATCAATTTTTCTCTTAAAAACCTTCCATATATTCTGTAATTATTGTTGAATATAATTTAATATTGTATTACGTATCATCATATTGTGCAATAACAACATCATTGTTGGTATTAATAGTGTGCAAAATCACGCCATATCATGTGATATAATTATTAGCAAATCGGATATTGTTAAACAGTGGCGTGAGACTTAGGTCAATAGGTCACTTGTATATAAGGCCGATTTTTAGCATACTGTCGCTACTACATTTTAATATTACTTATGTGTACGTCATGCGTTTAGTAAATGTTATCATTTTTGTCCAGATCGATCTACAAACATAACCCTAAACTCATCAATTAAACATTCATTGTACAAGGTGTTATTCAACTTACTATCGCAAAATGTGTAGGGACAATATAGGTACATAGAATATATTATAATTTGTATTGTCTATATGTACCTTGATAATATTCTTAAAAAAGTGTTTACATCTCGTGACAAAAATGTATCACGATAATCTACCGAACGACCAATTTACGTAAACTCAGTACCGGGACATTTGCGGTCAGTCCCTTTTTCATGCCAGTTTTTATCGACCTGAGTACAAATCAAATGCGCTGTACATAATATTATATACAAAATTTATGCTATAATAAATATTAAGATATATTTTAACTTCCATTCACACTTTTCCAGGCATAGGACTAGCAGTATTTTTTAATGATGAGATTAAAAGATTATTGTTATCATTATTATTCTTACCAAATACCATTTTAATAAATACCCAATTCATTTAATAATAGTAAATTCTTCAATCAATTCAGTTAGTAATTTGTTTGTATTGATAATCGTCGTATAAAACTAAATTAATGCCTTTAGTTGTTTCTAATCACATTCATTTTAAATTTGAATTATTAAAATATTAAGATAAAAATAAAATGACCGCAAACAGCGCGAAAAAGGTGCCACCACGTTTTGTTTGCCAAGAAATTTAATATGACGACATAAATACTTTTATTTTTCAATGGATGATGGGAAGATAAGTATCGGATATTTTGTGTGACAAAGGCCAAGTGAATTCCGTTAAGATTAAAAGATTTTATAAAGGATTCGTGCGGCTGGTCATTTTGTATAGATCGGAATGTCGGACAGTGACACAATAAAATTGAAGAGAGGTTTTATTGTAGCAGTAAAGAGAGTGCAAAGGACGAGTAATTAGGGAGGAGATAATAAAAAATAACTCATTAGAGGAAACATGGCTTGCATAGCATACATTTTAGAAAAAATTAGAGAAGATAGGTTGAATTGTTTCAGTTATATTATGAGGAAACTTGACTAGGTGGCAAAATGTTAATGAAATTTAATTTACAAGGAACAAGACAGCAAATAATAGCAGAGCAAAAGGTCCAATTTCAGGAAATGTGAATTCTCTAACCAAAAAATATGGTTCAATTTAATACGTTTATAAAAATATTTTTTTAATTTACAATTGTATATTACCTCTAGAATGTGAAAGTAAGATTATTAATTTTATATAAACAATTTTTTAGCTTATGAGTTGTAATAGGAAAGTTATTTTTAAAAATTATATAGCATAAGTTCTAAATTTGTGGTTTTTAAACTGAACTATTTCAAGCACAAGTTGATCGAATCAAATAATTAACTCTTTATAATCATTTTATATCTACTGCCTTAAACAACGCTGTATCCTGGCGTTTAGTAGTTTTTGATATAAAAAGATGGAACATAAAGATAATAAATAAACATACATATTTCTACTTAAAGATGTTGCATCTATAATTAAATTAACTAATAAAACAAGTTTAATTTACATAAACTTGTATGACATGGAATGTCTAAGCTAGTATACAGTACGCAATAGTTTCTAAAATAATTTTAATTTTATTAAGATTTTAGGGAACCTGATATAGATTTAAATATTAAACTTAGGTGAATATCCCATAAATATTACCTTTTTCTTCGTGTGGTATATTACACCTAAGATGGAATCTTCGATAATATTACTTCCTCCTCACTTGCATAAATTATTGTACAATAATAAAATTAGTGTTCATGTCACTAACTGTCGTCAGAATTTCCGTCACCACATTTGTAGCGGCGATAACGCACGCAAAATCTTATCTCCCCGTTCTTTACCCTTTCTTCCTGTGCATTATACACATGATTCATTCCATACAAAAGTAATTCTAATGTCTTTGCTAAATCAATGTAAATACCACCGTAATTTATATTTTATTTTGTTTCTCTTTTTACGTTGTCGACATAACCTAAAAAGAGTTCGTATTATTGTTTGTTCGTGTTCTGTACATGCTCGCTATTAAAGCAGCCCCCGTTTCGTTTAAATTATTTTCATGTTACACTTTTCATGAATGTTTCATCAGTAATATGATACGATAATCATTGTATTTTTTTTTCTGGTTTCGCGAATGAATCTGCGATTGTAATTATTATGCAACGACTACCAATAAATCATATTATATAGCTTACAATTCGGTGGGTATTTATTTATTTGGTTCATGTTATATTACCTCTCGGCTCTCGTTTTTGTATTATAGCCCGGATTAATTATAGTCAATAAGAATTAAGTTAACGGTGGTCATTGCGACATCATCGGCTTAATTATTGGCATCACTCTCCGTTAACGTAATTCCGCCAGCAACCATTGTGCGTTATGTGAGAGGCCGCCCAAGTCGTCCAGGTGCAATACGCTGTGGATCGACCAACCATTTGCCCTCACCTAAGTCACTGGTTCGAGGATATTTTGAATCGTTCAATCGATATCGTAACAATTGGACCGATCCGACTACAGAGACCCCCACCCTGTATAATTAAATTGGACAATCCTATTTCCTATTATACCTAAAGCTTGTATCTTTTACACCTTCGCGTTTCAGTACATGTCAATTCCTTGTTGTCCGTTGTCGCGTCATTGCTACCCACCATCACATCTTTGGGCTGTGTGTTGAATTGCCCATATATTAGAAGTAGGTGCTGTCATATGGCGTTGTCTGAAGCGTTAATTGTGCATGCAATTTTGGTTGCCTACGCTTGACGCCTTCAATCTTTTTGGTAGATAAGCTTACTACAAGTTCAATCTATCGAATACAGTTTTAATACAGTTGTGGTTAATAGGGTTAATATCATTCTGCAGGTATCTAATTTGTAAAGTATTTTTTATTCTTACAGATGAAATAACCAAAAAATTTCCAAGCAAGTACTTACAATAATTTTATTACAAACATCACGAATACCATTTTGATTTAAATAAAATATATTATATAATTTATTAAAATAGTTTATAGTTATAAGAAGGAACGGAATCAAATACTTCAAAATTATAGTTTATTAACATTGTATTTAGTAAATATAGTTTTTCCCACATATTTTCATCATGTAAATATATAAGTAGCGCTATCCACACCGAGTGCTTTGTTTTTACAGTTCACAGAATTAGAACTGTTCCAATTATTTTGTTTCGATAGTATTAACAATGAAAACTACGGGATCTATGAAGTATGACTAGTCATTATAAACAAACATAATTAAAGTGGGTTACTATCAAACTGACCTCATTGCAAAATTAATGAATATATTGTCGCCGGTGCAAATCTACCACCAAATGTAATAATTTAGTCTAGTGTATTTGTACCTTGAAGTTGTTTAACGTTGAAGCAAATGGTAGTGGAATTGTAATCAGACAATGAGAAATTAAAACTTCAGATTTCTGGATCGTCCACTAGAAATCTAAAGAACCTTATAAACAATCAAGGAAACGAACAATGTGACGAAAAATTCTATAATAATCCAAAATTAATTACAATGTGTAAGTACAGTACGTAGAGTCAATTATTTAAAAAAATACATTGACATTTTTTATGGGTAACAAAGTGTGCGGGATCAATTATATTATAATTAATTAGAAGAAATATGGCATATCAATTTTGTACAAATATATTTATTAAAAATACAAATCATATGCATGAAGAACGTCTGGCAGAACAGCTAGTTTATAAACATATACATTAATATAATATTGCAAATAGTACAGTGTAAAAATGAGAAGAAATTTATAAAAAAAAAAAATGTGAAGCTATCCAAAACAAACTTATATACAATCAATTGTTAGTTATACATATTAAATACAAAATAGCTAATTTAGTTTGGTTATTCAATATAATTTTTTTAAATATAACTAACGAATCAAACAAAAAAATTTAAATTTGCTACATTGTTACATTCATCTAAATGGTGATACTCCGGTCTGAACTTGACAATGTTAGTAGAGCAATTTGGAACCAAAAAGTGACCACGATTTCTTGAATTAAAAGCTGATACCTTAAAATTTATTTTTTTTAAAAACTCTGTATATGATATTTTGTTATTCATGAAAATGAAAGCCACATCATTGAATGGAAGACAATGGTTTAATACCTAAATCCATAGCCATTGTCTTCAAGGAGATATCAATACGACCAAGCTTATGTGCTATTACTCTTAGATAGTGCCAATGAATTTTATCCAGCTTATATATTAGTTTCTTATGTTTAGGGTTCCATTTCACTGAAGAAAACTCTAAATTGATCTTATGAGAGAGCAGTATTATAATACTTTACTATAAATAGTGTCTTTATGAGCATTAAATGTCAAATTTCATTACAACATTACTAACTTGAAAATAATCTTCGTTAATAATATTTAGTTATGTAAAAACTGAAAAAAAATATTCAGCAAATAAATTTAACCTAATTTGTTATTAGAGTATTTATTTCCTCGTTGCATTACAGATGGTATTTTTTAATATTTTTAATAAATTGCCAAAATTAACAAGGTTTAGATGTTAAATGGTTTTGAGTGCGCGTCAAATATGCAGAATAACATGTCTTGATAATTTTTTAACATTTTGATCTTATTTTGGAAAATATATTTTTATCACTTGCAACCCCCCCCCCCCCTCACCCCGGTATCCTGTATTTCACCATGTGCATAGAAGAGCAGCTGATATGACTAACCTTTAACTGGAATTTGGACGCTTCATCGACAACATGTTTTGTACAGCTCAAGATACAATTGTTGAATTAATACGACGCAACAATTACACCTCATTTTCAACATTAAATTGCCAGAGTCTGCAAGCTCTTAATCTTGACTTGACGGATAAAGTCACACAAGAATGTCAATTGCTCTTGCTCTCTGAGACTAATCTTAAAAATGACGAGCAAGTTGATGTACCAATTTTTGAATTCTGCATCCAGTTCAATCGTTCTCATGGTGCAATTTACAAAAACTAAAACAGCATCATTGCAATTATACCACACATGACCATCATCAGTCGTTAAGCAATTGCCATGGGCGTATCAGTAGAAGCCATTGGTGATATATGCACAACTAAACTTAAGTTGGAGAATGGACAGAAAGTACTTGCGGTAGTGGTATACATCTCACCAAATCAACGAATCCAAGCTATCATAAAGTGCATACATTTCGTACTTCTTCCATATATTCCAACTAGATCAGCGCTTTTTGGGGAGAACTATAACAGTTTACCAATGCTTATGAGTAGAGATTTCAAAAAAAAAATTCAGCGATCCTGAAACACAGCAACTGACTGAATTCTTGATAAACCAATTTGGACTACAGATAAACTCAAACAGAACTCAACATACAACAAAACATGGGACAACCATTGATGCTTTTTTCCAACGGGGGTGGATACATTACAAACACAAGTTTATGTAACATATTTCAGCTATCACGAATCCCTTATTCCCAGTCTGCCAAAATTACCTGGACCTCAATTAGCTATTTCACCCAAATCTATACCATCTTAATTACCTGACAAATTATAAATGAAAATAAAGTTACACATATTTTTAAATTTTGTTGAAAAAAATTATTTATCTCAAAAATCTGAACCGACCAAAACAAGGCGTAAAAGATGTTAACATATCAACGTTGAGCATCAGATACAAACTCTGACACACACTTTTTTCATTATACTGATTGTATAAGTTCTTTAGTTCTAGATTAAAAATTAAAAAAATTAAAAAAAAGTTTGTGGCTCATTGTTATCGCCCGTCCACTAAAGCGCAGGGTGAGCCAACCGTTCGATATTGTTAGTCATTGACACACACACACACACACACACACTTGTCGATATCTCACTGTCGTCACATTAGACCAGCTGTTCCATCGCAGTGCCATATCACCAGTATCAGGTCGTACCATGATATTATTATTATTGTATTATCAATCGAAATGTTTGTTTTTATTCATTATATGAATTTTATTATTTTAAATTTATACTGTTATTACGGTGGATCGTTTTGTGTTCGCCTTAGTTATAATACTAATATAGGTAAAGGCCTCATTTATATATTATTACTACTGTTGAATAGTATTCACTTATTACCATTGTACGGGCCAGGTACGTTCAATTATGGTCCGTGCGCCCGGGCACCGTAACGCTACATGCATCTTGTCATATAGCTGTTGTGGTCCAGTTGTGGAGCACGGTTGACAAGGGTTGACTCAAATGAATTAACACGAAGTCAAATTAACTGTTATTATTAGTTTTATTGACTTAAGGTTAGTATTTAACACTTTTTAAGCACTCAGAGTAATGTATACAATTTAAGACAAATATCTCTAGCATGAAAACTGTCAACTAGTCGTCTCGCAGAAATAGTGTGTCTGGTCTCCCTGATGGGGAGCCTTTATATAGTAGACAACAGTCAGATTACGTGCTTCTTTACTAGGTCTTACTTAAGTATTCGCTATGGCTCTTCTAGTACTTTAGAAACTAACTGTTCCTTGTGGCACTCATTAATAGTAATTAATATATTGTGCCACGTACGCCATGCGTGTGACTGTAGTAATAATATTATCTATTTGTGTGGTCCTAGCCTTGGCTATTGCAACACCTCCCCCACAAAACGAGGGCTAATGCTAAGAAGACCTCTAACTGTCGTCCTAAGACTAATATTCAATTTCCATACTTTACAAAAATAATGGTATTACTCTGGTGGTATAATTATTCCTTAGATTATGTTAGTAAATACACAATATAATATAATACATTTTTTTTTTCTTTTTTTTTTTAACAATTACATATATATTAAGATACATAGAAATAGTTTTTAACAATTACATATATATATATATTTTTTTTTTTTTTCATACATTAAGATACATAAAAATAGTTTTTAAGCGTAACCATTACATCAACATAGTCAGCAGTTTTAATTTAATTTTAATTTATGACGTTAAATAGTATAGCAGTTAAAGCGTCCACTATCTCAGTGTCTGTCTGTACCGAGTGGTAAAGCAAGTGGCATGGTGTTTCATGTCCCCCCAGAGCCCCTTCCTCGTCTTTCCATTCAATATAGGTGGTCAAGACCTCCTGTAGTGCATGGATCATTGTGCGGTTCAAAAGGAACCCGCTTCTCCGGTTAGCTTTTGTTAGATGTTTTAATAGACAGACCGGAGTCTGACTACCCTCACGTAATTCTGTTGTATGCTCATCTTCGTGTAGCATATAACGGAGATGATCCATAAACCTAACTAGGTCCCTTGCCCTGCTCATATTGTTCCTATTAAATGTTTCATAATGTAGTTACGTTTATTCTAGGCACTATTATCCTATGATTATGGTATCTACGGTTTTTATAAATTTTAAATAACTTGTAAGTTATTATCAAACCTAATATTATGCTTAATATAATAATAATTTTTGTATGCATACCACTCGTTGTTTTTAAGATACTCCTGTCTTTTTCCTCTTGGACTGCACTTTCTAACTCCTCGAGTGTTTTGGAGAAGTCACTAATGTCGTTTAACTTAACTACCGGATTTTGGTGGGTAAGTAAACTTTCGAGCTTAGCACTGGGTAGTAACGGAATTTTTACACTAGTTGGTATGTTTACCGGGGGAATAAAGTCGGTCTACTGAACGGATTTCAGATGCCGGTTAGGTGTTAAAACTACCTGTGGTGTATGTGCCCGGCATTGTTCGCCTAATGTTATTATACCTATGCCCCTTAATTGTATATTCTTTGCAGTATCCCAATTATCGCAAGTGACAGCTACATCGTCTAACGTGTTTATTATATATATCCATTTATTATGATTTTTCAACTTATGGTAGATGCTACGTGATAACTCTAAATATTTTATTGCGCAGGTTCCTGGAATTATCGTTGGTTTCATGAATAATTCAACTTCGCATGGCAACCCTGCTGATCCTATACGCAGTGGTTGAGTTTCGGGACACATTGTTATACTCGTCAATTCTTTACAGTTCATTAAATGTGTCACGGAAATTGTTAGATAGTACTCGTGTGTTTTTGATATAGCCATGTATTCGAATTCAGGTGTGAGGTGCATATAGAGCTGCTCTTTTCGTACCGGCAATGGTATTATGTGATACAATGTTAGTTCTACTGGGTTTAGTAACGGAATTACTAACTCGAATACGAGTGTTCCATTCATATATACTATAGCCAGTTTTGAAATCTTACCTAATTCATACAGTGATATGTAATTTACATCAAAAGGTAATTTCAACTGCCCGGGCAAACTTATTAGTATGTCCCGCAGCTGCATCCTTAATTCTCTAGTAGATATTATACCTGAATGTATTATACCGTTTTGCGCGGCAGATATTATTTCACCTACCATGTCTGTTTCGAATACTAATTGCTGTAGTGACAACAACAATGTTGTTATTAAATTCGTTATTGTTGTTCGTATTTCTAATATGTCTATTTTGTACCATACGCGTTTTAAGCTGGTTTCGAGATTATTACATGATATATTTAAATTTTGGATTTGGAGTTCCATTAATTGGGCATTTTTAAATACACTATCTGTTAATTTTAATATACTAGTTTGTTTATCTACTATTTTTAACATGCCTACTCTACTACTTTGAAGCTCCCTTATTTGTGTATTGTACATTTCCCCGTCCTCGTCGTCTAATGTTCCGAATAGCGTTTTCTGCATATGTCCTACTAGATTAATCAGTCCCCGTTTCTCACGTTTATTTATCTCTTCTATGTCTATAGATTGCAACATATTGGACCTTTTTCTACTAATTTCTTGTAATAAGGACGCGGAAGTTAATACAAAATTACCACATGTGGTGTTAAATGTCTCAGGGTTTTCCCTTCGTAGTGTTTCGCATATTTTTGCCGTTTTATTATAAAAGTTAATTGTTTCTATATATCTAATATTATAGTTATCTAAATTAACATATATTAATAATTTCCAATCTGAATTGGTTAACCTTAGTGGTCCTCGATTTTCGAAGTAAATCCCACTCTCGTGCGGAATTGTTGAAACATTGTATGGCAAATTTTGCGCTTGAATGGTTTGAAAAGTTCCTACTATTATTATAAACCTAAAATTACAAGTAAGTTTGAATAATTAAATTACAATATTATTCCTTAAATAATTTAACATGATTTTTGTGCAGAATAGATATCCTTTTTTCTTTTTGTATTTTTACATTATAATCTAATACTTTTATTACTGGATATGGTCCTACCCAAATTGGTGTAAGTTTATGTTTCCTAGCTTGGTCAAGTATTAGTACCTTATCTCCTACGTGAACGTCTTGTTCATTCTGCCGTTTATCATAATACTCTTTTGTTTTATGTTTTGTTTTTATAAGTAGCTCTCTCGCGAGTTCGTGTGCGGCCTGCATTTTTTGTTTCATTTCGTACGCGTAATTATCATATGTATAGCACGGTTCGGCTCGCCTTTGCAAGGGTGACGGAAACTCTACTGGGTTACCATATAGTAATTCATATGGTTGGAAATTGGTACTTTCGTGTACAGCTGAATTATATGCAAATGTAACAAATGGTATGTGCTCGCACCAATTTTGCGCGTGTTGGTCTATCGTATGCCTAAGCATTTCTTTAATTACTCTATGAGCTCGCTCAAGAGAACCGTTCGTTTCTGGTCTATACGCACTAGCCATTGTTTTATTAATTTTGAGAATTTTGCATACTTCAGTAAATATTTCACCTACAAACTCCGGACCGTTATCTGTTAATATACTCATAGGTATACCATGAATACATATGAAATTATTAACAAATGCTTTTGCCATTGTATTAGCCTTATGGTCTTCTAGAGGTATTGTTAATAAAAATTTGGTCAAGTCATCTTGGATAGTGAGTATGTAAGAATTATTCCTATATGACGTGGGTAGCTTACCTACAATGTCTAGAAATATCTTTTGAAAAGGCTTAGTTGACGTTGTAGTAATCGCCATTGGTAACTTAATTTTCTTAGAGCTTTTATTCTTTTGACATGATTTGCATTTTTCTATATACTGGCGTACGTCTTTTCGCATTCCTTTCCACTGTATTTGTTCTCTTATTCTTTTTAATGTTTTAGAAACTCCTAAGTGACCTCCTAAAAGTGAGTCGTGATATAATTTAATTACATCTATCTTATCCTGACTACTCATTATGGTTTCGGAATATATTAGTACGTTTACGTGCGTATTCTTGAATATGTATCTATACATGGCTCTTACTTGAGACCAATTCAATTTATTTTTAGTATAATTTGCGTCATTTTTGAATATGGTTAGTTTACCTATTTTATTAGTTTCACATACCTGCCTTAACTTTATTAATGCTTTATATATATTTTCATACGTGGGTACGTCACTATCTTTTTCTTTGGTTACTAAACAGATTAGCTTGCTATTATTTATATGTACTATATCCCCAATAATGGTAATACTATCGGCTATGTCTACCTCCTTCGTTATTGCTTGGGTTAGTTCATCGGTTATTATCTTATCCCTAGGTATATCAATTACTACAATTGAATCTCTAGGTGCGTTTGCTATCTGCCCGTTTACTTCTTTTACTCTAGTATTTATAATTATTTTGGAATTAAACTCCTCCCAAAATACGTCATACGTGGTAGTAGCCTCAATGAGATTTATTTCCTTTATTCTACTTAATGCATCGGCATTTAAATTAGTTTTACCGCTCTTGTATTGAATTTCATAATCGAACTCGTCTAATTTTATTCGCCATCTAAGTAACCTACTGCCTGGGTCCTTGACACTAAATAACCATGTTAATGGCTTATGGTCAGTTACTATTGTAAATTTTCGTCCATAAACGTATGGTCGGAATTGTTTGACACCAAACATAATAGCTACTAGTTCTTTCTCGGTCGTTGAATAATTTATTTCGGCTTTATTGAGTGTACGTGACGCGTATGCGATAGGTAGATCGGCCGGAATATCACCTTGGCTTAGTACGCATCCTACCGCGTAATTACTAGCGTCGCATGTAATAATAAACGGTTGTTCGAAATTCGGATATTGTAATAGTGGTGCGCTACATAATATATTTTTTAATTTATCGAAGGCTTCCTGACAGTCTACTGTCCACTTAAATTCTATTCCCTTTCGTAATAGATTCGTTATTGGTTTTGCGATTTTCCCATAATCGGGTACGAAGTTTCTATAATATCCTGTCAATCCTAGATATGATTTTATTTCCTTTACCGTCGTAGGTATAGGGAATGTTTTAACGCATTCAATTTTTCGTTCGTCGGGCTGTACCCCCTTTTCGGTTAATTTATGCCCTAAATATACTACCTCTTTTCTTAAAAATTCGCACTTAATGGGTTGTAACTTTAAATTGTGTGTTCTTAAACGAGTAAACACTTCTCTAATTCGCTTGTCATGTTCATATAAGTCGGTAGAAAAAACTATAATATCGTCCAAATATACCAAACATTTCAAACCGATTAAATTGCATAGAACGTTATTCATTAATCGTTGAAATGTGGGAGGACTATTTTTTAAACCCATTGGTAGCTTTGTATATTGCCAATGCCCGATATCACTACTAAAGGCTGTTTTGACCCGTGATTCTTTATTTAACGAGATTTGATGGAAACCTTGGGCTAAATCTATAATAGAAAAGTACTTAGATCTACCTAATCGATCTAATACGTCTTGTATTTGTGGTAAAGGCATTTTATCCCCCACCGTAATGTTGTTCAATTTCCGAAAATCTACTACTAAACGAAATTTTGGTTTTCCTGATACGTCCATTTTTTTCGGGACTAAAAGTATAGGACTATTCCAAGGACTACTGCTAGGTTCTATTATGCCGTCGCTTTCCATTTGTCTTATTTGTTTCGTTATTTCATTTCTTTGACTATGCGGCAACCTATATTGTCTCTGATATATGGGTGGTTCCCCCTCCGGAGTTCTGATCTCATGTTCTATGGATGTGGTATGGGTTAACCTATCACCCTCTAAATGAAATATGTCCATAAAATCTATACATACTTTCTCAATATTTTCGCGTTCTTCCGAATTTAAATGCTCGGTACGTAACTCCTTTTTTAGCAGTTGCGCGCGTTTGGAATGATTTGGCAAAGTTTCACTTTTGTTAGTGTTGACATACATTATCGAATCCCTATAAACTTCGTAATTTAATTGACTTAATCGCACCGGTCGTAATATTTTTTCCTCATCAGATAAATTTATGACGTTTACTAGCACGTGCCCGTCTTTAACTGTGTTTATTACGTTGCCCATGAATACTTGTTCCTGTAGCTCCCCTTGATGAATAGTTATTACCTCATTATCCTTAACCGTCCCAGTGTCAACACCTACTGCCATTATATATTCTACACGCGGAGGTATTCGTATATGATTTCCTAATGTTAATGTGTGCGTGCTACATCCGTATGGCATATCTATCGTGGTGTTTTGTAACTGGAAAAATGGTCTACCTAATATACCTGCTTTAATGAGTGGCATATCGTTTTTAACTATATAAAATTTTACATTTTCAAATATTTCTGTATCTATTTCTATTGGTATTTCTACTATACCTATGGTGGTTTCTAACGTATTACTTATTCCTCTTAAGGAAATTGTTTCACCCGATACTAACTTCGTATCTGATGTTAATTCGGATAAACGAACTATATTGACGCTGCTACCTGTATCTACTAAAAATTCCAATGTTTCATTTATAAAATTTACTGACCTACTTTTAATGTGCTGGTCTTTCATTGTGACCGTAATTTGTTTTATATCGTATATCTCCCTTAAATCCTTAACCACAGAGGGACTTTCTATTCCTGTGGCCGACTGTCGTTTCCCGAATTGGAGCTTTCTCCTTTCCTACGTTTATCTTCATTTTTTTTTTTAAAACACTTATCCATGGTGTGCCCTTTTTTCGAGCAGTATTCACATACCATGTATGTCCTAGCGATAGGCTTATTCGTATTATTTTTTCCTTCGTTTTTGTTGCTGTCTTTGAACCTACAGTCCCTAGCGTAATGCCCGTATTTTCCGCATACATGACAATTACCTTTATTACATTTTTGGGTTCTCCCTTTTTCTCGGAAGTTACTACTCTTTTGTTTTACTTCACTTGGGGTCGTATTTTTATCTTCTACGATCGCCATTTGAATAGCCTGCTCAAGCGTGGAAGGTTGTTTACTTTTTACCATCAATTTAATTCTATCGGATATCCCCTCCAAAAATACTATTAAAGCCTGCTCCCTTATATTATTCTGTACAGCTAATGCGTCGCTTACATTTTTACCTTGTGTGCTACCTTCTGATACGGCCTGCACTAAATTACGTATTCTATTAACGTATTCTATTAACGTTTCTTTATGTTGCTGCTTCGCGCTAAACAATTCTATTTGCAGATACGCTGCATTTGTGGGTTTATCATATGTAGTTTTCAATAACGTTTTTAACATATCCCAACTAGTTATATTTTCGTACTTTATTACTTCGTAAGCTAAACCCTTTATTCGATTTAGGATGGTTCTTAACATTATGTCCTGATTAGCCACCGGAGTTATATCTATTACTAACTCGCATGCATTAATAAAAAATATTAATTTTTCGTCTATACCCCCACTAAATTCGGGTACCATTCTTAGTACATGCTCTACAGTTTTATCTATACTAACTGCATAATTTGTGGTATTAGTCGCTTCCGACCCACTGTTATTGCTATTACTTCCTGTCATACTAACTGGTGATCCTAATACAACACCTAATATATGACTCTCGGAAAGGTCTGCTTCAAAAAGATTATGAAAATAAGTTACTTTTTATAAGAGTGTTGGTTACTGTGTTTTTACATTGTACAGCTGATATAGTGTTGTATCATTTGATTTTATGCTGCCACTTCCCGGCTGTCTTATTTATTCGAGCCCTATAATCGGTTATTTATACCTTTTAAGATCGTTTATTATATTACTTATTTCCCCTACTTTAAAAATAGTTCTAATATTTTTCTGTAAACTAAAGTCATAATTGTTGTGATGAGTAATGAGATTTGTTTTTTTATGAATTTAAACTAGTATTAATATATTTATTAATATAATCTATTTAACTACAGAGAACTATATCTGAGCCTACAAAACAATTATTTCATCAGATTTTACAAGAAAAAGTTAAGAATCATTCACCCTCCCCAGAATTAAGGAGCTTTGTTTTAACATTACATTTTATTCATTTTAATATAGTTAATAATTATGTTAGGAAAATAGGAAAAAGTGTAATAATGCACTTCTTCATCCATGAACTGTTCAAAAATAGTATGACGTGTTGACTGTTACCCTGGATTCAATAAAGAAGCTTTAGTTATTCTTTAAAACATAGTAAAATGGGTTTAGAATATTGATAGACTTGTGTGTTTATTGATGATAGATGAAATAGCAATTAGAAAAGAATTTAATGGACACGCCATGCGTTTTCTGCATATATTGATTTTGGTAGTCCGTCCATGGTCAAGAGTATCGCCATTTAGATACTTGTAATAATGTACACAACTTTGATTTTTCTTTTGATTCACAACTTAAATTTAAAAAAGATTATATTGAACATGAATATTAGTACCTACATGTTGGTCTTTATTGTATGTTATATATTTGTTTCTTTTTTAAAACTACTTTATCTTTGTTTAAATATTCAATATTTAGGTCCACGATGTTTAATCTATTGTAAAACTATAATTGAACTCTTTATCCTTATGGGGTGTTTAAACTTTAAATAAATAAAATATTGAACAACCTTTATTATAAAAGTTCTTTTATGAATATTTGTAATGTTTAGATTATTATTGGTTAATAAAAATCCAACTGTGTTTATGTCAATATTAAATTTGTAAAATATTATTTTTTTAAATAGACATACCATCCGTTACATGTAAGTATATTATTATCACTAAATTAACGAATACCTATTTGTTTACAAATGTTGAGCTATTTATATAAGAAAATTTGGATGTATATTAGTTTTTTTTAACGATCGTCGATAATAAATAATGGACACCTTTACTTACTTGCCCGCCTTTTGTATTGCTTCATTTTTTCTTTTTCATTAATAAATGATCTATTTATCTAATCAACACCCATTCTTCTTTATTTAATTCATCAGTCTTCATAATATTATGTAGGTACCCGTTACATTCAGCCATTTCAACCATATATCCTATGAAAGTCTTCGGTCTTCCTCTTCCTTTCATCTATTGATTCTTCCTACAATTATATTGGTCATGGTGGGACCGTGAGAAAAACATTGAACGCTCAGGTCTTTTCTAGCAACGTTAAGTGTTTGTCCCTGTGCTTTATTTATAGTCATTGCAAATACTAATTTAACGGGAAATTGAATACATCTAAACTTAAAAGGTAAATCTGAGGGTATAATTGGTATTTTTCGTATTAAAACAATGTTTTGATTACCACAGCCCGTTAAGATTATGCACTCGAGCAATGAACTACTCAATTTCTTGATTTGTGGTCTTGTACCGGTGCAAAGTGTGGGTGGGCTCAAATTTCTCATTAATATAATAGGTGCCCCTATTTTTAAAATCATTGTATGTGGTGGGACTTCAGAAGGCGATAAAGAGTTAAAAATTTCAGTTGGGAAATGGACTGCATCCTCATTTACTAAAACTGTATCAACTGAATAGTACATTTGCGATTGTGCGTTAAACGTAGATAGAATCAAATCATTTAATTTTTTGACTTCCTTATTTATTGCCAGTGTTCAGATTAGATAAGTATTTTTTTATCTAGATAAAGATAGAGATAAAGATAATGCAACTCAAATGTATCTAGATAAAAATAAAGATAAATACTTTTTTATCTAGATAAAAAAAAGATACAATTTTTTTAAATGGGTTTTAAATTTAGGTATATTTTAGTTGGGTACTAGTAACATAATAATAATAATGATATAAATAAAAATAATTACATTATTCATAAACCATAAACTTGGTTTGAGGATCTGTATACATATTTAAAATTTGTTTGTACAATTTCGCGATTTTTATCATTAAAAAATGTATCTAGATGAATTTATTTAGATTAGTTAAAAAATGAACGTTTAGATATCTTGTAACTATTTATCTAGATAAGATAAAAAATGAACAAATTATTATCTAGATAAGTCCGAACACTGTTTATTGGTGACAAAATAGCCCTTTCTTGAAACCATTTCAGTGATTTAGAAGATATATTTTGAATGTTCAGATACACGTTTTGAATCAATTTTGTTATAGTGGGTACTGAATTACAGAAACTTTTAATATTTAATTTTCATTCTTTGCTTGAAATCCGCCATTGCCTATTAAAAGTAAATCTTTGACAAAATTATGTATATTATCTTGACCGGTACATACCACTCTCATATTAGATTTAAGTTCTAATATTTTTATATAAGTAGGATCTTTTCAAAGACGCGTTGACTTCATCAGCTCTTGTCCCTCTTGCAATCACAGGCAAGATCTGACGGAAGTCTCCAGAGAACATCACTGTACAGTCACCCATAGGACTATTATTACTACGCAAGTCTCGCATCGTTGTATCTAAAGCTTCAATTGAAGTTTTTTGGGACATTGTCGCTTCGTCCCAAATAATTAAAAAAACCGACTTCATTATATAAAATGGTATAGATAATATATTTTGTTAATTTATTGTTATGTTTTGTTTTGTGGTATTTAATTATTTTTTATTATCGCTTTCCATTATAATTACGTTTACAAATTTCAATCGTATTTGTAAAATATAACGTTATTATAATGTTTGCAAGCCCTGGGTCCTAACCTTACTCCATCTTTATAATATGGAACGTAATACTACAACACTGGCTAAAATATTGGAGGAAAATAGACATAATATCAGTCTAAAATAATATGGAGGAAAATGGATCCGCCCATTTTATTAGGTTTCCCATAATATTACCACTCCTCGATCTAATACTAGATAGTAGTATTCTAATTTCCCCTATTGTCTGGAAAATGTCTCCATTACTTTTCTTTTCAATCCAGCTAGTGTGGAATAGTCTTCTTCGGGTCCATATTTCCATTGCCTCTAACTGTTTTTTGTTTCTACTATACAACAGAATACTCCATACGTGGGTAACTTTTGCAAAGTTTTTCCAGGTCCTTAGACTAAGATTATTATTCGTGAGTAGTTGTCATTTCTGAGTGGACATTCTTTTTGCATCCGCTATTTGATAATTAATTTCTACTGAACATCTGGTGTCATTGATTCATGTACCTACTTTTTAATATTTGTATTATTGTAGTTGATTAATTTTTTAAATAAACAATATTTTGACTTATTTTGAGCTGTTTACGGACATTTTTTTTAGTTTTTTTTTCTATAAATATCAATAAAATTTTATCTGTTGAGTAAAAAAGCTTGAAAATTTAATAGAAGGCCCCTAGGTTATTGTTTCATAGGCAGATGAAAAAAATTAAAAAACCTTAGTCACAGTTTTTATTTATAAACATTTAAAGTTGAAATCTTGATAAAATATGGAAAATACACGAAAATTAGCAAATTATTTTTAGTTGAGAATTCATAACAAATTTTCTTTTTCAATCTAAGATTTTAAAATGTAATACAAGATTATCCGTATATTAAAAAAAAAATGCCTACAAGAAATTAAAATTAAATTTTTATGAGCGCTTGAAATTCATATTTTTACAACATTTGATATTCACTAGATTCTCATGTAACGATTTTCTAATTTTATTGTAATTAAAAAACGAATGACTGTAGATACTAGACAACTGCACTGAAAATTTATACAAGCATTTTCTATGAATCAAACAGTGTTGAAAATAATTTGAATTTTTTTGAGCTGTTTATGGACATGGACAGTTTTCTATATTATTAGTTTTTTTTCCTATAAATATCAATAAAATTTTTTTTTTTTGGGTAAAAAAGCGTGAAAAATTAATGTAAAGATCCTAATATATTTTTACAATATCAGTTGAATAATGTTAAAAATACATATGCATATTTTTTTTTTAAAAGCATTTAAAGTTTGAATTTCGATAAAATTTATCAAATTTAAAATTTAAAATTTAATAATTATTTTGTAGTTAAAAATTTAATAAAAAGTTTCACGTAAATAGTTTATATATAAATTACTTTATTCACAATAATATCATCCTATATACTTGGTAATATCATAGGCTAACTGACCTAACCTATCCATCACCGCTCAGAATCGTTTTTCTTATACAATGATATTATATCATTGAATTAAAATATAACAAAATCTATTACAGTAACCTACTGTACAGCAGAGCGACATCCACTTATCCACCTTTTTATTGTGTTAACGACAATATAAAGTTTATAAAATATTATTTTTTTAAATTGTAGTAGCATCAACTGAGAATGGTGTTGGCAAGTATATTATTATTATTTATTTATGTATATTTATAAATTATGTAAAAATCTTTTACAACTGAATCAAATAGTTATAACTATGGACTGCCTCAGAAATTTGTAAGATACTAACATTGGAACTCATAAATTACGTTTTCTCCTACATATTAGTGTTTTACAACATTTTAAATATTATGGGTCTACTAAGAGATTTCCCATTAACCTATCTTCTTTTAATTTTCAATTATTGTAAGAACACACACAATATACGGTGAGTGTTTACATCAAAAACTATAAAACGTTCGAACTTTAATTTTGGGAAAATGGTTCCTCGAATGATCTAGATGTGCAATGAGAATGGATTTTCCGATTTTCACATTTTAAAGAGTTGGTGAAAAATCAAAAAGGTATCTTAAGATTCAATATGTAAATTGAAACTTTTTTTTGTTTATAAATGGTTGTCTATGGTTTTACTTAGGCAGATCAGGTACAAGAATGCATCAAATTGACGCAGTTATGGTCTCGAATAAAAAAACTAAACCCATTTTAAAACCAAAAGTTACTTATGTGTGTAGCCAACATACTCAAAAACTACTCAATTTAATTTGACAAATATCTCAGAGATTGTTTTTAGAGATGTTGGAAAAGTTTAGAGAGTAAGAAGTTTAAACCATATTAAAAAAAATACCAACTACTAGATCCAACCTGAGAATTACGATTGCCCATCTAAGTCAATTTACCGGGGAACTGAGGTACACTAAAAATGAGATAAATATAAATAGCATATTTACTGTATGTATAGAAATTACACAACAAAAGCTGCACATGGGTGAAACTGTAATATCAGAAAGTATTGTATGAAAATTATGAGCTTTCAAACATAATACATATAAGTTCAATAGGCATATGCTAAATTTTTATGAGTGAAAGATGAACATTATATTGATTAAACTGTATTATAAAAGTTTTCACGCTTTTATTTTAATTTTTTAAAATATTATTCATTAATAATTATTTAACCGTCAATATTACTTTTGTTTAATTTTTAATTTTTAAACAGAATATGCCGAAAAAAAAAGCAAGTATATTATAATTATTAATATAATGAATGACACATTTATTAAAAAAAAAATCTTTTACTTATAACTCAATAAAACATTTATAAATAGCAGGCGATTGCCTCAGAAATTTAGAAGTACTTAGCTAACATCCTAATACTTACATTTAGTTTTACCTCATTTGTTGCGTTATATAAAAATTAAAAATTTAAAAGTTTTACTAAGGTTTTTTCTATTATTCTATCCTCTATTAATTTTAAATTTTTAGTTATTTAAAATTTGATTCTGTGAGTTTTAATCATAGGTAGGATACAACAAATCTACCTATATTAGAATGCAATAGTTTTGAAGATCATTGTAATTCTATTAAATGTTCATAGAATCTAAAGTAAAATCTTGCCAAAAATTTTTTATGAGATCCGGGTAGAATATCAGTGATAAATTGAAACATTAATAATTATGGAGATGTAAATATTAAATTCGTGAAATATTATTCTTTAAACAGGTTCAGCATACCAAACATTTAGTAAAGGTATATTATTATAGACGTTGAAAATACATTTTTTATTTAAATATAAAATATTATATAATTTATTAAAATACCCAAAGTTAGAAGGTATCCACACTGGTGGGCCACCCTCCTCAAGTCATTTCATGTTATGTTCCTTATATTAGCTATCAAATTTACTTATTTTATATATATAAATATTTAAGATTGTAAATGCTATATTTTTATCTAATCAAAAAAAAAAAAAATAGTTTTTTCCGGGGACTGAATCAGACATTTACGTAACTTATACATTTTATTTTGGTCACATAATGTCATCATATTATTATGTAGTTTATATAAACATTTGAAATTTAATTGTTCTACTGCGAGATACCCTTTATTCCATACTTTGTTATTTTTTAATTACCTATTAATAATACATATTATATAATTTACATATAAACATACGATAGCATATGAGCATATTGACACAAAATGTCAAAGCTAAATTGAAGCAGTAGTTCGCATTATCATTGTAATTTTATTAAGTTCCCGTGGAACCTAACATAGATTCTTTGAACACTTTTTTAAGTGACTTACCCTCAAGGTTTAACCTAAAAATAATATTTTTGACAGTCACAATGTACGGAATTAGAATTATATAAATATATAGTTTAACAATAGATGAATTATACAAAACTGACTATCTTAAATGAAATATTATATAGACTGGTGTAAATGAAATGAAGTGTGTATATTTTTAAAGGATCTTTGACTACAAAATAATTTGCAAATGTTAACGGTTTTGACAAAAGTCTATATGTAAACACTCATCAAAAATCATTTTTTTCTAATAACTATGTTGTAAGACATTAGGATAGACAATTTTTTATCGACATTAGGAGAAAAAAAATTGAAAAAATCGAAGTTTGTGTAACTTTTAAATAACTTAACTAGACAATTATTTTGTTGTATTATTAAAAATTAAAAATAACTGGTTCATTACATGATTACAAAACTTTCTCCTATTTACGTCCCAATGTAAGGGTGCATCCAAATTATGTTTATGAGCTCACATTTATATTATTCAGACTCCACTCACTTCTAATTCCCTTGAATTTTGGTCTTTCATAAAGTATAGACGTAACGCTTCTTCGATCCTAATCAAGCATATTTAAATGATATTTCCACTTGTAGTTCTAAGGTAGATATAAGATCTATTTTGTTCTTTTTTCTCCTCTACTAATAAACCACCATCTTCTGTTCCAAGTCCTGCTCTTATGAAAATTAAAATTCAGCAGTTCTCCTTCTTGCCATCCCAATTATCTACTCCTCTTAAAACACCATCTAATGTCTATGGGTTGGGACCTGATGATATTCTAGCTTATTACTATTGACTTTTTGAAGTTCTGCCCATCCATTATTCTTTGAAAAAACCTGATTGAACTTATCTAAAATCAATTTCGCTACTTCGCCATTAGTTTCCTCTAACTTTTGTTTTGCTTCTAACACAATAAAATGCATGTCACATGCAAAGCTTTTGGATACAGTGTTTGAATACAACGGCCAGTTTTTTTTCATATACGGTGCGGCATCCGAAACAAATATTAAAAAGTCCTCATAATTAACATTATTTGGCCATAAAATATGCATAGATTTGTCAAATAATTAAAAAATAATACTATGGTTTACTTTGTCTAAATATTCTGTGTGAATAAGACAGGTTTTACCAACATCATGTGGTTTCAAAATACCAATAATGACATTAGCTACATTAAGTGGCACACTGTCAATTGTTTCATTTATGCAAACCCATATTTTTTGGCCATTCATAGCATCACGTATTTTAGTTATCGTATTAGTGTAGCAAGAATCGAAGTATCCTTTTCGTAAAGTTGATTCATTTGGAATAGTTTTATTGCAATATTTTGAAAGAAATGACCGAAAATGTTCGTTGTTTAATTTGTTTAGGGGGATATTTGCCGCTACAAATGTGGAACATAGGTCAGCATTAAAATCAGACTTACAAAATTGTTGAATGAATGGCTGAACTGCATTATGTTTTGCAGCTTCAAGTTTTTTCAATGCTTCTTTGTGTTTTTCTCTGCCAATATGTTGTTGAACATTATATTTTTTATCCGAATTTATGTTGATTTCACACAATTTACAAAATATAATACTTCCGTCAGTCATAAGCACATTTTCACCGAATTCTCTTACGATTTTTTTTAATTTTAAATTTAAATTTTTAACTTTTGGCATTTTGACGATGAAATAAATTATTTAGAACACTGTACGTTTATACTTCACTGATTGTCGATTGATATTTACCGGCCAACTAAAGTATTAGGACGTGCTATACAAATACGTAGGTATAATTCAGATAATTTTCACTTTCCTTGAGTCGTAAATACAACTATAAATAATTGTAGATAAAACTATTTCGGCACAATAACGACAGTTATTTTATCAGTCATATATTTATTACTGGTTTTTTCACTGGTTTTGTAATTTCTGGTAATAATAATATAGTCCGAGACGTATAATATACATAGAAATAAGCTAAGTTTTCAAGAAAAATATATAAAAACCAAGAAAATAACCAAATAGGGGGAGGGGGAGCAATAAAAAAGTTTACTTCATTAAATCAGAACGATTCAAAACGTATTTATAAATAAGAATTATCTTTCTATCACACTTCCCTCAAAAGAAGCATTTGCTACAAAATCCGAGCCCTAGTTATGATTTTAGTTGTTAATTTTGAAGAAATGTATTAAAATAAAAAGAGGAAATTAAACCTCGGCCGCTCCACAAATCGTGCCAAGAGGATGCGCTTATTTAGGAACAATATAGTTTAAGATGAAATTAAATATATGTCTTTGCAGCGATGCCAACCAGGTATTATTAATCTGGAGTCAGCTAAAGGCTAAGAAATGAGAAAATAAGGCTAAGTATTAAGGTTTTGATTGGAGATATTACCACTTTTTGTCCATTTTGTTCTGCGCTGAAATTCAAATCAGAAACTCCCTCAATGTGTTACCCTAATCTATACTAAAAGCATGTCCCGATTTTTTGTAACGCATACAAATCCACACTGTACAACGTATCGTCACCAATTTTTTTACTGTTTTATCTGACAGTCTACTGAAGGTTTAAGTCCCACTTTTGTTAATAAAAAATAAATACTTATAAAGTTCTTGAAAAATAAATACAAAGCTAATCTACTTACGTATAATTGCGTGGGATATTTCAGGTATTCCCGTTACCGGTCGAGTTAGTGTCTATAGAACCTTTGGGTTTCAATCTACCCGCAACCTGACTTTTCTTTTGTGTGGTTTTATCGGTGTGTACAAATGAATTGTTTCGAGAAGTTAAATCCAAATCAAAATTCTAAATATATCTATACTTCTATATCCATATATTTATGTGCTAAATATACGCTATATATATATGTGAAAATGGAATCTTTGTGTCGAATGTACTCTGAAACTACTCATTCGATTTCCTTGATTTTTTTTTTAAATGAAAGAGTACATTGCGGACTAGGCTATAGGTTTAATTTCAAGGTAATTTTATAATTACCCACCATACCTTGACCGAAATATATATTTATAAAATAAACAAATCTTATGCATGACTGCACGAGTAACAGCCCCACTATTTGCAAACAACTATCCACAGGGGTGGAGCACACGGGACACATCTAGTAATAAATAAATATTATTCTCAATTAGCCTATAGCAACCATTAATATACAAAAATTTCAAAAATGATGCGAAACTGTTTTCCCGTATATCCTCCAATACTGATTGTGTATTCCTTCAGTCATCGTTCAATAGTCTTGTTAACTGGTGTCACGCCATTGTTATTAAATTATTATAAATCTATTACCATAAACTAATAAATTATGACAAGTGTAAAGTAATACAGTTTCTAGATCATGCAACCTTGCTCATTACACTTATACCAATGATGATTTACCCTTAAATCAAGTTTCCCAGTTAAAGAATTTAGGTATAATATATACATTTTCACTTTCGTTTAGATCTAATATTGACTATACCACTAAATGTCTTGTAAGGCCTTAGACTAATTTGGTTCTTACATCACCATACTAATTATTTGACCTCAGCATTGTGTTTAATAACTCTTTATTCCGCTCTTAAATTCTTGACTATGACTCGATAATTTGGCATCATTATTTCCAAATTAAAATAAAATTTGTTGTAAGAATGCAGAATCACTTCTTACTAAAAATTAATCATCCTGAATTTTTTATCTACCAGTCACGAATACGCTAAATCTTAGTTATCTCGAGGACAGGCGTCTAAGGGCTGATCACAATTTTTATCAAAATTAATTCCGAGTAATATTGATGCACCACATCTCATTGATCATATGAGCCATAGAGTTCCAGCCGTCCATACTAGATCCCCGAGACCTTTCACATCATAATTTTACATTCTAACTTTTTATCGAATGATCTTTTTGTTAGAACAATCCGTAACTTAAATAATAATAATTTTGATGTATAGGCCATACATTGCTATAATTTGAATGTGTTTTGTTTATTTTTAAATGTATTAACATTTTTTTGTCTATAACACTTATTATAATCTAGCCGTTACATAGCTTAGGTTATAATGTTGCAGGTAGCAAGACTGATGTTGTTTAGGATGTGTAGGATTTGTTAAATAAACTAGGTCAGATGTTGAAATTTAATTGTTGATTTTATTGACTGTCTTAGAAAATTGTCCAAGTCCAAAAATATATACTGTTTACACAACTGGCGTGAAGCTGCTCACAAGTAGACTTGATAAACATGTCTAATCTACAGGCCATTTCGGGTCTGGTTTTATAGGGCCTCCTGCTCTCCTACTTCCCCCTTGTCTACCGATATATTCTCGGACCTCACAGGACATGATTCACAATATAATCTACAAATTCCCACGACTGCCTATTCTAAGAACCATGTCCCATCATTATCTTTACTATATATGTTATACGCCATCCTTTAATATTTAGATACTATGCGTTAATGTTATGAATATATTATATACAATTTATATATATTATATTCATATGATTATAATATTATTCACATCTCTATTGTTGTTCGAAAATGCGTTCTAGTGTTTAACTAATGCATTCAAATTAAATATCTGTGTACGCTCGGACATCTGGTCGTAAATCGCCCCTTTTTTTATTGTATGTTAAACTACTCGTGTATGACTAATCCTTGGTTGCTTTCTTAACCTGTTCAGGTGAGGTTGTTCATCCCCATTAGAATGTAATCTCAAGGTTGTCTTGTTTTCTCTTTGTAAACCTACATCGTATTTTAATAATATTTATGAGCTAATTTAATTTACCTACTATGTTATCTAATATATCTTAAAGCGAAAAAATTACAATAATATAGTATGTATATTATTGGGTTCTTTACACACTTATGTCATTATAATGTTATAATAATTACCTTTATAAGTATTATTTCAAACTATTTATATGTAAAAGCTGATTGGGATTTGTATAATAAATAAAAAAATATATAAAATTTAAATCTTAGAATAATAGAAGTACAAATAAAATGTAATAAAATATTAATATGAGTATGTATTTATTAAATCTTAGAAAATAGGTACGAAAATGTCGTTACAGCATGTAATTTAAGTAAGAACATTTTTTTTTTTTTTTTTTTTTTTTTAAGGCGTTTACAGGCCATTCAGGCCCATTGCCGCAACAACCACTTGCCTCCACCTGTCTCGGTCTCTTGCCAGCTCTTCCCCATCCTCTATTCCAAGTTCCCTCAAGTCCTTGACCACTCTATCCTTCCATCTTTGTGTAGGACATCCTCTAGGCCTTTTTGTATTTGGCTTCCATTTCGTAACCTGTCCAATTGGCCCCTCTGATCTCCACACGTGTCCGGCCCAGCTCAGCCTACTACTTTTTAAAATTCCGTTAATATTCGGTTCTCCGTATAGGTATTGGATCTCCTGATTTGTTCTTATTTTGTATTCTCCTTCGTTGTTTGTTTTTGGACCATAGATTCTCCTTAATATCTTCCGCTCGAAGGTGGCCAATTTTAGTTCATCCGATTTTGTAGTGGCCCACGTCCCACATGCATACAAAGCTATAGGTCTTACTAGTACTTTATAAAGGGTTATTTTTGTCTTCCATGATAATATCTTTGATTTAAATAGCGGGACCAATCCAAAATAACATCTGTTTGCCGCTGCTAATATTATCTTTATTTCCTCATGGCTATTTGCATCCTTGTTGATGTCCACTCCTAAGTATTTAAAATCATCTACTTATTCGAACTTATATTCCCCAATATTCAGGTGTCCTCCTCTATGGTTATTCCTAGTTACGACCATATATTTTGTCTTATCCTCATTTATAATTAATCCTATTCTCTTTCCATTTTCCAGCAAATTTCGTGTTGTCTCCTTTAGATTTTCTTCATTTTCTGCATTAACACTAAATCATCTGCATAGGCAGCTATAATTAGTTGTTTGTCAATTCCAATTTTTATTCCACTTGCTGTTACTAGGGTATCTCTTACGACTGATTCCAATGCTAAATTGAAAAGAGCTGGGGACAAGGCATCACCTTGTCTAAGCCCAGTCACCACCTCAAAATCCTCCGATACGACATCTCCGAATTTCACTTTACAGTTTGATCCTTGTACACAAGCTCGGACTAGTCTTACAAACTTTTCAGGTATACCCAATTGGCACATAGCGCTCCATAGTTTCTCTCTATTCACCATATCATATGCGGCCTTAAAATCAATAAAAAGGAGGTGTATATCTTTGTCAAATTCATGGCTTTTTTCGATCACTTGCTTAATAACATGTATTTGATCCTGGGTTGACTTCCCTGTCATAAACCCTCCCTGGTAATCTCCAATAATTTCTCGTAAATAGGGTTTAATTCTAGTAAGTAGAATATTAGACAGTATCTTATATGACGTGTTCAAAAGGGAGATTCCCCTATAATTTTTGCAATTCATGGGGTCTCCCTTTTTAAGAATAGGACATAAAACAGATGTACGCCACGATCTTGGTATTTCTTCATGTTCCCAAACTTTAGTAATTAGTTTGTGTAGCTGGTTTATTAGTTGTTGTCCTCCCTTTTTAAGGCATTCAGAAATTATCTCATCTTCTCCCGCTGCCTTACCGCTTTTGAGCATTTCAATACCAGCTTCTACCTCTGCTCTTGATGGTGGTTCTATGTTTTGTTCTACTGTTGCACGTTCTTCTATAATTGTCCCTTCACTAGGTTGGTTTAAAAGTGTGTTAAACATTTTTTTGAACTCATCTGCTATTTTTCCATTATCGGTCAGTAACGTTCCATTTTCTCCCCTAACCATTGATGTTTTATGTTTAAACCCATGTTTAACTTCATTCGCTTTCCCAAAGAAGATTCGAGCATTATTCTTTCTACTACTTTCTATGAGTTGCACTCTTTCTTTTTCCCATGCTCTCTTGTTCATCCTAATTGTCTTCTTTACCTCACGCTGTTTCATGGCTAATTCTCTTTTATTTTCTTCTTTTGGGTCCTGTAGCACTTTTAATCTCGCTTTATCCCTTTCTTCCGTGGTCTTTCTACACATTTCATTGAACCAGTGCTTGTTCCTTCTCTGTGGTTCGTAACCCAAAACTTCTTCTGAGGTTCTTTTAACCGCTTTTTCTATTCTTCCCCAAAGTTCTTCTATATTTGCCTCATGTTCAGCGCTTGAAAGGTATTTGTTCAATTTCCCCTGATATTCCTTTGCTTGGTCACCATTTAGTAGTTCTCTGTTAATTTTTTTGATACTCTGTTTCTTCTGCCAATTCACTGAAATTTTTAGTTTGAACTTTGCCTTTACAAGGAAGTGATCCGATATCGCACTACAACCCCTCATACTTCTTACATCTTCAACGCTTGATCTTATTCTCCTGTCAACAACTATGTGGTCTATTTGGTTTTTTATCCTTCCACAGGGTGATATCCAGGTCTGTTTATGAATGTTTTTGTGCGGAAACATTGTACTGCTTATGACCATGTTTCTTGCTGCTGCAAATGAAATCAATTTGTTTCCATTTTCATTGGATTCACTATGCAAACTGTTCATACCAATAGTTGGTCTGTATACCCTTTCTCTTCCAATTTTCGCATTGAAGTCACCAATGAAAATTTTTGGCTTCCCCGAAGGTAGCTCATCACATACTCTGTCTAGCTCATCGTAGAAAGCATTCTTTACTTCTTCGCTTTTATCCTCTGTTGGCGCATAACAATTTACAATTACTATGTTAAACCATTTGCATTTAACCTCCATATAGCATATTCTGTCACTTATTGGTTCAAACTTGACAACATTCGACAAAACTTTGTCCTTAATAATAAAGCCTACTCCTCTTTCATGTTTTTCTCCACCGCTATATAAAATTGTATTTCCTTGTGACTTTATACTACCAGATCCGTCCCACCTTATTTCTTGAACTGCTGTTATATCCAGTCTGTATCGCTCAAGACACGATACGACTGTCGTCAATGTTCCAGTCCTATACATTGATCGCACATTCCAAGTTCCAATACATAAATCCGTAATCTCCACGTTCCGAGGCAATATTAGTCGTTGTTTCGTAATCATATTGTTTTGCGTGTAAGGTGATTGGCCTTACGACAACCCCATATTGGAGGATCTGATTACTCCAACCAATTAAGGTCAGAGTAAGGATGGAATGAACCAACTAACTAAAGTAAGTTCAGCCCACAGCTCGGGGCCCCGGGTTCGCCACACCCGTAGTGCTAATTGCTTAACACCCCCCTGGGGTATAAGTAAGAACATTATTATAGAATAAATGTACCTACTTAACTTCAATTGGTTAGCTTAAATTAATTATGCTTTACTAATAAATATTAATACATATCTAGTTTCTACAAATTTCAATATAGGAACAAAGCCAGTTTTTAATTTTAACTTTGCAGTAAAAAAAATGTTTTACAATAGTCTGAGTTATCACGTGTTGCTTGAAAGACTTAAACAATATTTATAATTTACACTTTTTTTTTTTTATGGTGTAGCTTATATGAATTATGCTCAAATTACCAAAGAAAAAATTGAAGGTATGTTAATTATATTGTACTTTGTAGACTGTGATGATTAGGGATAGATTAAAAAAAAATCTAACCTCATCTAAAGTAAATCATTATTTAGTAACGAATTTTTTTGCTGTTGTTACAGGATTTATAAAATTTTGGGCAGGTAGATAATTTTTACATCATTTTTCCAAAGTAAAAATTTGAATAATGTATTCAGAACATAAAAATAATAGGCAGCTATTTTTAACTATATAAGAATACTATACATAGTATTTTTCTAGTTCTTTGATTTAATATTGATTAAAAATCATTATGATTTTTTTCTAAATTATAATTCATTTAAGTCATAATATTGTGTAAAGAGCAGTTCATATGAAAAATCTAATTTTTACCGTGATTAAATAATTTAAGTTGAGTAAGTTATAAATTTGTTTCAAATGATTTGTAATAAAATGATAAATACATAATATTACCTACATAGTTTTACACAATTTTAATAATATAGGAATACGATTATATTTGTAAACTAAATATACCTACTTTTCTAGTTTTGTGACAATTTCGTGTTTCCAATAGTATACGTCTTGAAATTAATATATTTCAGGAAAATTTATTTATGGTCGACATAAGTTAGATTATCGAGTTTTATGACCTAGAAAAAAGATTGTCAATATTAGTCCATGGCAATGATAATTTTAAATAATTATCCATAACCGTGCGTTTAGGATGGTACATCGGGGTAGTACCACTGGGAGTGGCAGTTAAAGATAAAATGTGTAGTGTATTAAATACAAATACTGATTTAAACTGACTACATTCAATCGAAGATATCCATTGTGGAATAAATGGGATATTTTTCCAGACAGATCTCATCCATTTAGACATTGAAAATATGAAATTTCCACCACTGTATTTTCCTTTTTTCATTTTATATACATATTTACATAATTTGGTTCTTTTAATATATGATAATCCTTTCTCTGTTCATTAATAATATCTATTTTAAATAATTTAATATATTGTTGTTCACCTTAAGTTAAAATATATTATAATTCAAATTATTAAAAAGTTGAACAATATTCTTTGTTATAGAGACGAAACAAAAATACTTTAAAGCGCTGAAAGAAGAGATTAAAATCCAGAATGAATGTTCGTATAATTGTGCATACCAATAATGAATAATAATATTTATTTATTTTCAATTAATTAGTAAAATAATGATAAATTATTAAATTCTGAATTTTTATCTTTTTCTATTTTCAGTGCATACTATGGTCCGGGTCACGAAAACTGGCGGCTGTTCGCAGCGCCCTCCAGTGGCGTTTTTTCGGTAGGGCTATAGTAGTCTGGTAGTAGCGCTGCGAACAGCCGCCAGTTTTCGTGACCCGGACCATAGTTGCCTCCCAAAATATACGAATTGCCTCCTATACTTATCGTAAATAAAAAGGTTAATTTACACATTAATACAACTAAGAATAGTTTTGTGGTGATATTGTAATAAATACCATTCGACATCAGTGGCGTGCCCAGTAATTTAAAATGGGGGGACATTTTTTTTTAAATAGACAAAAAAAAAAGCGGGTAAGTGGAAGTCGCCCTGCTGTACAGTAGGCTACAAGTGGGTGACTGTAAATTTGAATTAAATTATATATATCATGTGTGCAAAAAACGGTTCTGAGCAGAGACGGTTTGACAACCTAGGATATTTTATATTAAACTTATATTATTATTATTAATATATATACATTTTTAACTATTAAATCATTTTAGAAGCTTGTGATTTTACAATGGTATTTATTTATTTAGTTTTTTTTATCCTGGATGCAAAATGTCTACCAAAAAGAGTGCTTTGATCTCACATATAGTATCTTATATTTTAGCGTATTGGATCTTTAAAAAGGTAATTTTCAATTTACTCAATAGTAATTTAATGCCACGGAAAAACCACCGACAAATTACGAATAACCGCTAAAAACAGAATTTTAATTTCTAACGCTTTGTTCATCAACATAGAAACGAATAAAAAATAATAATATTATAATATTAATTCAACTTAAAGGCTATAGGTTATAACTTATAAATAATAATAATACAAAATATCCAGAATGACAAACCGTCTCCACTCAGAATCATTTTTCTTATACAAAAATATTATATCATTTATATCATTGAATTCAAGTTTAATACAATCCATTATGCATTGACTCACTTGTAACCTACTGTACAGCAGAGTGACATCCACTTACCTACTTTTTAAATTTTAAGTTTAATAAATTTTGTCGAAATTAAAACTTTAAATATTTAAAAAAAAAAATGTTTGCATATGTGTTTTTAATATTTTTCAACTGCTATAGTATAAATATATTAGGAGCCGTTGATACATCATAAAAAAGAATTTCAATTTAAGAAAATCACTACATGGAAAATCGAGTGAATCCAATGATGTTAAAATTTGAATTTCAGACGCTCATAAAAATTTGACTTTCCAGTAAACATTTTTTTTTTTGATAAAGGTAAACAAACTTATGAGGAATCTTGTATTAAATCATCAATTCTTAGATAGTTCGATAGTAAAATAAAAAATTGTATGAATTTCTAACTCAAAATAATTTGCACACTTTCGTGATTTTTACGTAATTTATCAAAATTCGAACTAAATGCTAATAATAAAAATTGTGACTTTTTTTAAAATATTTTTCAACTGTCATTGTAAAAATATATTAGGAGCCTCGTATTAAATTTCAAGCTTGCTGACTCAACGAATAAATAATTAATAATTTTGAAAAAATAATGACTCTTGACAGCCGTAATAACTAATAATAGTTGTTTTTTGTAGTTCAGTAAAAAAAGACAATGGGGGATATAACCCATAACCTCCCCCACCTGAGCACGCCACTGTTTGACATAAATTTGTACAGTAATTAATGCACTTTGACCACTCAAATCCAGGTGGGGTACACTTTGCCCGTGCAATCTCGTACAGCGCCCGTCCAATGTATGAACAAATTGAGTATTAAAATGGTATTATTACGTTGCCCAAAATGTTCGGTCATTGCATAATAATGCCCGATTTCCTACTTTGCCCAAGTCTGATATTTATATTTATTTATTTAATAGCAACAATGAATAGACATTATTTGGCTTAGTTTAACGGACCAGAGTCCTTTACAAAGTATAACCAAAGGGAAAACGAATAACATATAATTGAATAGTTAAACAGGCTAACTCAAAAGAGTTTATTATTCAATACATAATATCATATCATATTATTAAGTATACTATGTTAGTTTTATAAATTAATCCATTTATTTGAAACTGTTTAATGAAGTTTATGAACCACTACCTACTTAATTCTATATGGGAGGCAACTAGTCCGAAAATTCTTGGGAGGCCACTCGTATATAATTATGAACTACCTGGTCATCGGAAGCAACTAGTGTAAATTAACCTTTTTGTTTGCGATAAGGATGGAAGGCAATTCGCATATTTTGGGTGGCAACTATAGTATGCACTGAAAATAGAGACTGCCGATATTACGAACCGATCCATAATTTGAACGACAAAGTGAACATATTCGCGCGAACTCCATAATAATTTCAAACAGTAAAGGTAATATAGATAATATTTCATTATCTCATCATAAAACCTATTCGAAATCGAATGATTATAATATTGTCACGACGTCGCATAATTCGTCATTACTACTGTAATATAATGTAATACCAATCGGTATTTGGTCGACTTTTGTACCTCAAAGTGCCATACTAGTAGATGTGTTTATTAATTAAGTATAATTTAATACTACTTTACGTGACTAAGAATCTATGATGACTTTTTAGTAACAGTTAATTAATAATGAAATTAAAACTAATAAAATAACTATAATTTAATTATAAATAATATTCATCTTGTTCATGTCAAACCACTTTTAGATAAAATATGAATTCTTCATTAGGAGGTACCAAACTGGATAATAGATTTGAAAACTATATAAGGCAACTTATATTTAAAACGTCTATTTCAAATGTTTTATTTGATTTTTAATATATTCAATATTTGACCTACAGTGCCTAAACCTAAATGGTCACTGTATACAATGCCCGGACAATGTTACCTTATTCCAACTTTGCCCGTAACATATATATTATATAGGTAAATGTATAAAGATGTTCGTAAATAATATCTATATCGTCTAAAACATTATGAACCTTAATTCTCTATTTAAGTAGGTAAGTTCGACAAAATTGAACCACGAGCTCGATGTAATTTTTTTTCATACACAACACATCGGTAGTTGTATTATAGTATCTAGTTATGGTATTTTTATTTATCTTCTGCATTTAATAACTTTGAAGGCCTTTCACATGATAATATTTTAGTGACTGCTTTTCTTTTTAAAAAGTTACTAATTGCTTGCCTATTAAGTACTTGTTCAGATAATGTGACATGATTATTATGGTTCAACTTACTTTCGTCAAAGATTACTTTTATAAGAGCCTTACATATTTTTAACGTACAGTTCCACCTTTCTTAGTTGAAGTCTAACTTTTTTTAAAAACTAAATTTAAAGCCTTTAATTATTTAAATACATTTGCCCTTTTCACTAATCATATTTCGAACTTCACATTGATCCATTCTAAAAACGTTTTTAAAAGAATATTTATAAAAATAATACCGTACAAGAAGAACGAGTGTTGAAAATCAACTGAACATTACTCGATCACGTATATTATTTACATTAGTATGGCTCAGGTCTGGTTTGCATTATATTATGTACAGTGAAGTAGTCGTTTATTTTTTTACTGAGTATACGATATAATATGCTTGATATGTAAACGTGGGGGGCTTCGCCCCCCCACACCACTCATATTTACTACGTTATTATTAATTTTATATTTATAATTACATACACTTAATTACTACCTTACCACAATTGAGCCGTCAAGACGCCAAATCAAGTAAAAAAATACAAGTTTTTTGGACGGTCGAACTATCATATAGGAGCCTCGATTTATTTCGGGTCTGGCAAGTCAGTCACTTACCTCGACGTTGGACGTAGTCACCCTGGTAGGTAATGCGACTTCGTCGGATAACTGACAACGTGTGACTTTGTCATGACAATAGGAATGCAACGTTCATTAGTACTGCAGAAAACGCTAATAAAGTAATAAATTACGAGAAAAAAAATGTATAACATTTCGGGCGTCCATACAAGTCAATATAGCCACCGTATTTTTTTGGGTGTCTAGTAGGTTAGTCACCTCGAATGACGTTCACCGAAGTAATCAGGGTAGGCAATCTGACTTCGTCGGATAGCGGACAATGTACAACGGCCGGGTCACTTAAGTATGCAACCCGACTGCGTCCGCCGAGGGCTTTTGAGCGGGCGATCCCACCGCGTCGGTAAGCGGACGACCGGCTCCGCCATCTTCGGACGTCAAAACGGCGAAATTCGCGAAAAAAATCGAACCTTCTGACGCACGTATTTAAGCCTGTGTATAGTAATACCCACTCGTCGGCGGCGGTATCCGCACTCGGCTCTCAGCGTCGTCCCGTGGCCCCGGAAATCGTCCCGGAGGAAGTACAGCCGCGCGCTCTATATACATTTAACGCGAATACGTCTTCTACGGTGAAGTCCGGCGTCTCAAAGTGGGGTTTCAGGCCACTCGCGTCGAAAATTTTCGAAAAATCGTTAAAAACGTGACGACGCTGATCGATTTCTCCGCAGAGGCCATCTTCGCGAACGGGGTGGGGCCGCGCGTGAACTTCGAATTTAGCGGGGAACGCGAATAAGGGGTGAACGGGGCTCAGAGACGTGTCGAAAAGGGCTAAAACTTGAATTTACGAAAAAAATGACAAAAAACGCGCGTGATGGCGGCAGACGTAGCACATCATCTCGGCCGCAGCGGGCCCGCCGGGAAAAAAGTACTGCCACGGGCGGCCTTTAATTTTGACGGGGAACACGATTAAGGTCCGAACAGGGACGCCCAGAGCTCCTTAAATGGGTAAAACTCGAAAAAATTTGAAAAATTTGGAAAAAATCGTGAAAAGTGATAAGGAGCGTTGATAACGCAGTGACGGCTCCGCCGCCACAGGGAGACCGCCCATCCGGGAAATCGAATTTTTTCATTGGCGGGTTCACTAGAGGGTACAAAAAATTGACATAGGCAGCGCCACACGGGTCTTTGTCTTATATAGGTGGATAGTATACCCGTATACCTGCGTAAATTATATTATAAGACGTATACGCATCAACCAAAAACTGGAGAAGTCGATATACGCCCCACTACACCACTGATTATGTATATCGTATAATTACACAATAGAGTATATCATCTTAATGTTAAGCAAGGGCGTCCACCAATCAAAACCTAAGGGGTTAACAATATCATAAAAAATAACTAAGAACCAACCAAATTGATTTTATTTAATAACATAATATAAATACACAACATAGATAAACGATGCACCTTATGTAATATGTCATATATTATAATATCATCAGTAAAAATAGTTTATTATTTATAATAACAAAACATTACGAATCATTTTGCATTTGTTTAGAAGGGTGACATGCCACCTCTTTGCTCCCCTTAATGGGTGCCCTTGATGTTTATGCGTATAGATAATATAATCGTATCAAATATCGATAATAATATAAAATAATATATATGTTATACTATAACTATTCTATACTACTTATAATTACATAAAATATAATATTAATTACGACCATTAAATTGCAAACTTATTGTAACATAATTTTTGAACATTTTTCGAACCACTTATACATTCACTAGATTTCTACCTACCCGTTAATAGGTAGCTATAGTCCGGGCAACGAAAATTGGCCGGTGACCGGCGCGACTCTAGCGGCCGTTTCCACTCAGGGGTCGTTATACTTCCAAAACTAATTGCCGGGTTTTTTTTAATTAATTTATTAGCATGGTATATTATATTCATTTATTATTATACGAATGATGGGATAAAATGGTTTAAAAAATTATTAGTATAAAGCATTATTTCTATACATATATTATACATACAATTTATTAATTGTTAATAATAATTGTAAAGCAATCTACAAATACATATTATATATATAAAATAAAAATAAATCATAATATAATATAATATAATAAAATTAGTTATTCTAATTCCTCTGTATCTGATTCTTCATCACTGGAATCGCTATCATCAGGCAATATCGTCAAAGTTATAGGTTCCATTAAGGCGTCTCTAAGGATTTCCTTTTGATTATCTAACTCCTGTAGTTGTTCGGCATGTCTTACACACTTCTCTTTGGTTACCGCATCTAACGATTCGTTGGTAAGACGTTCGATATCCACCATCTTGAACGTATTGTTGTTTTTCGCCACTTGACTTTTAACTTGGGCCCATATAAGTTCGATTGGATTGTATTGGCAATGATAAGGAGGTAACCGTATTACTTCGTGTCCATTTTCTAAAGCAATTTGGTCAAGCAAATATTGCTTTTCACGTGGAATTAAGGCTTTAATTTTTTGGTGAAGTTCTGGTAACGTTTCAATCGGACTAAATTCAATATTTTTTTCAGTCAACCATTTTTGTACGTCAGCTTTTCTCCAATTGCTTTTTGGATAATTTTCTACCAACGTGAAATGATATGACGCATTGTCCATTACTGTGACAGACGGCTCTTCAAGATTATTTAATAGTTCAATAAACCATTTTTTAAATATTTCAGCATTCATTTGACTATGGTAGTCGGCGGTATTGCCTGTATTACTACGGAATACTAGTTTGGACCCTTGAATAAACCCGTAACGAGCACATCCAGTGTGACACACGATAAGCCGATCTCTTTTTCCCGTAGGAACTTTCAAACCTTCAGTGCTACATTCATTTTGCCATATCATTGACCTCGAATGGTTTTGGTTGACCCATGTTTCGTCAATATAAACGATAGGGCGATCATCTTTTACCTTGCGCAACGTACAAATGTCTCGAAGAAATTTACATCGAAGTGCAACGATGTCATTTCTCTCCATTAAAAATTTTCGGTCGTCATTACACTTTTTATAAGAAAATTTCAAATTCTTCAACAAATTTCGCACCGAACGTAAGCAACCAGAATAATTGATTTTCTGTTTTAAATCATTTAATATTAAATTTGCAGTTGGGTACTCACCTCGATCGTAGATCTCGTGCACTGTTCTTCTAACGATATCTGAATCAAAATCGTCCAGCTCTGATACAATTTTCGCACGTCTGTAGCCTTTGCGTGGAGATTTGAATGATATCGGGCTTATCTTTTGAATGTTTTTATCCAGAACAAAAACGTCTGACAGTGCGCTCTGACAATCCACAAGCTTCGCTGGTATGTATTTGAGCTTGTTTAAAGAAATCGGCAGTTAAATTCGGTTTTGATGACAGTTCTTTGAAAAATTTATAAACATTATAAACAATTTGTTTACTCTGGCTGCGTATATCACTATTATTTAAAGACATTTTTAATAGATCCTTGAACAAAAATGTATTCAAACACAAGAAAAAAACAAATATTCACAAAACTGATTTCAAAAACGTAGGTACAACACACCGTCTGTTACAAATGTCTGTAGCATAATGCACAAAAATACAAAATCAACATCTGTATACACTATATTATACACGTCTACGATTCGTCCATAATACATTCCAGTTCTCCAGCTGTTGTATACCAGTTTTAGATGGGCCCCTAAATTTTGAATTGAATAAGGCAGCGGTTCCCAATTAGTGTGAAGCCACGGACCCCTAACTATAACTTAAATTGGTCCGCGGACCCCTTTTTTGTAAATACCTACTTTTCAATTTTATTTTATTATGAAAATGAGAAATAAATTTATACGATTTATTTTCAATATGATTTAATTTTTAATTTTATAAACATTTTCTTAATATAATAGGAACAAATTTTGTCAAAAAAAAAATATATATTTATAAAAAAAATTATTTGATTAAACACCTTCAAACTTTATGAGACAAGTGAAATCTTTCTTTTTTGTTTATAATTTCGTCTAAGTCCGGCTGCATGCTTGATATTTTAACAGCGTCAATATTAAGCCTATTACGATATTTGTTTTTCATGTAACAGTAGGTAGAAAAAGCTTGTTCACATCTATATGTTGTGCAAAAGGGGATCAAATGTCTTAAAGCTTTCTCAGCCAGTTGCTTTTTATTTAATTATAGTAATAATAGTGTAATAGTGAAGATAATAATGATATTTATTTCTATGAAATTGCTTATCTATTTTTTTCGCGATAATCGAGTTTCAATAGTCCATAAATACTCGGAATTTCATATTACTACAAAGTTAATAATTTCACTAAAATAAAATAAAAATATTACTACAAAACAACATAACCGCGGACCCCCTAAAACCAACACGCGGACCCCTGGGGTCCGCGGACCACCAATTGGGAACCGCTGGAATAAGGGACCGTGTAACAAAAAAACCCCATGCCGTGCGCCTATTGTGTAAACATCTCGGCTGAGCGGCGGCGGCGTGGTGCAGTTTGAGAACCCACGGCTAGCCGCAGGTATATGGTAGGCGGTTACGGGGGTCACCGGCCAATTTTCGTTGCCCGGACTATAGTATAGTTGTAATAGGTATCTACTCTTTTCGTTCCAATACAATTTAGGGTGCGTTCGGAGGAAACTCGCATATGATCGGATGGCAATTCATATAATTTATACCAGAAACTACCCTGAATATTGTAACAACATTTTCCTGTTTTAAAAGTATTTTGAAACAAAAAAAAAAAAAAGAGGAAAGTAGGTAACACTACTTTTACTTTTAATTTTTAATTAAAATTATTATTATTTGTAGCTGAGGAATACTGGACTAAAACAAAGTGGTGCATGAAATATTACAATCAGGAACCGATTCAAGATAGCACATCTGTAACCAATCGACCTCTTTCATAAGAAATAAAAAACTAGTTAGTTTTATAGAAATGTTATTTAATTTAATATGACCTTTCACTGTATTTTAAAAATGTATAATATTTACAAAAACCAAGGAACTTATGCTATATACTAATATTATATATTACCAGTGTAAATCAGTCCATTTAAATTATTATTTTATTTTATTTAAATATATGATATTTAGAATAGGTACTTATAAAGTATAAAAATGTACTAACATTAATGTATATGATAATAACTTGAATGAATAATCAAATTAACAAAATAAACAGAGTTTAGATAAAATATTGTAAAAACATTTATTCAGTTTACCAACTTAGTATGACGCTACAAGCAATCAATAAAAAAATAATGCTAAACATAATATATTTTTTGGAATTATTAATGATTAATCGAAGCATATGCCATGATTTAATGGGTGTTGGGTGAATGGGGCTAATTTAGGCAAGTGTATATATATATAAATATATGTTGTAACGAGACAGAATACTCACTCTCATTATTCTGCCAATAAAATTCAGACTGTGACGACTAGAGCGCGCAGGGAACCCGTAAGAAGAAATGTGCCGTATACATTTCGAGTACCGACGCGCCACCAGTCGACTACAATGGAACTATCGAGTGTGTTGTCCGGCAACGCGCGCCGGGCACTCACACAAGATAGCGCGCCACTCACACCCGGTATAGGAATGCTCATACCAGCCATCAATTCGATCTTCAAAACTAAATATAATATTACAACAATGACAATAACATCAGGGGTGTCACACTAGCAACCCACCATTCAAAGGACATCAAAATCGGACTTCAAGATACCACCTCATACCGCAAAAGTCCTTACATCACCAACGATCACTCCCGCGTCACCGATTATTCCCCATACTCTCATGTACCTGAGGCCAACGACAATTGGTCCAAATTGGACAGAAGAGTACTGCCGCCGCCAACGCAGGTCGCTATCTGCCGCCCGTTCGTTGTGCCGCCTACAGCGTATTGCCTATCGGACTGCTGGAGTCGCAGTCCATAGTGCTACGTACAATTCAACCACAGTATCAACTGCCACCGCAGTTTACCTAGTTCCACCGAAGTCGCCGTCTACCTGCCGATAACTGCAGATTGACTACTGGACTGCTGGAGTCGCAGTCCATAGTACAACACATCACTAGCCACTTTGATCACACATACCAACAGAGTCATTTTCCAACCACACCGTGAGTCTCAACAATTGTAATACACTTATATAAAAACGCATTCCTTGTTTTATGTATTTTAAACTGTCAAACTGTATTCAACAGTATAATGAAACTACATTCTCTGATTAATGTTGACATGCACTTTCTGTTTTTGGTGAATCTTGATATTTTGTAAAAAAGATGAATTATGATAAAATAATTTTTACGAATTAATTCGCCACTCAAAGTGTTAATAAATTATTTTATTTTATATTGTAAATTATTTGTTGCAACAAGATAAACTATTATGACATTTTGAGTTACATACAAGTCCTGAAGATCTACAACTACACTTCTTCAATAGACACTTTGCCTAACATCTCAAGTCCAACTGTTTGAGAAATTGCCAGTAGCAACTTCTTCAGGAGATAATATTTATTCTTTACTTACAGTAAATTTATTACAGGTGTATAATTGATTTATTACACCCTCTATTGTGCCTAGTGTATAAAATTAATTATCGACAGCTACGACAACTTCCAATATTTTCTGTGGATCCATACGCCCTCGGTCAACATCGGGTATCACGTGGTTCGTGGTATCGTGGTATCACCAGGTTTGGCTGTAGTAAACTTTCGTCTTGACAAACGTAGCATTCTTTCAGCTTGTAATTCAAGTCCCATTTTTGCTGCTGCTGCTCTATTTTGAATCATGTTTTTTTTTTTTTTTTTTTTTATTCATGATCTAGTGAACGTTGCTCAATGTCATCATCATCATGTTCTACCTGCTCAGTGTTATTATCTTGCATGTCATTAGCTGGAAGATAAGTAAATAACTTATTAACAATTTGAAGTTCAAGATTTTTCTGAATAGAATTGAATATAATTTATAATTTTTACTGCTTATAAGATATTTTTTCTATTTTGAATAGTTCTGCTACCTAACGGATAATTTTAGCAACTTATTAAACCAGATATTATGATAAAATATATCTAATTATTATTATTGTATTTAATTATTTATTTATTATAAATATAGTTTACCTAATACACTATCTGGTTGTATATCATTGTCATTTTGTTCTACCTTGCTCAGTGTTATCAACTAATAATAATAATAATTAAATTCATTATTCATATCATATTTTTAAAATTAAATTTGTAGGTACACTCACCAATTAACTGTATAATTTGTTCAAGCTGTTCTTCTGTCTCAATGGTTTTTATCTGTTCTTGTGGAAACGAACTAGTTGCTAGGCCCCTTTTAGCAACATTATCAAACATTGCCTCATACGGTGTCTGTTTTATTCCTTGATGATAATCAGTGTTTTTTGAGAATTGAACAAATGGTAAACCTTCTGATCATTTTGTTGTTGGCGGACATATATGTCAACATAGTCAATAGTCTAGGCAAAGTTTTGAAAAACGGTGGATTGTCTTTGGTTTATTATAAACAGCCATAGAGCCACCCACATTTCCATATTATTATTAATTGTTGCCAATCCAAAAAAGAAAATAATGTAAAAATACATTCTATGTTCTATTCTTTTAATGTGAACGTTACAGTTTTTTCAGGTGTTTTTTTTTCATGTCATTGTTATCGTTATATTTTATGAATTGTGGTAAAATATTTTAAGATTACCTATATGAATTTATTTGTAGTTTCGTGTTCTATCTTTGAGTTTATTAGTGGTATTTATTTATTTAAAATTATAAGTTGCCAAAAAAAATGTTTCGTCGTATAAACAAAATGTAAAACAAACTGAAGGAGGTCCTCCACCAGAATCAATAAACAAATTAGACATGAAATTGCAGTCTTTAATGCCAATGGACTTTATTAAAGATGCAAACGATTTTGACTGTGACAATGACGGCTCAGCTAAAAATGTATAGCATTTATAAATTTTGTAATAATTGTAACTATGAGTTATTTGTCTTTTTTTCTGAGCTATTTATAGACATTTTAAACTAATTTTTTTTAACATAAAACATTTTAAATATTTTACTGTAATGTTGTTGTTAAAAAAATAAGTAGTGATATATCCTGTGACTACTGATTCTTATTTAGGTAATCTTCTCTCTCAATAGTTTTTGATAATATTATTGACTTTGTTATTTTTTTTAACTATGATTATTATTTTTTTTTCTTATTTAGATTACCATAAACAAAACTATAACAAATGATTTCAAAATATTAGAAAAAGAGTCACCTGCATCATCGACAGTGACCTCAAATACCGGTATACAAATATGTGCTGAAAGCTTAGATGAGTTTTTACAAACAAATGATTTTGAAGATGTAAGCCAATTTTATGTTAATTTAAAATATTTATTTGTTAACAAGTTATATTTAAATTTAAAGCACATAATATGTATTAATATACGATGAAGACCTTCAAAAAAATTATCAAAGTTGTTCAATGATAAGACCTGATCTTGAGGAAGTAGATGAAAATGAATACAATTATTCACCTACTACAAATAACCAGACCAAAAAGGTAATGTTTTTTACTATCATATAATGCTACTTAATTATGTTATATAATAAAGTTATATTGCTATTAGTAATTTTTTTTTTTATATGATTTAATTAAATATCGCAAAAAATAATATCAAATATTTAATATATATATTGTAACGAGACAAAAACGCCATCTCTTGACAAATCAACACTACGCATATACCAAATACCGCGACGCGCTCTCGCGCAGTAAGTCAACGTAGTTCACACCGAAACCGCTGTTCCCGACGCCTCATAGATTGCGTCCGTAAACAAACCTCCGTGGCGCCGGCACGCCGCCGCATTAAGTACAGCACTTTTCCAAGGAAATAATTAACTTAAAACCACTTACAATATATCATTGAAATCAGCATCTTCTTGACCATAAGACCCTTATTTTGTATGGTTTTTAAGTACAACGTGAATCACCGGAAAATGCAAAAATCTGATATGTATTTTACATACCGAATAAAGTAGATAACTAACATAAATACCACCCGAAAACACTGCCGAAGCACCCAGTTTTCCCCGCTGCGATGTGGTATATCGACAAGCCGGACGAGACTTCAAACCCTTCGTTAAACACGGAAGTTCTTTACCGCTCACTCCACAGTGTTTGCCCCCAGATCGAGCAAGCCGGACGAGAATTAAAACCCCTCGTTATACACGGATGCTACTATATAGTCTGTCCCGGCATTCCCGTTTCGCTCCGAATTACGGTCGACCTTAAGACGTGTGGTGTCGCTCCAAACAACGAACACTATGTGAGATGATCAACTTCAGACGCCGCAGTAAGCAGTTCAACCATTAAGGACCCACCGTTTCGTCAGCATCAGGAAGCTTAGACCCATCAGCCCATGCACAGGGCCCGTTCAGCACGTTGATGTCGAGGACTACCAAGTCTATATAACCACCCGTAACTTTGAACATACGCCGCCAGCCGAGCAGAGCTGTGAGTTACCTATCTATATCCCCCCCCCTATATGTAACCCCGTTAACTGTTCTTTTAATTGTAAACTCTAATGAGTGTAAAATATATTCAATAAAAGAAAATAATGTTATATTCGAAAATAATTAAATTGTATACAGATGATGAGCATCTTGGTGTAGAAAATTATTATCAATAAATAAAATACATATTTGTCAACCAAGTCTGTTTCATTACAATAAATATATAATTTTTAAATCAATAGTGACGCACCATAGAACGATATAAATACGTATAAACGTATAAGTACCGAAACCATATGGGGGTACTGTTCTTAGTAGGCAGTAACATGTCTTAATATTAGAATTTGTATTTGTATTAGGTACAAAAAAAAAATCAAGGATTTAACGGAAATAATTTAGATATACAAATGACTGAATACGAAGCAAATTTATTAAAAATACAAAAAGAAAAGTTTGAATTAGAAAAAAAGTTTTTGACTTTAGAACATCACCAGCGCTCACTCATAAACGAAGCAAAATTGAAATATTATGAATTAAAAACAAAACAGTTGGAGAACTTGAAGCAGATTCAAGATTTAAACTGTTCTGGTTAAATATAGGTATCAGATTACATTTTTAATTTCTCGTCATCTACTTATATTACGCAACAATTCTGTTATACCTATACCTATATTATACTTCAATTATTATAAAATACTAAACATTATTCTTTATTATATTTATAACTGTGTTATCAGTTATTTAGATACTTATACTCTGTACCAAATAAGAGCGTACCGCGCTGGCGCATCCAAATGAATCACGGAGCGACGTCCGGACAGGGGGGTCGGGTCTATTCGCTCTGTGATTGGTCGCTGATCGTCGGTTGGGTTCGCACATAGAGTAATAATTACTCTATGGTGCCTCTGGACGCGTCTGTCGTCTCCGCCGGCGTGCGCCGGCAGAGCAGTCTGGACTGATATTCCCTCAAATTATTGTATATTCCCCCCCAACAACCTACACTGCTCTGCCCCACTTCACTGGATTTTCAACAACATCGACCGTTGCGGCACACGGAACGCTGCGTCTCGGTACTGTTTCGTTACCTTTATACCGACCTCTGAAGCAACACCACGTCCGTTATTTCACGTCCCAGCTCAACTGTGTCCTGCACTCCGTCAGAGAAACCACGTGAAAGTGACGACATTTTTCGAGTTTGATTTTACCTTGGTGTGTGACCATACAATGATGGGCTAACGTTTCACCAACAGGCTGTGGGGGCCTCAACACCCGAGGCAGCATTACCTCGGCTCAACTACGGACACGTGCTCTACAACGACCAGGTGGGCCATGCCGACCACGTGTGCGTCGGCGGCGTCAAGCCAGCCCACCCGTATCTGCGGAGAGACACAAGATCTACTACTGCTCCACGTCGTAACGTATAAATTGTATCCCCTTTGTTTCTCCCCGTTAGGTATAATTCACTTTTAAAAATAACGCGCTTTGACGGCGCTGACTGTGCCCGGTGACATTGACCCCAAACAATGGTTAAAATTATTAATATGACAATATCCCAATTATGTTTTCTTTTCTTTTTCTCTTTCTCCCTATATTTTATCATGTTTGCCATGTGCCACCATAAATGTTTTGTGCGCTTACCATGCGCCCCCTATACTGTTACTTATATTATATAAAAAAAAATGACAATGTTGTTATTACTCAATTATTCATATGTCCATGTAAAATACACCAATCTAATTACTCTAATCTTAATTTTGTTACTAGTACTTTCTTTTCCCCCAACATAAATCTTGAGGGTTTCATTACCCCATGCGTGTACAAAGCCTGTGAGCTCCACCACTTGACCCTCGGGTCTCACGAGGTGCGGCTCACAGGTCACGATCGAAGTGTTCCCCTTCGGTCGTGGGTGAATTTCGTTAGTCCACAAAATTATCAAATCCTCACATATCATTAATACTTTTTATTAATTTTGTTAGGTACTTAAATCATTTAGTTACACTTTGTATTAAACTATCTAATTGGAACGTTTAATTTTGCATCACATATTCACACTATTTTCTTTTACCTAATTATGTGTACCGGACTTTTTTACCTTGGACTTTTTGGTAGTCTATCGTACGAAGTATCTATCTATCTATCTAGGATACGTTCGATTATATATTAGGTACCTTTATAAATGATATTATTATTGACAAAATAATCAATAAATCAGAAAAAAATATAATACATTGGCTGGAAAAACAGCGTCCATACATTTTTATACTTAAGTACGTCCTATCAAATTTTAGGGATGATTCAAGTGATAACTCATTTTTACAGAGTTCATTAGATATCTTAATTAATACTCTATTAATTCCATGGCCAAATACTCTTTTCTGAGATATGAATTCTCTTTAGTCAGATTATATTATTAAACTAAAACGCTCAACATGATGTCACCAAAATGTGATTTACAAATTATAAGATATGGTATTGGTATGCACACTGGCGCCTATTCAAAGCGAATATTTACCTTTTCATGAATTTTAATACATATTATTACCGTAATGACACGGCAAACTGTACAGACAATTTATTATCACTAATTTCGATGTACTATTTTTCATGTTTCTTTTAGAAATGTATTGTTTGAATACATATTTTAATCCAATCTTATCTTATATTATAATCATACAAATAAGAACGTTGATATTTAAAATGTGTGATGAATGTGTACACATTTAATATTATATTTGTTATAGGTACTACTACTTAGATACCAGTTACCTACCTATCTAAAATATATTGCAAGATAAGGAAGTGTTTGAAAAATTGGTATGTAGCAAATTATAATATGAAAAAAAGAAATCCAGCTTTACGATTATACCACAGTTATTGATAGTCATGTAAATCGAATCTACGACGTTTTCCACCGAACGGGACAATTTAATGAAAAAGAATTTAATGATCATTTACAAGTAAAAATCTTAAATTATATCCCCTAACCCAGCGGTTCTCAAACTGTGAGACATTTGACAGGGGAGGCACGAGCCGCATGGTAAATAATGATTTTTTTAAATCAAAAATAATGTCACATACAGTTATATTTTAAGATTAGGGTCTAGGCCAAAATAGCGAAACAATTTACCGCGAATGTGAAAATCGCGAATCGATAATAGCGTAAATAAAAACAGCGAATTTTAAAATAAGCGATCCTACATAATAACGAGACTTAAAATTATATATCGGGGGACGAGGTGGCCGAGTGGTCAACGTGTCGACTTCGGCACAGCCGGTCCGGGTTCGATTCCCGGCCATCGGGCGGCATTTTTCTCCGGGCAGTCACGGTGTCCGGAGAACAAGTGCCGCCATCCCCCCACCCGGGCATGGCAGAAACCTACGGGTGCCCCACTAGAAATTCTGCCAAACACAACACACACGTGTACAATCCCTACCGTTACAAACCCCACTACCAACAATCGTAAAAAACTACACAATCAGCTAATGGCCATAGTCGCCGGGCTTAAGATCAATAAAAAAAAAAAAAAAAATTATATATCATTTTAAATATCTCGCGGTGAAATAATTTTAGGACAAAACCCTATAGGTAGGTCACAATAATATCGTTATACCTACTGATATCCTCAATATGCTATCTTAATTATTATTTAACTTATATATATAGAAAATATGGATAAGATTGTCAATCGCGTTATATTTGAGCTGACACAATTTAATACCTACAGTTGTAGTTCTACAGTGCGTAAATGTGTAGCTTGTATTATTTAACTTAATATTTTGTTCGTTAAAAAAAAAAGTGTACCGTGAAAAAATATATTAATATTATTATCAATGGAATTTGTAAAAAGTAATAAAAATAAGGATTTATTATTGTATAGTGGCTTTTTGCAACGTGAAGATAGAAAACAAAATAACACAATATATTGGCGTTGCGTAGAAAGTTCATGTAAAGGTAGAATAATTACGATAAACGGAGAAGTTAAAAGTCAACCTAAGGAAAACTCACATAATCATGTTCCCGATCCGTGTAAAATCCAATACAAAATGGCTGTGAATAAGATAAAAGAAGCGGCTGTTCATACACAAAATACTCCACATGATATTATCAGTACTGTTCAAATAGTACCTGGAGTAGCCGGTGCAATGCCTTCAGTTCATCATTTAAAACACACCATACGAAGAGTTCAAACACGTAACCGATGCGCACCACCTATTCCGAAAACAGTGAGTGACCTTAAAATTGATGATGAGTAAACGATGAAAGGAGAACAATTTTTAATATTTTACAGTGGAGAATCACAAGATCGAATTTTAATATTTTCGACCGAAAATAATTTAAAATTAATGGGTCAATCAATTAATTGGTTAGTCGATAGAACTTTTAAAACGGTACCTTCACTTTTTTATTAGTTATTCACTATTCATGTACTTATTCAACAAGGTGACCAAACAGTTAGTCATTTATGCATTATTAACCGATAAATCTCAATTAACACATACACGTTTTCTTAAATATTTATTAGAAATAAAACCATCTTTAAATCCTAGATCGGTAATAATGGACTTTGAACATGCCTCAATCAACGCATTCAAAACTGTTTTCCCACATGCTGAACAACAAGGTTGTTTTTTTCGTTTTTCTAAATGTATGTGGCGACAAATTCAAAATGTTGGTCTAGTCGAAAATTATATTAATAATGCTAACTTTGCTCTTCATATTCGTATGTTAGCTGCTTTGGCTAATGTTCCACCAGATAACGTTATTAATGTATACAAAGAAATTTTAGAAACACAATCTTATGTTGAAAATGAAGAACTGTTAATGCCATTCTTAGATTATTTCGAAGATACCTGGGTAGGAAAAATAACAGGAAGACGAAAAACTCGACGACAACAAGACATCCTATTGATATTTAGAATTGTCATTATTCAGCCACAAATGGTTTTCCGACAACAAACAACGTTGTTGAAGGTGGCACAGAGGATTGACATCTGTTATTGGTTCGTATTATTTTATTAATAATTAGTATCTTTAGTAATAGAATACATATTATTTAGGAGCAAGCCACCCTAATATATGGAAATTCATTGATGGAATTAAGAAAGTTCAAAATATAGAAGAATTGAAAAGAGAGCAGTATATTGCTGGAGAACAACCACAGAAAAAAAAAGTACAAGGACTGTAATAAAAGAATTCATACATTAGTTACAAATTATAATACTAATGAGAATAAGAACTTCATAAAAGGTATAGCATATAATTTGTCACTGAATGTCTAAATATAATTATTTTATTTAAAATTATTATTATTACTACTATAAATACTTATTATTAGAACTTAACGATATTATAATTATAATGAATGTATTCAAAAAATATATAAGAGACAAATAAACACTAAATATAATGATTTTTCATTTATATTCCATGATCACTCCATATTTTATTGTATGCTTTACTTTTTTAAATTTATTAATCTCATTTATAAACTATTTTTATCCATTTTTTATTGTAACAAATATGTTTGATTTTTACATTGTATCATATAAGCAACCCGACAGACAGATGTTTCTCTTTTCGCTCTTTTTTACAATTCGCTATTTTTATTTACGCTATTATTAATTCGCGATTTTTACATTCACGGTAATTGTTTCGCTATTTTGGCCGGATACCGTAAGATTATAGGTACTTATAGGAGAACGTCACACCCGCATGTGTTGTCTTCGTCACATATGTACGACATAAACAAAACGCGTTTCTAAGTAGGACTCGCTCAATTTTGGTTCTAGAGTAAAAATATCTATTACAAAATTAGATATTGTGATAATATTTCTGAGGGCGAGTCGTTGCGTATTTTCTATTATACCCAATATAACGTTAATAATATCGTTTAGAAACAGAACAATTTTTAACATTTTTAAAATACCTTTAACTTTTGAAAATTAAAATGTTTAAAAAAAACGCAACGACTCGCCCTCAGAAATATCGTCACAATTCAAATTTATAATATTATTTTTACTTTACAACTAAAATCAAGCGAGTTCTACTCGGACTGCGTAAACGCGTCTTATTGTACCTACGTCATTTCTTACGCCTCTAAGACCTGTTCGTACTCTCTGTCTTGTACCTGTTTTCTGCTGTGAGGTTCTCCAATCTCCTCCGATGTCTCGGCCACGGCCGGCCGCATCCCGGTGTGTAGGTGTTCCACGGACACTGCCTGCACGTCGCAGGTCGTCTGTGGTACAGCCCGTCCTCGCATTGGTTCGCAGACGATGTGCAGGGCTGCAAAGATTCGTCGCGGGCTACGGCAGCGCCGACCATGTCGACCGCAAAGTCGTCCAGCATGTCGTCGTCGAACGCCTTATTTGATTTCGTGGTCTCATTTGGTTGATCTCGTTCGGCTTCAGATAACAACGCACGGACGAAGTCCATGACGGTTACGGCAAAAAGTAGAATTCCGAATAGGATTTCGTCGTCGTACTCGCTATCGTGAAAAATGTGTGTGAAATGCGTTTGGACGCGGAATTGCAAATAATCAACACAAAATTACAATAATTGCGTCCTAATAGCTTTCGCCAAAAAAAACAAATATTTCCCAGACGACCGCCGCAGGTGCAGAGTTGTTATTATTCTAGCCAGCGGTTCTACAATAAAATTATCTGATCGGTCAGCGTCAAGGTTTCCGGGCCTGTTTATTTTTTCAAATTTTTATTACTGATACCTATATAATCAGTGGCGCCGATCTATATTTCATGTTATGGGGAAATAATTCTGGTGTTAGACCTAACTACTTAAAAAAAATTTTACCTGCAACTCTCGAATAGTCCATTATAATCACGATATATTGCCTGCAGGTGACCTGCCATACTCATAACATTATTTTCTATTCTCTACACTTACCGTTATTGTTAAGTTATGATGATGTTTAAATATTAAATAACACTAATGACTGATCACTGATTATTATCACCCACCCACCCACCCATCTAACCCAACCTTAAATAGTTCTGGGGAATTTTCCTCATAGCTGATACCCGTGTTTGGCGCCACTGCCTATAATATAAATCGATATAATAATATACTATCCATATACATATAGAAAAATTAATGTTTGTCTGTATGTGTGTGTGTGTCCTTTATGCATTCCTAAACGGCTGGACCGATGTTGATGAAATTTGGTACAGAGATAGAGTAGACCTATGGGCAGAAGATAGGATAATTTAAAAAGAGAGAGGGCCCACGCCGGGAGGTGCTCAAATAGGGATTTTGAGATTTCAGAAGGAATTTATAGCTTGTAAATGGTTGCCATGGGTTTTAAAGCTAATATAATAATAATATATTATTCATATAGAGCAATTGGCATTTTTAATAGGCAACGAAGTGCACAGGATCATAATATTTTATGACTTAAGATTATAATATTTTAACGAGGATTGTATTTCGATATGTATTAGGTGTACTGCTCGATGTATAATATATACTGTCATGGAAGTATTTTAGATTCTGAACGGAACGATGAATGGCGTATTGATTTTGCAATTATGTGTGTTGTTTTTTTGTGTATGTGTACACGTTTTATGTATAGTGTTCGGCCTTAAGTTTTTAGGGGTTATTTCTGATAACAAATTGAATTTAGTTGGTTCATCAATATTGAAAACTTCTTGCCTTTACCTGTTTTTTTTAACCTATTATTGCCAACTATTATTTTATCTATATAATATCAGCAGCATATACGACGAAGACTGATGATCATTTGAGATAATTGTAATATACAATATATTATAGTATATACAGTTTAAACTAAACATCAAATGGGATTTTTGATAACTATATAGATTATTACCTATATGGCTTATCGAGTGGTTTTATTTTTAGTTGAAATTCGAGTGAAATGTTTTAAATCGACAAATCGTATACCAGACATCCACCTATTTTAGCAATTGGTGTCGTGTCACGTGCCCGGTTTTCGCTAAAATTAAAATTATAAGTCTTCAAAAATTAATTATTAAAATCTCATTTACATTAACTTACACAAATAAAGGTGTATTGACGTATTGTGTACAATAATTTTAAGTACAAAAATCGGTGAGTTATGGCAAGCGGAGATAATATATCTTGGCAATGTATACAATGTACTTCTATTATTCAAAATAAATTCTAAAATAACCAACATTTTAACGGAAAATTAAAATATATTTCATAATCATAATACTGTGGAAAAATCGGGGTATCCAGCGACAAATAATTCGTAATAATTGCAAACGAAAGGCGACTGAATGTACTTCGGAGCGACCAAAAAAATTGTTCGTCATGAACTGACGGCGGTTGAAACTACACAACTATATTACACAACGATATGTCTAGTGTATAAGAAAATCCATGTACAGAGAACGTCCGAAAATAATTCCTGCAGCACCTTCTACTTCATTATTCGAACTCATCCAAAAATTAAAAATCAATAGTTTAATATAGGCTGAGTCACCTTCGAACAATAAGGACTACCAATGGCCCAAAATCATATCACAGGCATTAGAAAGATCAATTTTATAACCCACACAGCATCTATTTATAGATTTATTGAAGTGATTAAAGAACACTAAGCAGAAGTCTATTTAAAATTACAGTCAAATGGTCGAAAAACTACGAATCGCAAATCTAAAGTCATCTCCAACACACAAACTTGGACCTTATTGTGTAAAGAAAAAAAAAATTTCCATATTGGTATACTTGAAGGCTTCAAACCTTACTCATTATTATATGGGTATAAGAGTATTATTATTATATTTTTGTAATATATTAATTTATTTATTCATGATACTTGTTAAATAATTTAAATGATTATGATGTTTATTACTATTTTTTTGATTTTTACTGATTCTTTTGAACCAATTTAATATCACTGTAATTGCTTAATTAAATATTAATAATAACTACGATTTTTTATAAAATAGATTTGCACTTATGGGTTACCTATTAAAAAGGTAATTTTTTTTGCTCTTTTAGGTTGTGTTTGAGTTATATTTTGCGCGTAAGGGCTACAGCCAAGACGTCGGACAATTTTTCGGCGAAAAGTATATTATCATGTATCTAATCTCTTATAATTTCCTCGCATCCTTATCAATCCGCAGTACTTCGGTGCAGTCGTTAATACCAAAATGTTGGCACGAACGACCACTGTTCTAAATCCTCTTCGTGAATTACTTTTACAGATTTTACTTATATAATTCACGTAAACACTACAATATAGTAAATATTTAATATTATAATATAATAAGCTATAGTTTATAATATACAGAGTGATTCACCAAGCGATTTCTCGATAGTTGTATCTCACAATTAGGTATAGTGTTTGAAGTATGAAATATTTCACAAAAACGTGAAACATTGAAATTTTTTTAACACAATTTATTTATTTTTTTAACACAATGTTCAGTGTTCTAAATTCTAATGTAAAAATTTAGTGGGTATACAATATACATGTATAATATTGTATACCTACTTATATCATTTAAACATGAAAATATTTAAAAATGTTGAGTACCATTTTATATGTATATACCAAAGGTTAGGTATACATATAGGTACCATACAATTATGAAGGTAATTTATCACAGTTATATGTAATTATAAAACTTATTTAAAAATAAAACAAATTTATTAAAATACTGAAATATTTCATTTTTTTAAATTTCATAACATTTTCAAACACTAAATATAGGTTGGAACTTGACCGAATCAAGAAATAATATATTTAATTACTTATTCAAATTTCTATATTGCTTCTACTCTTGCAATTTAAAAAATGTTTGCTTTAATTTATGGTTGATATGATTTTTTCATTATTTAAATTGTATTTAAAATATTATTATAATATTGTACTTTGAATACACTTACATGATTGTGATCTCTATGACGCAATGACGTTATATGTTTAGTAAAAACATAATATTTCATTTTACGAGAGCACACTGTGACTTATGAGTCTATGGATATAAAATGTATGCTTAATACATTAGTAATTTTAGAATAATACTAAACTATTTTCGAGTAAAAAAATTGTTTCAAAACGTAATTATTTAGCGTAGGTATACGTATCTAATAATTTACATAAATTATTATAGTATACTTAAAATTTTAAATGCCTAATAAATCATAAATATTATTCTATCCAAATATTTTGAACAAGGAAAAAACATTTTCATTTATCATTGTAGCATTATAGATATTACGATAGAAAAATTTTAATTTGTTCAAATTATACTTGCAATACATACTTTTCAAGATAAATTATGTACTTATTCAAATATGATCAATAAGATTTATTTTTCTACAGTTTATTTCGATTGATTATAGTTGGTACAACAGTCATCATATAAATTGTTTTGCGTCTCGTTGCAAATTTGGAATTTTTTTGTTTAAAACTACAATACAGTTGATTGTTTTTAATAATATATAGTTTATAATAACAAAACGATATAAAATAAAATATTGATGGTGGTAAACAAATTGTAACAGGAATTATATTGGTGTTCATTAAATAATTATTTTTTTTTGTTTACTTATAAAATATAAAATGTAAAAATTTTACAATAATTAACGTGAGCACGTGGATATAAACAATCATTATTATTGTTATTATATTATTATTGCACAGACAATTTATAGTTAGCATAATATCATAATATTGTAGAACCACAATTAATATACCGGAAAAATGATACATAAAAAGCGAGGTTTAAAGTCTACAAATAATGGGAAAATACAATATTGACAAATACGGAAAGGAAGAATTTAATGCATTTTAGAGTAACACGGGCCTGATTTAAAACAATATCGCATTAGTACATAGACAGGTAATAACGAAAAAATTGGGTATCAGATAAGTAACTGGAAGCTGTAGGGATCAGTGACAATGACATAGAACAGGTAATTAATGAACGAACATTAAATTTTACTATTACCAAAAAAAAAAAAATGTACAAATAGCTTTCTAAAAAGCAAAGTGTGTTTAAAAATTGCTATTGATAAAAAATAAACAAATTATGCCTAAAATTAAAAATATAAAAATTCAATATTCCATATAGTTTACATATAATAAAAACCAAGTATAATATTATTATTTATAATATATAATATAATATAGTTCCCAGTCGACGCTTGTCTATCTAAAATGAAATTCGATCTTCTAAAACCCCTATAAAAAATTATTCGTCTTTTTTTTTTTTACAGCGTATATAAAATCCGTAGATGAGTTTTAACAAAAATAACGCTAGATAAATAATTGTTTTGTATTTTTTTTTCTTTAAAAACGTGTGTTTACGAATAAAAATGTCGACATATAGTGGATGTACGTATATTTTACTCGAGAGCAAAGCTTTTCGTGATTTATGTAAAAAAAAAAATCAAAGAAAAAAAACGAAACGAAGAGTCAAAAACAAGCTCGTGAATATATGATGTCGCCCTCGTCAGAGTGGGTGGTGACGACGCTAGAAACCGGTTCCTTGTTGCTGTTGGTGAGTCGGACTGGCCGTCGTACTGCTCGTGCGACTCTGCGTCTCTGATGTGTCCTGCGAGACGAACAAATCGAACAGTAAGTCACACAATATTGTAATATTTCGATCGATCTCGAGAGGACGCTACACGGACATATTTTGTTGTCTCCATTTCTTACAAGCGCGCGTAACATTGCAAATTTTGAGTTTAAAAAGTCGGCATAAAAATTAAAGCGAACTGATCTCTTATAAAATGTAAACTTAAGATTATTATTCGAGGTATTATTCGAGGATCTATTATGCTCCGTCCACGAAAGAAGACAAACAGTCGCCCGACGAAAACTCGTCCGATTCCGCGAACCTGTATAATATATTATGGCATCCCTTATCATACACTCTGAATTCACTTGGTGACGCGCCAGTCGCAAAAATAGTAGGGGGAAATGGGACCTCAGAACGGTCTCCGCCGTCGGTCTGCATGCGCAGATTATATCATATTTTAATTTTGAAGCTAGTTATGAGTGTTTTAAAATTGTAAATTGTTTGTGCATATTAAAATACTCATAACTCGCTTTAAAATTAAAATATAATAAAAAACCAATGAGACGCCCTAGACAATCTAGTCTTACCTTTACATTTGATAAGAGATCAGTTTGCTCTAATTTTTAAGCTAACGAAGCTAACACTTTATCTGCTGATCGTGTAAATTTGCTATGCTACACACTTTTAAGACAAAAACTAATGTCCGTGTAGCGTCCTCTTAATCCGTACGTTTGTCGTGTATTATTATATGTGTTGGACGACATTCGTCATAATACTTGTTCGATACTTAACGATTGTCGTAGTAGGTATGCCTAATGATTATTGTTTAGGTGGCTTGTCTAGACATTTTCAATTGGCGGGTGGGAAGGTGTTACAATAGTAATAATTCATTAAAATGAATCTATTGTGATGGCATCGTACCAGATACACAAGTCGAAGGAGATTTATGGGACATAACTGCGTATAGATAAGATAGACGTCCAGCTCGGTGTGGGCAAAACGAACCCCGTCTCGATATTCAGTATAATATTATAATTTATAATATGAAATTGGCGTAGTGGGAATATCGACCATCCTATTTGAGCCCAGTGTTTAATGCAATAGGTATATGTTTAAGATATTGTTATAAAATGTTATATTGTAGAACAGGTCTATAAAAAAAAAATCAAATATTATTTGGTGATTCAATTCTCTGTTTTCACTTTACGTAACAATATCATTTTCTTCTCGCGTGGTTAGTATAATACGTTAGTAAATTATGCTGATAATTGTTTTTAAAATATTTTTCATTAATAGGTACCGATCGAACACTATTTCAAAGAAGCGTCGAAAGGCTGACATGGTGTGTGCATCCCACTATTAAAGACAATATCAGTTATGTAAGAGTATAATATAATATAACGCGTAATATTATGAAAAGTTTACAAAACAACTACGTAGTTAAGAGGACACTTCACAGGCATATTTTGTTGTCTCAGCCCTACACGTGCGTAACATAGCAAATTTACTCTCAGCAGATTACGTTTTAGCTTTGTTAGCTTAAAAATAGAGTGAATCGGGCTATTATGAAATTTGATGGTAAGAACATTGTTTTGTTTGTATGAGTGTTTTTTACGATGGTTCATTTGTTACCTAGCAAGTTTTGCGAATATAATATAGCGTAAATTAAAAATGCTCATAACTCATTTAAAAACTGAATCATCGTAAATAACCCATATATACCTATATATATATTATATACAGACACAGATAATGTTCCTACCGTGAAATTTCATCATATTTCGATTCACTCTGATATTTAAATCAATGAAGCCAAACGTGATCTGCTGAACGTACATTTGGTATGTTACGTATTTGTAAAACGGAGTCAATAAATGTCCGTATAACGTAAATATGTTGGAAACTGGTTGATTTTTCGTGCATTTAGACCAATAAGCAAAAGAAAATAATATACTTACAAAAGTCCAATTAATTTTTAAAAAATATTTGAATTCCTTTTTCTCTTTTCTAGGTTATGCTGGAAATAGATTTTCGATTTTTTTTTTTTTTTAGTAACACTATAAAGTAAAGGTAAATATTTTTTTTAAAAAAAGACAATTCATTTGGTTACTATGCTATTTGAACGATACGAAAAAATCAAAAACCCATTTCTTATACAACCTAGAAAAGAAAATAAGGAATTCAAATATATGTTTTTAAAATTAAAATTGGGCTTTCGGTAAGGGCGGAATTTTTTTCTGCTTTTTGGGACTTTCGTGTTGAAACTTTTTTGATCGCAAAGTACAGACGTGTATTGTATATGTACGTTATTACCGATTAACAAGAGTCGTAGCCGTAGTTTGTGTTTAATTTTTTGAAAATATATATATAAATAATTTATTCAGCAATAATTGTTTGAATTACATAAAGTTTTCGGGGAACTCACGCACACTAACGATCAGTCACTACACAAACACAGTCACACATCACTCACGATGGATATAGAATATTGCCTAAATCCGACCCCTTAAAAATGGCTCGTCTTCGACAGCCTCGGGGGAAAACGTTTCAAAAAGTCTGCAGCAGTGTAACATAGTTTGCGCACTCCCGTCGTACCTTACGACTAACGATAGACGGAGTTGGTTTCACGAAGCTTTCGATAACTGACTTTTTTCGCCAAATGCCCGCAAACGATTAATCGTTATCGGTTTTATCGTACCGCGAACAACGGCAATAGCTGGAGTCGTGTATTGATCAGCTGAAGGCCATGGCACGAAATCGAAATAAAATATGAAAAACCGATAAAAGCACGTTTCCGCCGTCGTAAAGCAGACTCATAACCAAGGCCCTTACCTCGCGCGCACCCCCAGCGCCCTAACCACCCTAACCGCAGTTCGATTCGGGGTTCCATCTATATATATTTATACGATATAAAAACAATACCACAGAGGTACGTGCGCGTATAAAACAACACAATTTATTAATATACAATAACGTCGCGTACCATTTCGTGTAACGAGTCTAGCCTGGCCAGTGGCGCCAGTGGCGTGAACTCTATTACGTTGCCTTCGTCGCTGGAACAACTAGTATTGCACCGCAAGCTGGCGAACTGCTGTCGTTTCAGACTGGCCACCGGTGGTGTGGCGTCTGCTACAGTCGTCACTCTATAATATATCATGTGCACAATAAACGTTTATTACAATACTATAATAATAAGTCGTATATAATACAACAATACACTCGTTTTAATTGGGGTTTTTTTTTTTTTAATATCCATTGTCCTATTATTGTTTTTTGATGATTGATTAATATGTAGTATTGACGACGTATTCGCATAAAAAATATCGGTGATTTCCGACGTGGGGGGATGAGGCGCTGTCACCCACTACTGTGGGAAATTTTAATTTTGATGGTAGCGTTTTTCTCAAAGTGGTGCTAAAGGGGGTGGGGATTCTGCAGTCACTTATATTTCATAAAGTTTATGATATCTCTATAACATGATAATGTGATAGGTATATATCATACTATGTTATTTACATCGTAATGAATATGTAATGTGTATACAACTTCGTACAATAAGATAACAAATTTAATTTAACTTTAAAATACCAAAATATGTAGAAACCATAAAGTTGTATGCTACCATTAAGTTCGAAATATGTAGTACATAATATTGTACGAAGTAATTATATTTTTTAGTACCCTAGGGATTTACACTAAAAATGTTGAAAGTATGAATATTTTTATTCACTAGACAGTAGGCTGATTTAAGTATCATATGTGTAGCAAATAAAACCAAGTACATGTTTACACTTTATACATTAGGTTATATTATAGTGGTACACATAGATTGAGAAACACGTTGATTTAGTTAGTTGTTCTTGTTTAAACAATTTTTATTCGCCAATATTTGTATACAATCATGGAAAAATAGCAAAAAGTGTAAAAATATGTCATATTATGAAACTTTGTTTATTTTATTCAAAATCTTTTGAAACGTATTTAATACTTTTAAGAATAGGTAAATTGTACTTTATAAAAATGGGTATTTTATATTTGTCCGAGTCTTAGTTGGTATTATTAACAAACACTAATAATATTTTTTTCTCATAATTTCATTAGTAATTTTTTTTACATTTTGCAATGATATACGTTTGCACTACATCTATATGTCGATTATAGATTGGATTAGTATACTCACTTTGATACATCGAATAGGTTAGCCGATGGCGTTTCCCTTATAAAACGACTCTGTTGGGTCTGTAAACACGACATAAAAATAATGTAATATATTTTTACAATTCCGTTTAAATATAATATTTAATATTGAGTGGTTTTATAAATGTATGGTCATAATGATACTAAAAGAGCTAAACGTGTACATTATAATATTATTATTATTATTAACCACCTCGTTAATCACTAAATGGTTTTTTTTTAACACTAAAAGCAAAAACCACAATAAAAGAATATGTAAACTTTAATAAACTAGGTAAAATTATAAATAAATTATATTTTCCAGTTTTGTTACATTTGAGTCAATTATAAAAAAGTTCGTTAAAAGTCAATTATTAAAATATGTATAATTATATTATGTACCTATTTTTTTTTTGCTTACTTCAAAAATAACATACGATAATAATATACGTATATATTATATCTTTAAAACTATGCGTGACACATATTTTTAGTGAATATATCAGATGATGTTGTATACTATATACATGATTCAATAATTTAATGGCCGACATCTGAAAATAATAAAACTACCAGACAGTTTTCTCCGAGCAAAGACAATATATTAAACGTGCACCGGATAGTTGTCATCACATAAATATTCGTTCATTAAACAGTCTTTAGTATAATATATACCAGACCAGTGGCATTCAACCTTTTCGGATTCACGACCCGTTTTGGTGATAATATTTTTTTTTGGAAATTCATGTTGGTTAGGTTCATGTCTAGATAGATAGAACGGGATAAAACAATGTCAACACATATTTTAAGTAGGTCATACTTTAATAATACGTGTGTTGTTGATATAAAAATATGTACTGGTTGAGACCATAATATTATTTATTACTACAACATATTCGGTTGAGGCAGAATTGGAATGAAATCGATAAAATACCAATCGCATAGGTATTTTACCTACCTACCTATATAAGTTTTAGATTTAAATCTGTTTTTTATTATCGAAAGTATGAGACGTACTCATCGTGACCCAATTGTGAAGCTCACACCGCGACTCGCCATGGTCGAAAACCACTGTACTATAGACAATACGCACAAACGAACTAATAAAATATACTGCTGCAGGTCGGTGAACACGATCAATATACTGACGTTGAACGTTTTCAAGATATTTCCAAGGCATGGGGTCTAAATAGTTGTGTGCACTTTATTTAATCTTCAATACATCCTGTGACGCATAGGTATATTGCATTAATGGTCGAATCAAACATCAACGGAGCGTATGACGATTTTATCGTAGGCAATAAAAGTTATTTTACTTTAGACAAAGTTTGCCGCCAACCTCGCTGGCCAATCAAATGTTATGGTTTTCATTCGACACGCAAGCCTACGTCATGGTCTTGTATTTTACCACAATATACCGATGCTTAATTATATGTGTATTGACTGAAATCGGGATTTGTTTTAATCGTATTAGACAATATAATAATTTTACATAATTTTGTTGTTTAATACTATCAGACGACATCAGTCAAAGTAAATTAAATGATGCTGCAATTACATTATATTAGGTACATATTTTATTGTCTTATTTAATTATATGTTTTTACGAATCGTGAAATTAAAAGATAAAAGCTTGTAGTCTTTTATTTCATTGTCACTATATATTCTTATACGATAGCATAATTTTTTGATCTTTTTAAAAATGTTGATGACTCAAGCACATGCGACACAGAAAAAACACTACGAAAAAATACACGTTTCTAAAACTCTTGACTTTTTCAAGTACACTTAGGTCGTTGAAAGAGCGCGCGATGCTTTAGTCTCTACTTTACATTTTATTCATTTTTCATGAATTATAAGAACTATGCAGTCTAAACTATTTTATTCAACCCAAGATAAAAATAAACTATTCTATAAATATGTATTAATTACTATATAGCTTTCAATAAGTCGTAAAATTGGTCGAATTAGTCTGTCATTTTTGTTCAGCAAGTGGTATTTAATGTTGAGATTAATAATAAATATTTTTATAACAGAAAAATACTAAATAAAAAGAATAATTTATAACTTGAAAAAAAAAATAAGAACTTTAAAAAATAATATTGATACAAATGCTTTTAACCGCAATTAAAATAAAATTCACTGTAATATTGATATTTATCAAGTTAAATGGTATCGTAGACTTTATTGCTATAGGAAAACTGCATTAGATGTAATAGGTATAGCAAATTATTAATTTAAAACGAAACAAAATTGTTCAAAGCATGTTCAATAGAGGTATCATAATATAATAAATACCTGGCTTTTTAGTAAAACAAAATACAATACATTTAAATTAAAGAACTATAATTTATTATTTGATCGAATTTTTCTTTGTTCAATTTTTACGATTGTATTTCAATATTATATATCTTAGTTTTTTTAATCGTTAGATAGGCATGTATAGTAAAATTGTCGTATTTTTTTTTTTACTTAATTTCCTATACATTTTCCCTTATGTGGATGGTCATTTGGTTTTTTTTTTGGTCACGTTAATATGTCATTATAATATCCATCTGATAATTTACATCTGCATAGCTTTTGATGTTTTACAATAAACTAATAAGAAAATCCGTTTGTGTTTCATTGATTTAACAGTGTTTAAAATGACGTTCATTATTAGCACACGGTCATCAGTGCCCTCAAGATGAAAACAATTCGACATTGTTATTAGTATTTACTATTTACTCTATCCCGGGGCTTTATCTTTAAAGCCATTATCGCTTGTGGTACAATAATTCTGTTATTTTCCCACAATATACCTGGACTATTGACGTTATAATAATGGATATTCACAGGAACCTTTTGGGCCTTCGTTAGTATGTATATCTAATTTTTGTTATAAATAATTTTCGTTTGATGTCAGAAGTGTTTATCAACAAATACCGTGAACATTATTTGCTTCGTAACAATGTTATTTTATCTACTTACATAAATGTTATTATACCCAGTAAAACTTCAAAACGGAATATTTGATTGTGGTTTATTGCGTCCCCTAAGCTGTGGCATTACCTACCAATCCTACTGACTATTATTAAATGTAGTGCAAAAAAAATTGTTTTGTTTGTTGTTTATTAACAATACTAAAAACTTAAAAATCCTTGAAGATTATAATATAATAATTAATTATTAATCTGAACAGCCTTACAGGTATAACGTTAAAAGTAACGCAGGTATCTAATGTTCCATATACAAACTAACAAGATACCTACTTTGTTGTAAAAATGATTTTTCATCGTTTTAAACGAAATAAAATATGTCTTACCTGACAGAGATCGTGAGGCTGGGAATAACTCCGCCTTGGAATGGTGGCTTGAGGATCAGACGATTGCCGTATTGGAGACGCTTGCTGTCGACATCGGCTATCGCTTTTCATTTCATCTTGTGATGAGCTTCTATAAGGTAGCATAAATCATAATATTATTATAAAATGCAATACAAATATTAAACGTAGGCATAAAAAGACGATAACAATATATTATAATATATGTTGTTATAATAGTGTAATTAATAATATGATCCTCGCCTAAATTTTACGGCCAACGTGGGTCTAGGCAAGTGATCGCTTGTTGGTATGCTCGATGTCTTCTTTATAGGCGACGGCCGTAATCTACATCCATCTGGCCGAGACTGAAAATAATTATAGATTTTTTGATTATTATTTTATTGATAACATACGGACATGGTGCAAATATCAATAAATATTTTATCAATCGCTAAACATAATATTTTACGTCACTCACTTCTGTTGTCATCAATTCGCCGTTCTTATGCTTGAGTATATGCAATATCGTTTTGATATCACTAGAGACGGACAGTTCCAAGTTATCAAGCTGCTTGGTTAGTCGGTCTATACGATAATGCACATCGGAGTGCCCACACTGCGAACATGTTATGACACGTTGCGGCGATGGAGGCGTTATCACAGTCGTATTATCAGCCATCACAGACACTAGTTGATAAAATTGAATTATTTATTTTTAGTACTTAAAATAAAACAAGAGCAGGGAGTCTAATTTTTACGTTAGAAAATATGATAAAAACTGTATAAATTATAACACGTCGTCTATACCTTTATAAAACAGTTTCCCTACTGTCGTAAAATATTTTCACCAGTGAAGGTATCGTATAATTTTAATTTTTTGAAATATTTAATATTAATATCTAAGTATAACAGTATATATTATTATATTAACTATTTGTATTTCATACTATTATTATACTTATAAACTTTACCTCCTACAGAGTTTAATATTAATTTCACTGTGTAATATATGTACCTACGTACAAAAATTATGAGAGTTTTTAACATAGATATTCGAGTGTATTGTGTATTCAGTTTTTGTCATAATTATAGTTAATTAATCAAGTTCATTTACTAGATGTGGTGGGAAATGGTGGGGTTTGTGCTTTACAAGCGGAATGTAAGGGGCTTTGGGCTGTTGGGGTCCCATAATGTGATGATGCAGTCGTACTGAAACCAGCTGCCGACATGTTTTGTACACTGGTGTGTTCGCTACAGTTTTCTTTGTGATGTTGATGCAAAACAGAAGATTCTGAAACTAAACAATTTATTAAGGTAATATCCAGTCGAGGAATGTTATAAATGTTGACATTTAATTAGTCAAATTCTCACTAGGTAACTGGTGATCAAGAAGTGGTTGATTCTCGTTACACTGAGATGCAAACAAGTGTTTGTGCGATGTCGATGTCCTTAAACCACCAGAGTTTCCTAGCATGGGCGTAAAAAACATAAATTCAAGTTCGTACAAAAATAATGTTTATGTATACTGCGTATACATTATGTTTATCCCATTTATTTACCAGGTTTCCCATTTTCCTCGTCCCTGCCATGTGGTTTTTGCGATAGGCCATGCAAGCGAATGTCGGTCACACTACGTTTGAGTTGGCTGAACATGCCTGAACCCACCCAAACAAGAAAAATAACAAATAATAATCATTAACCTTAAAGGAAACGCTATTATAATTGTTGGGTAGAAAGCGCATAACAAAGCTTAGGTTACTATCCCAGCTAACCTTTATCGTACAAGCTATATTAATAAAATTAATCAAAACAATACAATCGAAGGAGATAAAAAGGTTCTAAAAACAGCTTTGCCGTCCTTCGTCTAATCATTGACTATATTATCTGTAAGTATTATTATATTTTATACTTGTCGTTATTGACACAAAGAAAATACTTGTTTAAAATAAGAGAAGATAAAAAAAATAAACGGATATAGGTACTCACCGGAGATTGAATTTAAGGTCGATCCTCGATTCTGTATTGCTTCGTCATCAAATTTTAAATTCATCGGCGTTACATCTTGGCCAGCTTTATCGGTAGAAAATTCTAAAATTCCATGACCTTCTGCATACTTCTCACTGTAAATATTTATTTTAATATTTTCATAATACAGCCTATAAAAATGTATGAAAAATAAATAAATACTGAGTATGACTCACTTGTTGTTGAACTCAGACATAACGTTATCGTTCTCATTTGTATCATCTCTTAGAGGCTCTGATGGTCCAATACAACTTTCAGATACCCCTCGATGAAAACTGTGATAATATTTTTTTGTCGCACCAACATTGGCCGTGCCTCCAATTGGTTCTTGTGAACTAGATCTTGACCTGATTTTTCCGCTAAACCTGCCAGCTCTAGGATCCACGCCTACTTGTGTTTCCTAATTGCCAAGATAAATATTTATTTTATAATTTATTCATAGCTAATGTGCTTATTTACTCACATCTCTCATGTAGTAGGTTATCTCAAGATTTTCTTTAAATGAATGATAAAATTCTGGATACAAATCTAAGACCTCGAGTAAATCGTTTCTATCAATCTTGTGAAGATCACAGTAGGTCAATGCTCGTACGTTGCAACACGATTTTCCAATAGTGGCATGCTTGCATGGATTTTCCCCAAATATATCGTTTTTACCTAAAATAAATTAGATCACAATATTAATCTATTTTTAAGTAGACATTTACGAATAAAACACTAACTTAATATGGCCATTACAACATTGTCTTTCAGTATTTCAATGGAACCCCGTGATATAAAATACAAAGAGGTGAGCACGTCTCCTTGATGCACTAAAGTATCACCGGGCGGCGCATGTGTCGTCCGGAATTTCAAAGATAGTGCTCTAAATATTTGTAATAACATTTTGCATATTTAAATAGGTAGATAATAAATTATCGTAAACTCATTGCGTTAGAGTTGTTTACCTCAAACATCCTGGTGAAGCACCGTTGAAAGCTGAACAATTTTTCAACAAATTTCTGTTAAGATGGAGACAAATATCGGCTTGCAAACATTCGGGGAAACCCTTAAGTACACTATTCATGTCGATACCATTAGTGTATGTCCAAGCATGCTAAAAATAAAAAACAATTTCTAAAACGTATATTTCGAGAAAATTGATTGTAATAATATTACTTGAAAATATTCTTCGAGTCTTTGTCTTAACGGGTTTGGTATTTGATGAAATCTAATGAATTCTCGAACTCTGAGCATTTGGGTATGATACCTGGCTGTCCCAGAGTATAACCTTTGAATAATTGCGGATACATTACCGAATATACTGGCATACATAAGAGCTATAAAAAAAAATTACAGATTAATGAATATCTAACGAAAAATCACTAAATAAAAAAACGGGTTATCGTTTTACATTAAGAGAACGTCACACCCGCATATCTTACACACGTATGGCATAATAAAAACGGTTTGGCTCGAGAAAGAACCGTTAACTAAGAAACTAAATTTTCACCACGTATAAAGCAGAACTTTGGCTGCACATAATCGTTTTTATTTTTTTGATATCACTTACACGAAAAAAGTTCTAATTGATTCAAAATCCATTATTATTTGTTTTTCAAACTCTAATAACTTTTTTCGAAGTTCCGATAACGAAAGAATTAAAACGATATTGCACAGCCAAAGTTCTCCTTTTTATGTGGTAAAAATTGTGTTTTTTTGTTGTGACTGTAGTAGCGTTCTTGGTTCCTACTCGCTTGAAACAGTTTTTTCCATGTTGTACATCTGTAAGACAGAGAGACACATGCGGGTGCAACGTCCTCTTAATGTTTGTGTCAAATCAAATCGTAAAAATATGTCCACATATTATATAATAGACATGTGCGAGTATACGCGTAGTTTCTCCGATCGAGTCGAGAATAGGTTTTTTTTTTTTACTTTTTACGATAACTATAATAATAGAGCGAAAAATATCTTAAAACGAAAAAAACTGGTATATGTGCGGGTATAATGTGTCAAGCATCGCTAGAGAGGCCAACACATCGCACATCATCAATCTATATTCACTCACATCCGACGAGCATCACGCAGATGGTGAACGCTTTCTCTGCGTCGGTATTGGGTGCTACGTTTCCGAAACCCACAGAAGTTAACGAGCTAAACGTGAAGTATAGCGCTGTGATGTATCTCGACTGGAAAAAAAACAAACGAATACAATGGTATGGATCAACAGGTGTGTACGGGGTGAGTAGTTGTAATGTGTGGTGGTCGAATAAGATTTAAACCAGGGCTAAATACCGATTTAAAAATCAATTTTTAATAACGATAAGATCTGTTAAGAATCATTTGAGAAATCATAACTATAACATCAAAATCGAATTTTTTTAACATATTCAAAATATCCCTTGGTAATAAGTCGAAAAAATGTTAATCAATAATTTATTCCGAAATAATAATCGTTTTATACATTTTAATATTATTTTTATAACTAAACCGCGATTTATAATTTAAATTTAAAATTCAACAATTTTATAAGGTCTATAATTTTAATAGGTTTATCTGAAGATAACAAGTTATACCAATGTTTCGTTTTCGAAGGCCTGTTTCACAACCGTGGTTGTAATGACGAATATGGGACGAGTAAAAATGACGTATGAAAAAAATTAAATCTTGAACATTTTTAACGGATATTTTAAATCGAAAAAAAGTAAAATAACGTTACGTTAAAAGTCTAATTAGGTACGAATCACGGAACAACATAAAAATCATAAAATCAAAATATTATTTAAAATTAAAATCAGAAAAAAACAATTCGAAATATCGAATATTGACATTTTGATTTCAAACGCCGCAGGTTAAAACGTTCGGAAAACACACACACACACCCCTCCACAACCCAGCTCGAAAATCGCATGCCGTCCGGTCGTCACTCACCCTTATGCTCGGCCCACCCGTGTTGTTATGCGAGTAAAACTGGTGCGTGTCGTTGGCCAATATGTCCAGCCAACCCACTTTGCTGTCCACGTGACGCCGCTCCGCGTTGCCGATCGCATACCATATGCACGCCAGCCAGTGGGCTATCAGCGCGAACGTGGCCATCAGCAGGAGCAACACCGCCGCACCGTATTCCGAATACCTGTCGATCTTTCGCGCCACCCGGACCAGCCTCAGCAGCCTGGCGGTCTTCAGGAGACCGATGAGAGTGGTGGTCTGCAATTGTATCAATCGCCATCGAGGCGATAACAGGTGTTATTACGGTCTTATAATTATTATCACGCTATCACGTGTGCATTATTATTGTTATCAGTATTGATATTATTATTATACAGCGGCTGCAGGCTGGCACGCTAAGTACATAATATTTGCCGCCGTATAAAGTATAAAATTTCGGTCGTTAAAATCGCGACTCCCAAGCCAGGTCGCATTATACAGCACTGTACCGGACGATCCGATTAACGTGAGAAAATCATTGTTTTGAAAACTATTAAAGATTTTTGAAATATTTTTTTTGCATAGATTTAAGTCATAGCGCTATAGTTAATAAAACACGTTTCTGAAAGAATATTTTTTTACTATTATTTAATGAAACAAGTATTTTTTATGTATTTATTCCTAGATCAAAATACTCCGAATAATATTTTGTTACGGAATTAGAAATTAAAAACGTACGTTGTCATTCAAAAGAGTGAGAAAATATAACTTTTTTACAAAAATGTTGTTTCATAACGTCTTGAAATTATGTAAAAGAAATGTTTTCAAAAAACTTTATAGTGTTTATACTGAATATATTATAATGAGCGTCTTACGTTAAACGGATTATCCCGTATTATACGCCAGTGACGATGATGAGACGAAACAAAAACTAAACTCGTCCACCGTCACTGTCTTGCACAGGCTATATTATTATCGTATATAATATCGTTGTTACACTGAAAAATGTGTATTTATATATAAGGTACTAAATACGTGATAATAATAGTAATAATTAAAAGGTGATAGGTAATATCGCATAATATTATACTAGACGCGAAATTACAGCGACGCTACCAAAACTAATAAACTACTTATTTTACGGTGTTTTTTAAATAGTATAATAATATTGTACACAAAACACTACGTTCATATTATAATAATAACAAAATATGATATCGTCATACATTATGTCTACGTCATCCGTTCTAAGACCTACGCACTACGCTAAATATTTTTTCCGATCAAACAAACCTCTTCGGGCTTCTGTGTTTCCTGAGTCAACTGAAACGATTATCAAACTATTGTTAAGGGTGATATAATAAATATAAATATGTTTAATCGCAGACACACTGCGGTGTACTCCTAGTTTAATATAATATAATAATTTGTCACGTCAAAACCACATTTATTGTGATATAATAAATGTATAATAATAATATATTATAAACTACAAAACATTTATATTAATATAATATTATTGTCATATTAGACACACACAATCTAACGACTATAATAATAATAATAATAATAATAATAATAATAATAAAATATAATATTATCGTCTAATTATTCGCTAAGAAAAAACAACTCTATAAAACCATGTAAAATTGAAAAACATTATATTATATATTTTTTCACCGCGAGCCGCATGTATTGATGTGTATTAGGTCTGAAATTGTGACCAATTAGACTTCAACATCACGAGTATTTTATATTTTTTTTAACGCATTTTAACTATACGTGGATTCTATCATTCAAGTTGTAATTTTTTCTTATATCTGTGACATATTATACACGTATGGCTGATAAACAAATGGATGGTAATCACGTCGTGTAGACTAACATATACGAGTAAAATCCAAAATACACTACAAAAACTCCAAGGGTTGTATACATTTTAATAAACTATTGTCATGCATGAATTTATATTGTCTCAAAAGGGTTGTTTGCAATATTTATCTCTATAACTGAGCACGGTGTACTTAGGTTTATTTAGAGATTGGGTCATCACTCATCATCGCATATTATGTTAATATAGGTGTATATCCTATAAGCTATAATACGTTAATATGCCAAAATTTTACGGACGGAAAAATTGTATATTTTCTAATATAGGTTACAATCAGGATTAGTATGTTCATGACTTTTACATATTAATATGTTTTCTTTTAGTCGTGCACATTTCAGACCAAATTAACAATTAGTTTGGTGCGACTTATATAGTATAAACTTTAGACGTCGTGCTTATAATTACATTTTACAATTTGCATATTTTTAAAGAGAACATTTCAAGATGGCCGACCCTATATAACACTGCCGGGATCGAAGAGCGTAGAGACAGAATATAATATAGGAAAGAAACGTTTAAAAATATTGTTTTTATTTATTATTAGATTTACAGTGTATACACGTATGCGCAAGCTGTTTATGCCGCACAAGTTTAGTACGATGTACATTTTACAGGCATACTTTACCTATCGTATCGGTATTGTCTATACGAGGCGTATTATTATTGTCGGTGTCACAATTGCACACGCAAACTCGTGAACACGAAACGTGTAGTTTCTTTTGATAAATAATTCATAATGTATTTCGAATGGATAATAAATAATACGATTTTTTACGCATTTTATCGTATTGAATATTCGATGATTGCCCAAGTGCAAAATTTGAAGAAAAAAAAATATATATTTTAAATAGTTTTCCGTCGTATTTGCGAACATTTTTTTTTATAGAGCTTTTATAATAATTTCGTTAACATCCTGATCCCAGTTATATAGGTAATACGTCATCCATTTGTTTATATCGCATACGGGTATTAAGAACGATATAATAGACACTTTTGCGCGCGGAAGTCCATAAATATATATATAACCATATTATAATATTATATAGTGAGTAAATAAAGATCGTACCTCGTCCGTCTCGGCCGAAGACCCAGCGATCAAGAGGTCGAAAGGTATGGCGGCAACTAAATCGATCAGGAACCATCCGCGGAAATAATTCAACGCAATCTTGCTGGGCGCCGATACCACCTCGTCGTTCTTATTCACGTAAGTGGTACGGAAGTTAATGGCGATGTCTATTATGAACGTAATATCCACTGAAAACGGAAGACATCGTTGTTATATACGTGTACACAATAATAATATACACGGCGGATAACGGAAACCGAAGAAATCGAAAGAAAAACGTCATATTCGGATGTAGGTAAATATTAATATGATAGGTAGATGACCTATAGTGAGTTTTTCACGAATTCGTAACGAAATAACCGATCGGTAGTGTACGCGTATAGATGATATGATACGCAATAGTTATAATAAATTGTCGTTCGATAAAACTACGCAGTGGCCCGCGGACAATATAAAACAGTTGTAGGTATACACTATATAAATATCATAATAATTAAGATCACTACCACCTACATTACATAATATCAAAACATAAAAAACGGTACTATATGCTACGTCTGTATACAGGTATATAATAAAAATTATAATAATTGTATACTGTTGTGGGAACCGCGCGGCGGGTAGGTAAAATATAGGAAACTCGGCGCAGAGACTCACCGAAAAAATCGACCACCACCAGCGGGTCTTCGAAGCTGAACCTCAGCGGCCGGGGACCTTTGAAGTGCGGTTCGTTCAGCAAGAAAGCCGCGAAATACGGCGTGAAGATGGCGGTGTAGATGACCAGCAACAGGATGATCCAATCCCACACCGCCTTGAACGGGCTGTAGTGCAGTATCGTCCACTTGTGGATTTTGGGAGACTGGAGCTTGTACTCGGGCAGTATATCCGCGCCCAGCGATAACACCTGTTGTGGTGATAACAATATAAATATACGAATAACATGGGTAATAATCATAATGTGATAGCGTTGGCGACGACGGCGACCGCGGTATAGTACGGTCCGTATTATCATCGGATATATATTATACTATCGTTCGTCTTCGTCGTCGCCCCATGGACTACACTGCAAATCACTGTATATAAGTCGAGTCAACGGTATAATATATTAAATTATAATATTAGACGGGTCGCGCGTACTGTGATTATCGGGGACTGCATTTGTTGGAGCTCCATATTATACACTATATATAGTAATAAGTCGCTTCAGTAATACGTCATATAATACCTATAATTGGTAGGAATACAATATACTATTATGTAAAATAATTTTTTCGGCACTATTCCACGTATAATATAATACCCCGAAGTACGCAGCAGCGGCTCGGCAGTCTTGCAGACCGGGAAATATTATGTCTTGACGTTCGAGAGGGTCGGCTCGCACTGAAAACATCGGAGGCGGTTGCAAGGACCGTGTGCGTGCGCGAGGCCCGCGAGTGGGGAACCGAACTGAACCGAACGGGATCGTTGGCTGCAGACTCCTGCCGGGCGGAAACATGGTGAACACGTGTGGCCATGATGAGCCGTCCCCGTCGGAATTGGGTCTGGTCCGCCGCGACGTGCGGTTTATGGTTTTACTATTATAGATGGCTACTTAAAGAGGACGCCGAAACCGCATGTGTTGTCTACGTACAAGTCGTACAACATAATATAGTTATTACGATATAGATAAATATCTGCGTTTGACGACATTACAGTGCGCCGATCTGATATCAGACTTAGAGCCCAGAGATAATAATATAATATGTGTCTAGGGCACCTCGTAGGCGGCTTTCCATTCATATTTCAATTTTGATATAAAATATTACAAATTTAAAATTTTCATAACTCGATTTTTTTTTGATAAGAGTTAATATGAATTAATACCTACCCAATCTTTAAATTACCATATTTTTACAATAAGCGTACGAGCGGTTAACACGAATTTGGCTGATAAAAAGAAGCCACCCGGCGGTGACAGTATATATATTATTATTTGGCTAAGAGGGATTGGAATCGCCTAAAGAACGGGGTAGATGGATGCAGTTTTGGTGTCCATGTGTAGATAGATCAAAATGTGAAAGCTGTAAAGTGTGATTATATGACGTAGAAAATTGCATCCACGGTTATCAAGGACGAGTGCGTACATAGTTGATTGGAATGCTTTGGTATTTGGTAATTTTTATGATTTGGCTGCTCTGCACATTTTGGCGTCGTCGAAAGATATATTATATTATATATTAACAATGCTTCATACAGAATTCGTTTATTTTAGATTCTGAGGAACGATGAATGTATTGATTTTACAATGATGTGTGTTTTTTTTTTTTTTTTATTTTTTTTTTGTGTCTGTCATCACATTTAGGACAGTAAAAGTGCTTGGATTTTCTTCAACAGTAACTTTTCTGATAGGAAAGTGAATCTACTTGATATTTTGGGGGGTCAAAAGTAAAAATTTCCCATTAGTTTTCAAAAGCGACGTGAAAAACAAAAGAAAAATTAAGGAAAAACGGGAATTTTTACGCAAAATCTGTTTTCGAGAAAATTGATTTTGGTTTTTGGTGTAACTCTAGAAAAAATGACCGTAGGTACATGAAATTTTTCACTGGTTGTTTATAATTGCATTTTCTATACACCATAACATTTTCCAAATATGTTGACTTATTTTGAGCTGTTTACGGACACTGTCAGTTTCCATTTTTTTTTCTATAAATATCAATAAAATTTTATCTGTTGAGTAAAAAAGCTAGAAAATTGAATAGAAGGCTCTTAGGTTATTGTTTCAAAGGCAGATGAAAAAAATTAAAAATCCTTAGTCACAGTTTTTATTTATAAGCATTTAAAGTTCAAATCTTGACAAAATACGGAAAAATCACGAAAATTAGCAAATTATTTTGAGTTGAGAATTCATAAAAATTTTCCTTTTTAAATCTAAGATTTGAAAATGTAATACAAGATTAACCATAAGTTTGTCTACCTTTATCAAAAAAAAAAATATCTACAAGCAAATCAAATTAAATTATTATGAGCGTTTGAAATTCATATTTTTACAACATTTGATATTCACTCGATTTCTCATGTAACGATTTTCTTATTTTATTGTAATTAAAAAACGAATGACTGTAGATACTTGAAAATTTCAGGTTATATATAAATTACTTTATGCACAATAATATCATCAAATATACTTAGTAACATCATAGTCTGACTGACCGTTTTCGCTCAGAATCGTTTTTCTTATACAATGATATTATATAATTGAATTCAAATTTAACACCATCCATTACGGTGACCCACTTGTAACCTACTGTACAGCAGAGCGACATCCACTTACCCACCTTTTTTGGATTGATTTTTGATTTTTTACTCAATAGAAAACGTAGAGAGTATATCTATCGATTTGAAATTAAATTATATCGATAAAATTCCACGAGATGCGTATAAAATTCTTGGTTAGGTCGATATCGTTCACTGTAATATTAAGAATAGGAACACGAAATCGGTTCTGCCGAAGGGGTGATGTAACCGCAGTATGTAAGATCGCGGGTTCAGCGAGCTCATATAACTACTCGCGCGTAGACGAAAATAATAAATTATAATAACAATAAAATAATGTTTGTCGCGTAATATATTACAAAATGTTTTTACGGCGTCTGTGGCTACACATCGGGCGGGTGATGGAAGTGGAATAATAGTGTGCGGCGGGGCGACCGGCGGCCACTCTTAAATAGTTCGATAACACACCACTGCAACCATAATATTTATATTATTATCGTCGTCGTAGTCGTAGTCGCCTTCGCGCAGCCGCAACAACCGTAACATATTATACCGATTTAGATCGTCATCTGGACGTTTTCGTCATTGCTTGTAACAAAAATTGCAATCCTGCGGAAAAACCTCTAGGGTTTTCTCGGACATGCGTTGCGGCTTTTGGGTCGATTTGAATTCTATTACACCGCAGCGGGCTGCACCGGAAAATGTCATGTTTGTGTTTTCACACGCACGCTCTATATGTGTACGCGCATAGAATAAACGTCACCCGGAAAATGCGATCGTCTCCCGCAAATTGGTTTCCATTCTGGATTTAACAAGAGAACGGAAAAACAACAGCCTGCCGGCACGGTTATAATAATAATAATAATATACACGTTTTGTCATCTAAATTACAGTTTTCATTAATCCCGCGGTCGCATAAAACTTAGTGTTTTGGTCTCGCGTTTGTCCGGACATAAATGCATTATAATTATTAACAGCGAGGTATATTATAATATATACCATATTACAGTGGAATACTGGTATATTATAATAATATACCATAATAGTGTTATACTGGTATATATTATACAATATACCTATAGGTATATGTGTGTCAGATTATATTGTTGTGTGTTTGCACTTAGCATAGTAATCGTTTTACAATAGTTGTATATAATGTGTATTAAAATATGTCAATCGCGCTGTTGTATAATGAACGATATCAAAATATATTATTAAGTAAAAGTATCGATAAACACTAAGTTACAGCCATAGGGTGTGATTTTGTGATTGATTTTGTTCGCACTGTTGTGGACAATGGACAAAATGCTTTTAAATTTCCTCGACCGACAAAAAACTTCGTCGCGCTTTACACGCATTTGACGACTGGACAGTCAGCGTAGGTATATATATATCGCATATTTTACATCATTAGCGACGCGTTTGTCGACTTAAAAATATGAAAACGTCAACGTACAAGAAGAGACGGAAATAATAATGACTATAATTAGGTTGAGGCGCGGACAAACGGTGTTCGAGTTCGAAAATGCGTGTTTTCGTCGCACGCGGACGACTAACTTTAAAAAAATATTATTATTAAATGTCTACGGAGAAAAAAAGGAAGCTATATCGACTGAGATGACTGTGAATGTCGATAAAAAAAAGTAAATAATAACAATCTAATATATTACCTACGTAAGTATGTAATTTATGAAATAGGGCCATTGGACCCCCCCTTCTATCACTCCGTCCAGTCCTGTACACTTGTACTCCCCCCCACACCATATTACCTATTGTATATATTTATTACAGACTGTATATATTCGTATATTTTTATACAGATTGTTTTCTAATAGAAAAAAAAAATAAAAAGTATGTAATTATAAAAATTCCGAACGGTGGCAGCGGTATTATACACATCACCGCGTAACCGCGGTGGTATCGGATGGTCACTCCTTACACATACCGCGGTGTTGAAAAAGGAAAAACATATTAAACGGAAATCACGTCGACTGCGTTAAATACAAAATGATGGTCTAGCGTAGATACCCACACAAAACGATGTCAATCAACCGGTGTTTGCTGCAGGCGTCGGTCTTATGTACACACACGTTTCGGGTTTCATCGTCATAATAATATATATTATATGGTGCATACACGATAATTGTTAATCGCTTAAATGGGAGGGGTTTGTTTAGGGTGCGTCGGGCTTTTTATCGTCGAGTAAACGAAACATTCCGTTAACTACCAGCTATATGGTATATACCTATACCAAATAGTCTGAGTATCATGGGCGTTATTTACGAGTGCGAGAGGGGTTGGGTGGGGTAACAAATCCCCACTTGACATTTTTTCGTAACTTTTTTGTGTGTATCTGCGTAACTCGAAACCACGCATTATAAAAAATATAAATTACCTAAATGTATTAATTTGTTGACCCTGGAGTGTCTATAGTATTAGGTATTATATTACTATGTAATATACTAGCTGATCCCGTGCACTTCGTTGCCCGTTAAATGTATATCAACTCTATATGACTCGAACTTTGTACAATTCGTTATTTAATATTCGTTGTATGGGGTTCAAAATATCCAACTCCACTCGATGTCGTATATCTTGATGAATCACCCAGGACAAGTATTTTTATATATACACAGATTACTATATAACATCTAACGGGTCGGTCTTGCATTTTCATTCCACGCTGCGAAGAATAAATGCGCACAGATGAAGTTGTTATAGCAAAATTATTGCTCTGTTTAAAAGAAGAAAACTATCGGTTTTTGTATTTTTATTAATTTTAAAAAGGTTTATTATGCAATTTTTCGTTATTGTTGTCGTTATTATAGCTAGTAAATGGGGCCACCGAAAGTGTAATTTTCCATATCCGCTCGCAATAAAAGGATATCGCGAAAATCTCGACTACGGTTCTGCCGACGTAATCATACAGGCTGGGTCACCGTGTTTTTCCCGGTTTTCCCGCAGTGCAGATATCGGGTGAAAAGGTGAAAACGCTGTGGCCCACTCTGTATAATATAAGGTACTTAAATCGAAAAACTCCTATAATAATATAATATACTCAATGGGTATAGTATACCCATATTATACGGGTATAAACATCTAAGTCACCGTATCGTATAATATAATATTAATTATTATTGTCGAACGGCATCTGTAGGTAGTGGGACGAAAATCTAAATGTGTGTCCAGCAGCGCTTGCGTTCCATCACGATTTTATGTCGTAAGGAATAATGTTATGATTTTTTGATTTTTGTCAAAGCACGACCATCATAATTTCGTATACGATAGTAGAATTTAGATGCGCACACAGAATCTGATTACTTAGGTATATGGTTATCTATAACGATTATTATTATTGTACGCGTGTTGCGGATCGATTGGAAATTATCCTTCGGCGCGCGTGTCCTACATAAATATTAAGTGTACGATTTCATATTATGTCGTTTAAACGTCGCAGACAACCTAACCCAAATATATGCAGTACAATACACTGTACAATACTCGTATATACATTAAACACACACACACATACACTATACTATGTGTTATGATAACATTATGTATGCAGAATGCAGATAATAGAATATATTATGGGATGTACATATTTCTTTATTATTCTTGTTTTTGTCATATAATGTTATGATATGTCAACCACATTGAAGAAGTATATAAGTAACTTTAACCTGTACAAGTGTTGGTATATAGATAATATTATATTAAAAAATATCGAAATTGTATATTTATAAAATTCAGATTATTCAAAATATATATTATAATAAACTATGATAGGTTTATAGTCGGACGGTTTGGACTTATATATTTAAAGTTCAATATGTTTTATTATTTTCAATATCGAATATTTTGTGTTATCATACGGTTAGATCGATATCACCACCAGTGTGGTAAAAGACATAAATACGTTCACAAACAATAAAATTAGCAGTTGTTTTCCGATTTTACTTTTTATTCTTGATTTAGTTTATTTTTTATTTTTTAAAACTAATGCGATACTTGTTAATGTCAAATATAATATTTTGTCTAAAGGTTATAGGTATAGCGTCAACAACCGGTCCAGACATAGTCGTCACGACGCTGTGCTATTCTCACTATTTGACGTTGCAGGGAAAACGTAACTTTAGCCAGTGGCTATTTACTTTGATTAAGTATTTATCAATTTTTTTTTTGTTTAACTACTTGTTTAAAATATACTGTTTTAAAATTAAAAAAAATGTAAACAATGTGTTATTTTCTTCTATTAGTTATTAGTTTATTCCCTATTTTTTTAATAGTTATTTTATTTTTTCGTTACGTGTGTTCAAATAATTTTTTTTATTTATTATAGCGATTTAATTAATGATGTATAACTTTTAAGGGTTTTTCGATCATATTCAAAGCCCTAATAATAGTTTCTTTTTTTTGTAATGAAATTGCATGTGCTCAACTGTTTGAATGTTCTGCCTAAATGTCATAATTGGATGCACATGCGAATGTGCCGGAGCCCAGATAATGCTGAAATAACAGATTTTAATTATTATTTCAACAAACCCAGTAGAAACTTCGTGACTTGCCTAATAACATTGAATGTAGTGCTCATAACATCATATAATATATAATATATATATATGTGTAATGTGTATAGAAGAGTTTAAATATTAGTTATTATATTTACTTACTATGCAAATATTGTTTTAATTAGCATCTAAATATTGTTGATTGTTATTATAGTATATTATATAGTTACCAACCCCGAAATATATTTTATACGTATATTTACTTTTTGGTTCATAATTAATGTTACAAAATATATAACATAATTATAATAAACATAACAGGGAGATAGAAATAAAAAGACTGTGTACTAGAGGTATTTGTGTTGTCACTGTACGAATATTATATCATGATTGATTAAAGTTGATATAATTAATAAAATATTATAATAAAATAATTAATCACGAAAGACATTATGCACAGGCGGCACAATTTAAAATTGTATACAATGCCGTAGGTAATAATTTACGCAATTACAAAAATCGATATAATAATATATACCTACTTATTGCAGCTATAAATAATGTATAAATGTATAATTAACGTATCGTCATTAATAATGTCACACGCATTGTTCCACACAATTTCCTAGCTATTTTGTTGGTTTATTAAAATTATCATAAAATTGTATGAATTAACTACCCACGACTATAATGTTATTAAGTGTATTATAGATCCCGAGGTTAAAATATATACGTCGCTGCAATTGTGTGCATCTGTTACTCGATTGTAATAATTTGATATTTTACTGTCATTCTACTCGACTTTCGACGTGCCCGCGCTTACAACGGCGTTTAATTAATTGTGTATGTAAAAAACAAAAAAAAAAAATCATCGAAATTGCATGTGCGTAAACCCCGCCGCGATGTAAAAAAGTTTGAGCCACCGCGTTTGATTAAGACGGATCCAAAATAAATAATTATCGCATTATTCGGGAAGGTCTGTCGTTCGCAGATTAAATAATATCTAATCGCGATAATACGCGTCGTAGTACTCATTGCCAGCTGCTTATAAGAGTGAAGAAAAGTTGTATACGCACAAAGGAAGAAAACTTTTATCCCTTTAAATGAATCGTAAGAAAACTCTGATCCTGTTTTTGGTAAGCCTGTATACAACAACTCGTTAATATATATATATATACAACAATATTGGATTAAATATTTTAATTGGAAAGTTCAAGTTGAAATTACTCTGAACCATTATAATCTAATTTAAAGAACATAACGTGTTAAGAATTTTCGTAATCCCGAATTATTATAATTTTACAGGGATGAAATATCAAGTTTATAATATTTTAGTTCAGCATAGTTACTGAATAGAATCAATAATGATTGCGGGTAAATGAATACTATATGACGACGTCTAAGTTATGCCCGGCAATAGTTGTGGCCACCAGAATATTAAACTCCGTATATTTAATTAAATAGATTATTAAATAAACCTAAATAGATTATTAAACAAACTTAAATACTATACTATTATTATGATAATCAGCGAATTTGCATTAATATTAAACAGTTGATCGCACGAAAAGTATGTATCGTAGTGAAGTTATAACGTTGTATTCAAGTCATATTGTCGGTGCTGAATTAAACTTTAACACGGCATTCACATGCATAACACAAGTAACTAGGTACAACATAACTGTAAAATCAAAAGTTTATTTACTTTGTATAACGAAATTGCCCAAGACTTTGAACAAAACTCCCGGTTAGAAATTCCTTCGTAATTGAAGAAAATGAAGTTTTTATACTTTCAAATAAGTTATTACGACAAATTAAGACCTTTATAAACTATGTGAAATATATATCAATTCTCATTTGGCTTATACGAAACGAAACACTAAATGAGTTTAAAATAAAACGAGATATAGGTTATATAGGTAGATATATATACATATTTCCTTGCCAACTCGAAATGTTATTTAATATTTTATCGTTTAAGAATATTCCCCAGTAGTAGTTAATAAACGCTTTTTTTAAATTTAAATTTATCGTTATCCTATTTTGTAATGTGATTTAAAATAATTTGTTTATTTATCGTATGGCGATTTAAAATAATCATTCAAATATTTAATAAAATTACTGCAGATGAGAGCTAATTTCTGTAAAAGGCGTCTGAGTTGTGGACTGTCAAGTACTCTGCAAGTACTTACGTCCTATAATTTAATACAATTTTGTAAAAAAAAAAAACTAAGTCAAACTTTTTTCCATCATTTACGTATTTTGTTGGGTTAGTCGCGTCCTTTTAGACATGTTTAGAACATAAAAACACAGGAATATACGTAGGTACCTATAGTAATTTAGTAATGGTTCAGCTGTTACGTTTCTTTTTTTCAACTTGACGTGTTACGGACCAACGGTCTATCGACTTTAACTGCACCTATATATAGCTATATTGCCGTACAATTTTTTACGTCTATATAAATGTCAAAGGAGCAATATAAATTTTGTTTCCTCTAATAACGTGTTATTTTCGACACTTAAACGTATGATATTCAATTTAATGTTTTATCGGATCTAAAGTATGTTTGAATACTCGATATGATTTAATAAGTCAGATATTTTTACATCTATGTCGTTTACGACGATTAGGTACCTATCAGTGAAACTGTCATAATTATTATATAGATTGATGAAATCGTATTATTTAGTACGAGTCGCGGTTTTCCAGCACTTAATGTATTTAACGCCAATCGGCAATTCAAAGAGATACTATAACAAGTTAAATACAGAAAAATTACATTAATAATATTGATTATAGGGCGCACTTGAGCATTTAGATACAATTATTATTTATTTTAAACTAGGTTCATGCAGCTACTACAATACAATAATTTAATACTTTTCAAATTTCAATACATACTACCTAACCTAACCTAACCCATTAGGGAATAAACATGTTATTATACCTAATGCAAAATATTATATCGAAACTGTTTTCATACACATCGTATCAAATGTAATTCAATACCCGAAGCATAGGTTTATACCGAATAATATGGTTTATAGGGATGATATACTAAACCACTCCAGACCGTAAAGGTTTGGCTCGAGTGTTTGTGAATAAAATCATTTTACCTTTATATTCGATAAATTAAACGGTTTCCGAGACTTCAGGCAGCACAGGTAACGGTGGAGGTATCTGTCTATATATATATATATATACTTCAAAGAAATATTGTCTGGCTACTCTAAAAGGGAAAAAAACAAGCTACACAATATAAAACGCGTGTACTTCGGAAGGGAGAGGGATAACTATTATATTGATTGAATACCCTTCGTTGTCATCGAGAGTTCTGCGGCACAAACACAATGTCATGACTATAATATAGCGTTCGTTACTAATAATGGTCGAGAATAATATGCGGACGAGACGAAATAATAATATGTTTTTGGCGATCGAAATCAAAAACGGACAAACTTGAACAAACTTGATAAATAATAAATATAATATAATATGTAAGCCGATGATAATATACCGATGAATAATTAGCTTAACTTAGCAAGCGTGCGCGGGCCATTTCGCGAGCATAAAAACAATGTCGAACTTCGAAATAATTCATCCCCGGTTTATTTTTAAATATTGCAACACAAAAGTTTCCGAGCTTTATTTATTTATAATGGCGTGGCGGGCGATTCGATCGGATTTAATTGTTTTTAGCCCGTCGAGCCCTACAACACAGCGGCGTTTTATGGACTCGTTTAAAAAATCATTGTCGACGTGATCCTAATATAATATTATATAAGTAATAATGTTAATAGCAATCGTTCCGCGCAAAACAACTCTACAGAAGTTATAAAAGGCAGTGGATAATATTAAAAAAAAAACCACACAATTATTCTATAGTATAGCAGTGCAACCAGGTTTCTCTATAACGGACGCCGAATATAGTTGAACGGTATCCACTATCGGGGATACGTAGTCGGTAAACGAGGAGGATTTACCGTGTATCGGTAACGCATGTATTTCAATGACCCAAATATGAATTTCGTAATACGGTATATTGGTATACACACAGAGTTCGGCTTCAATGTAGGTTATAATTAGAATCGAGTAATACACCTCTGAAACTCTTACTATATCATTATAAGTGGTATGACATGTATTATGTAGACATATTTTTCGGTCACGAAGATCGTCAGAAATGTTTATAAAATAATATACAGGTAATATAATGGTTGTACAGTGTTTTTAGTAAAAATAATATTATATAAATGCCGTAAAATGCAACAAACACTTTCGCGAGTTCTTTTTTATCGCTTTAAATAATATCGTCATCTGTGCATATATATTGTCAAGATCTAATTTAAAAATCTCTTCTTATAGTACTTTCAAAAAAAATATATATATAATATAATATATTCATAATATATATAAGTGTATAAGGCATTGCTCCATAAAAAAAAAGCTTTATAGGTGTAATCAAATTATTTATGATATCCGCTGCGAGTAGTCAGAACACGAAACAAATTTGCAGCAGTATAACTCGGAACAGACGAGCTCCGTTCTTTTTAATGAAAACGCGGGGAAAAAAAATAATAATTTGTAATGTATATTTTTACAAATTACTATTATACCTACTTATTATACCCGCGACGTTTTTAAAATGGCGAACGAGTTTTTAAAATATAAGAGACACAACGTCGCTCGCGTACAATTATTTCAAAAAGTTATAATGAAAACCTAACGGCGTAAACCACGGTACCTAAACTACCCTACCTGCGCAAGTTATGCAACCACAATATCATCATTGGGTTTTTTTTTTCATCCCGATGTTGTGCTTTTCACGATATTGTGGAATTTAAACGTTGATACGTCTTATATATGCGATAAATAACACGACGCAGACAATTCCCGTCTGTTCACTTGAGGTGGAAAACTATTATATTATGAAGGTAGGTTTTTATATTTTTTCTCGTACCGTCCTTCCTGCAAACGATCGCGCATTTATCAGCGTGCATTACTTACATAATAATATTGCTCTACGAATAATATTTTTTCGACGTCACTCGCATACAATTATTTCAAAAAGTTAAGATGAAAACCTAACGGCATAAACCGCACTAGTACCTAACCTACCCCACCCACGCAAGTTATGCGACCACATCAGTGGGTTTTTATCTATACCGATGTTGTGCTTTTCACGATATTGTGGAATTTTCACGTTGATACGTCTTTGCTCATATATGCGATAAATAACACGACGCTGACAATTCCCGTCTGTTCACTTGCGGAGGAAAAGTATTATATGTAGGTAAGTCTTTATTTTTTTCTCGTCCCGCCCTTCCAAACGATCGCGCATTTATGAAATTGCATTACTTACATAATAATAATGGTCTGCGAATTATATTTTATCGTATTACACGATAACTCGTCATCGCCAACAACATAATATTATTAAAGTGGTGCTCTGCAATTTGTGATAAATACCTACGGTTTATTCGGCGAGAAAACATATTATTATCTTAGTTCGACGACTATATATAATCCCTTTTATTTATTATAATATCATCGCATAAATGTACATTATTACCACCTGTGCCGATTTTCATATCGGTTTCAGCCGTTTACGGAAATAAAATATAATGGAAAATAAAATTATTATAATATTACGGTATGTAGACGAGAACGTTTTTCGAGAAACGCGTAAGTACACATTATATTGCCAAGTAATTTATTTTCGGATTACACGCGTGTGGTGGTAATATTTTAGACATTATTATTATAAATCGTACCGGCAATAAGCCTCGGCGGGATCACGATGTTTTCGACGACGATGATGATGATGATAATAATAACGGTCGGATAAAATAAATAACGATAATGTGATATCGGTTTTAAACAATTTATTTTGTATATTTTTATGGATATTCCCTCGACGGGCTGAATCCGTAAGCTACGAGTCTCCGGCCGAGTGTGTGTGTAGTGCGATTTATACCTATCTAGACGTGGTCTGGCTGGCGAAAGAGCCGCAACCGATAAGACGCGTCGAAAGTTTGAATAATATTATATGTGCACACGAAAGTTGTGTCGCTCGCGATTACGACGACGACTGCGCTTTTAAAATATTATATCAAACATATCAATTTTATAATGTGTATCTACACACCGTCGCGATATTTAAGCCGCTAGTGGGCTTACCGTATAAACTCTGATATTATTATTATACGCGCGATGAATTTCCACTTGGACGCGTACGAGCTGCAAATAATAATGATAATAATTGTAATAGTTATTATTATTATTATTATTATTATGTGCTCTGCAGAGCTATATTATAATATTATGTGTTTGTGTGCATATCGGCAGTAGTCGGTCTGGCGGTCTCGCCCCGTCGCATTAGAGGCGCCCCCTCCACTAATAATCTAATTTGGACCAGTCGATCTTGTCGATTTGTGGTGGGGGAGGGGATGAGAGGAAAACATTTATACCCGCCTGTGTATGCATATATATGCACCGCGTAGGCATAGCCCTGCATGTAACTATAATCGGATTTCCGTTCGATCCCACTCGTATTATCCCGTCCGCGTAAAATTATACAACAATTTAAGCCCGTCGGAGCAGAAAATTTGGAATATTGGCAATTTATTATATAATAATATAGGTATGTCCGTATGTATATAATGTATGTTAATGATAACGTAACTAATGTGAGAGAGCTAAATTATAATAACTTAAAAATTCTAAAATATATTTTCAAATGCTCCTTAAAATAATCGCCAAATGTTTAACATTTACAACTTGACATATTATATAGTAACATGCTTACAGAATTGAAAAAAAAAACTTTTTCATTTTTTTAAATAAATATTATAATAATTTTGATTTTAAGGTTTGTTCAAATCAAAAAATAATTTCCCTACAGAAAGTAGTGTAAAGAACAGTGATGCCCAACCTTTTTTGTTCGGCATACCACTTTGGTTAATAATCATCTTCGAGCGGGCCACTAAATATAAAAGTACGAATAATCCCAATCTTAATGTAATAATATAATTTTGTTATACATATGAGTACAATATATATGGCGTGTATCTTATCTTTTATTGATTATTGAAAAGATTATGGATTGAGGTATACATTGTAGATACATACAACGATCAGTTTGCTTTTCTAAGTGCATAGGTAATAGCGATCGTTAAATTTTATTCTCAACTTCCACACGAAGATTTCTCTGCTCTAAGAAGCGTTATAATGAAAATGGCAACTGTATTTGGCTCGACGTATATTTGTGAACAATTATTTTCGCGTACGAAACAAATAAAATCAGTTCATCGATCGCGACTTACGAATGAACACCTACATTCAATTATGAGGATTGGAACGAATAAATTCGAACCAGATTTTTCATTATTAGTTAAGCAAACTCAAGTTCAAATTTCACATTAAATATTTTAGATTCTGAGTGGAACGATGAATGTATTGATTTTACAATGATGTGTGTTTTTATATATTTTTTTTTTGTGTCTGTGTACACGATAAGTAGTCGAAATAATGCTTCGATTTTCAACTTCAGTATCTTTTTCGATTGGAAAGTGAATATCGTTGGTGCATAGAGGAGGTCAAAATTTAAAATTCCCAGTGATTTTCAAAAGCGCCAAGAAAAACAAAAGAAAAATTAAGGAATAACGGGAATTTTTACGCAAAATCTGTTTTCGAAAATTCTTGGTGTAACTCTAGAAAAAATGACCGAAATATTCACTGGTTGTTTATAATTGCATTTCCTATACACCATAACATTTTCCAAATATTTTGACTTATTTTGAGCTGTTTACGGACACTGTCAGTTTCCATTTTTTTTAGTTTTTTTTTCTATAAATATCAATAAAATTTTATCTGTTGAGTAAAAAAGCTTGAAAATTTAATAGAAGGCTCTTAGGTTATTGTTTCAAAGGCAGATGAAAAAAATTAAAAATCCTTAGTCACAGCTTTTATTTATAAGCATTTAAAGTTCAAATCTTGACAAAATACGGAAAAATCACGAAAATTAGCAAATTATTTTGAGTTGAGAATTCATAAAAATTTTCCTTTTTAAATCTAAGATTTGAAAATGTAATACAAGATTAACCATGAGTTTGTCTACCTTTATCAAAACAAAAAAAATGTCTACAAGCAAATCAAATTAAATTTTTATGAGCGTTTGAATTTCATATTTTTACAACATTTGATATTCACTCGATTTCTCATGTAACGATTTTCTTATTTTATTGTAATTAAAAAACGAATGACTGTAGATACTTGAAAATTTCACTAAATGTTTATATTAGCATTGTCTATACACGGTAAAATTTTGAAAATAATTTGACTCTTTTTGAGCTGTTTACGGTCATTGCCAGTTTTCAATTTTTTTAGTTTTTTTTTCTATAAATATCAATAAAATTTTATTTGTTGGGAAATAAAGCTTGAAAATTTAATACAAAGCTTCTGGTATATTTTTACAATAGCAGTTGAAAAATATTAAAAATACACAGCCACAATTTTTTTTATAAGCGTTTAAAGTTCAAATTTCGATAAAATTTATAATTTAATAATTATTTTGTAGTTAAAAATTTATAAAATGTTCAACTTTTGTAGCTAAAGATTGAAAATTTAAAACAAAGTTCCACGTAAATAGGTAAATATATAAATTACTTTATTCACAATAATATCATCAAATATACTTAGTAACATCATAGTCTGACTGACCGTTTTCGCTCAGAATCGTTTTTCGTATACAATGATATTATATCATTGAATTCAAATTTAACACCATTCATTACAGTGACCCACTTGTAACCTACTGTACAGCAGAGTGACATCCACTTACCCACTTTTTTTTTGTTTTGTTTTTATTTTTACTATTACAAAATAAATATATAAATATAATTTTACTTTTTTTAGAATATTTTGTTTTATTTAAAAATTTGTGACGGGCCACACAGAATATCTTCGCGGGCCGCGGATTGGGCACCACTGGTATAGAAGCTAAATTCGTACACGCATTCAAAACTGCAGTAATAGGACATCATAGGAAGTACTTAAACTAACCTTCCACCATTATTGTTCTAAAACCATAAAATAAATATAATATGGCAGCCTTATTAATATAATATATAAGTATAGTTCCAATCACGACACGCCAAACCCATCCTCTAATCGAACCTAACGTGGAATAAAATAATATTTTGCGAGAAGACAAGTTCGGTGACGCGTGCTGATAGATCACCTGCACGGACCGGGGGGTTTAATATTGTTATAAAAATATTTTTCGAAATAAATTTCCTACGTTATGATCATATTATTTTATACAATATATATTTTTTTTTTCAAAATTATTTTCTCTCGCCTCGGAGACGATACCGTTAATGCAGCTGCGGAATAAAAAAACGCCACCACCCATTTACCACCGTCTCGGAGCTTACCAAGTTCTCCGCGGGGTAGATAGTTGGGTGGGGAGGGAAGGGGGGCTATGCAACATGAAAACGCTCCGCCCCGTTCGCGCCCCCGGACGCTCAGCAATCGATACAGATATATATATATATTATATACACGACGTTCGAGAATATTATTATAATGTGACTTATGAGTGTTATATGCCGTTATCACACGCTTGTTGTTACGATATATTATCGTCATAATCGTCGTCGTCGTCGTCGCCGTCATCTCTCCAGTTTCAAATGGCTGTTTCGCAGCAGAGATCGGTCGAAAATACGCTATAGTAATATTTCGTCGAGAGATCGGACGATTACGACGACGACAAAACGAAACTCTCAGCCGAAGAGTAAGTGCGTAGGTACGCGGCGCAGAAACATGATAATACGATATAATATATTTATTATTTTACGTAGATATTATTATCCTCATCATATGGGTAGTACTTTGAGTATCATGTCGCAAAACCTATGCTTATAGCATCGAATGGCGGTAGATGGTGGGTGGGGTAGGGAAAGGGGGCTGGATGTGAAAATATAGTTCGTTAAATATGGAAAGTACCTATATATTATAATGGTACGTAGGTACTATGGTACCACACGCAGGTACCGATGTAAAATCTCTTTCTAGAAATTTTTGAACATTTGAACATTTTTGACCGTTTTTAACCATTTTTGATGTTTATTTTTTTATTTACACGGCGAATTCGACTTTGATTGAAATAATAAAAAAACAGAGTTTCATTAAATAATCATTTTGGAAAACTGCTTGAAAATTTCAAAAAATACTCGTATTTTCATATTTCACAATGTAGATAGGCTATTTTCTAAAGAATTGTCTAAGCGAAAAAAAAAACCACCAACATCATTAGAACTAGCCGGAAAGAAATATACATTTCAATGTCATTTAAAATAATCGCTTTTTAGGTTTTAGTTTATCTAAAATATTATACGAATGTGAAATGAAAAACTGCCCTTTTCCGTTCGAACAAAATCGTTATAATATTATGATCGATAATCGATTTACAACGATGGTGTTTTGTGGAGGGTCCAATTATTGTAGAGGGGGTGTGAGGTTGCTTCGGAAACGGTTTTACGCGTCCAAAGTAGCATCCGTGGACGTGCGGCGTTGACTTTGCGACGGTTGAATTCGGTGGTGGGGGGGGGACTCTCCAGGAAACCGGTTTCTCGAACCTAATACCCCGGCTAGATCCGCGTACCTGAGCCGAAGTCTTGCCGGACACGGAAGAATGGGCCGACTTGGACGGCGACTTGATGGCTAACCCGCCGTTGGCCGAGCTCTTCTTCCGGTCGGTTGATGTTCGGCCATCGGTCGACGAACACGACGACGGCGGCCGCGACGGCTGCTTGACTAGCCGCAGACTGGACTCCGCGCCGTACGCGGACCCGTCCCTCGGCACCATCGTCACCACCACGGAAGCCCGCCGGCCGCTGTCGCCACCGTCGTCTCGCCGCGGCATCAGAGGCATTTCCAGTTCGTCGCGGTCGTCCCCCATGGTGCGCCGCGGACTGGACAGGCCGTCCGGACGGCACGTAGTTATAAATTCTATGTATTCTACTGTAGTTATGTTATTATCGGCGTTGTCTTATCGCGCGCGTACGTTAAGCCCTGCAGGTGTCACGACAGCCTGTGCGTGTGAAGCGCGCGCTCGCGGTGCACTTTCAGCGCGTTCAGCGCGTCGGACGGCACTCGCGTGACCCGACGCCCGCCGCGAGAACCCAGCAATGTGTCCACCGCATCGCGCGCGCGAGCCTACCGCTCGACGGCGGCGCTCGTCGCGCGCGCTCGCCAGATTCGCACAGTGTGACCACGGCGACCGCCGAGCACGGTAATCGATCCCACAAAACGATGACCACGGTGACGGTGATAACTATAGGGTTAGGATTTTGGTGCAATGTCGTATTTTTATGGTGTTCAAAAACGCAGCTCAGTAAGTGGAAAATTCGTCTTAAAGTACCTATCCTGCGATGATCACAGAGTTATTTTTATTTCGTATTTTTCGTCTGTTGTCATGTTTTTGTGGCATTTTTAAAATTATTGGACAATTTTTGACGGTTTATTTTTGAACTTAAAGTGAATATTATTGTTACACAAAATGTAGTGTTGTTATTCAAATTAGCACAATATTGATAGAGGTGCATATTGGTCAGTCCAAAGTGTAGGATTCATGCAATACTCTTGCGTTTCTTTCTGACATCTACAAATAATTATAGAGTTAAAAGACGATAACAATACTTTCATTTAAGTTTTTTCATTCTTTCTGATTCCAAAGTGTTTCCCAAAAAAAATCACCACAGTACATAACTCCATGGTTCCTTATATTATGTTCTTAAACCATAAGAAATATATCTTTAAAAGCATTTTTATGGTGCATGTTTAGAGGCGGTTTTGTATAATTTTTTTAGGACATAAAAATTGCAAAAGTTGTGACTAATGAACGCCGTAGCTGAAACGGAACCTTACGACAGTACCTTTGATATTTTTGAAAATCGGAAGTCGCGGATAAATAATGAACGTACGGCCGATTGAACTTTTCAAACATCGGTCGGCGGACGTAACGTTACTTAGAGTGCAGTCTGTCCGGCATTAACTTTACGTCATTTAAACGTCGCCGAGAACATTATTAATAATAAATAATATATTACTACAGTCGTCGTTAAGAACGAGTGTGTTTGAGCAGATTCTTTATGTCGTAGAAACGTGACAAGGCGATAGAGAAGAACTCTGTTCATTGTTTTCGCTGTAGGTTTTTCTTATATTGTGCTTCGTTTTTGATTTTCTTTTGCCGCTACACCACGTGATCATATGATATGATATCCATACATAGCCGGATCCAGAATATAATTTGTATTCAGAGCATATTGTGCATAATTTAAATCAGTCTGTATAAACTTGTAGAGGTAATCCACCCTCGAGTCTCGGCCGCTCTCAAAATCCCCCAAATATTTGCTAACTTGTCTTCGTCAGCATAATAAATATGAATACGTGTTAATTGCGGTTTATATAGTCCCCTCCCTGCATATGTTCAAAAATATTTTTGTCACTGCGTACTGATAAAAAAAAAATTTTAGGTTTCCCATACGGCGGACTATCTTCCTCCCTTGTACGCGGACGGAGACCTTTAATAATTATTTCGCGATCAGCTCTAACGGCACGAATTGTTGGGTGGCGGGCGCTAAACAACGTTTTATACCAATCGCATAATGCTTTAATTATTATTGGTATTATTATTACGCAAACCCACTCTTATACCCAGCACACACCCACACATACACACACATATATATGGTATATTATACCGTATTATAGACGCCGTGTCGCCTGTTATTATTCGACTAGCGCACTATATGTTGGCACGGTTCGCACGTTTTTAACACCGCGATATTCCACAGCGGTCCATTACCGGTAGACTTTATGGGACCTATATTATAGTAATAAGACTGCAGACTCCAGTATTGTCGAGGAATTTTGCGAAGTGTGCGTTTTACGAACGAATTGTCCATTACCATCACGTTATGCATAATGATATTATACAGGGTGATTGGCCGAGCGTGCTCAACCCAATCCATTCTTTTAATATAATAATGAGTTTATTTAAATTCTGGTTTTTGGAACCTTTCAAGTATATTATGTAGTATAATATTATTTCTATTTTTTTCTACCGTATAAGAATTGCCCCGAGGCGGTACAAACTTCTTTTTTTCAAACGAGAACCAATCTTTTTTATTGCAAATTGTTAAGCAGGCGATTTTTTTGAAAACATCGATGAATCTTAACAATAATTCGTAAGAATATAGTTTCCGAACTGATAAGATGTCTGAACTAAGAATACTTGTCTGGTCCTTATAAATGGTTTTACAAAAATATAAAATTGATGTAATATTTCATACAGTAGTTTTTAAACATATTATAAAAAGTTGTATATACTTGGAATAAAATTTTCAAAAAATTCGTCTGCTTAACAATAAGTAGAAAAAAAAGAGTGGTTCTAATTTAAAAAAAGAAGTTGGTATCGCCACAGGATATTCCTTTGTAATCAGAAATCATAAATCAGTTCCTATATATGCAAATACGGTCATTAAGTAAAGAATAAGATATTCAAATCATAACTCCAATACAATCTTTATTAGAAGAAAATAATAAATTGTGGTGAGTATGCTTGGTGAATCACCCTGTATACAGACAAAATTGTAATACAAAATGTATATATATATATGGGTACATTATATACACGTTTCGATGGCTCATCGCGATCGTATTAAAATGTATTTCGGTTCGTACTGTTCCAACTAAACGCTATACCATTATCATAGCACAATACAACACAGATTTAGATAATATCTATAGATATAACGGATATTATTTTAATTATAGTACTGTGCTACCGTGTTAAACCTATTGTTATATTTTTGCCAGTACACGTTATCATATAATAATATCAATAATGTTATTTTATAGAATGTAGATAATTTTATAGTTGTTTTAATATTTTAGAGATATATAAGTAGACAGCGGTGGATAACTACGTCGGGCGCCAATCGCCGACGATAGAATAAAACATTAAAAAAAATGTTCTAGTAAATAGTAAATACTGAGTTAATAATAATATATTATACGCTCGTTGTTCGTATATAGTAATTTATATTACTGCAGTTAATATAGTGGTTCGTTTATCGTGACGGGTCAAATCCGTCATTAGGACTACAAATGAAACTACGTACGAGAGTGTAATGATAATATAAAATATTAAGTATGTTATTCCGAAGAATAAGAACTATTATACGCAGAAAAATAAAAAACATATTATGTTCAACACCGTAATTTTCGCTGATAAATATTATGCATATTATTTCAGACGTTTGATCGTGTTCAGCTGAAAGACAGAATTGAGCTATCAAACGGACCACCTGTTTACTGTTAAGAGATAAAGTTATTACCACAATACATCGTGTATACGAGGTGTGAACATTATGCGTGTAAGTACTAAAATATGTTTTGTACTCGTCGTATAAATATATAATAAAATATTAATATATATATATTATGCAAACGGCGCAGCCTATTTGTAATTCAATGTTCCCTAGCTCTAGTTATTTTTAAAAAACAATATCATAAAGTGTACAAGACGCCAGACAGCGATATAAAAGTAACTTAGTGAAAATATAATATTTAGTAGGTACTATTGCTAAAATATTCTGTTTGACTTAACTAGTTTTTCTCGAGTCTCGTATTTATTTATTTATTCATTCATTATTCATGTGTATTAAGCGCACTTCATATTATTTCTTAATGTGGTTTAGAATCTAACTACAGTTTGTGAACAAATAACCGAGTTAACGATTTCATAAATATTATATGAATATGAATAACAACGAAAATCCTTGAGGGTAGTTCAACAACAACTTACAGCTGAGATAAAAATAAGAAAAACCTGATTCATTATGATATAGGCACAGAAATAATAAATTTGACGTAAAGTAGACAAAACACATTAAACGTAATAGTTTTAACTGAACACAATAAAATATTTAGTATGACAGTTGCTTCAATATAATAGTGGTCTCGTATAGACTGCAAAGAAGTACACGATATAGTTTATACGAATTACGCCGGTGGATTTTATTTGGTTAGCAACTTATTGGTGAAAAGGATAGCTTTCCATACGCGGAATTTCATACGTTTTAGCGAGTAAAGACGTGTTTAAGTTCGAACCCTCCAGATCGCGCCAAACGTTGTATATTATATAAGAGGTTTATACCAGTACCTATATTATTATGTATTACAGTGTTGGCATAGATCATTTGTTTTAATTCGAAAGAGACACATTGTTTGACATACTTCAAATTACCTCGTAATTTAATATTATAATACTGTTACGTATTATTCGCAAAATCTCAACGCTAAGACGGTAAGCCGATGTACATTGACACGTCATTGTATATTATGCATTTTAAATAATTTTAAATATTTTATAATAATTATATAATACGAAGGTATTTTTTAAATATTATTATTGGGTAATCGCCTGTAAGTAATGTCACATATTATGTTCGAGACGTGTCGACGCTGAAATACGACTTGTATGGTATTAAATATTTATAAGGTAATGTATGTAAATTTTGTTTGAATAGACAGGCAACACAATTTATAACATGTTATGGTAAATTGTTACATAACAAGGTAATTATATTTAACAAAAAAAAAAAAAAATCTGTTAATTAAACTGTACACACAACAGTTTGCCTGTTGTTATTATTTTAATGAGACTTTTTATTTTTAGCCTTTTGAAAAACCATACTGCTTAAACCTATGATTAAACATTTTCCAGGGTGAAAGATGCATTTTGTTCAGTTCGGTCTCATAATACTGGTATTGTTGTACAGTGTACACAAAATAATAATTATTTTGTATCTATGATAAATTGGGAGTATTCATATTAACGAAAATACTACCTAATTTGAAATAATATTAGTCCATTGTAAACGAGAAACAAGCATACAACTGCGAGATTAAAATTAAATTGAAAATTAAATAATTTGTTTAATTTGATGGCTTTAGGAAAAAAAATGAATTCGCATGAAAAGCTTGATAAAATATTTAATTTAATTGTTTTATGGATGGGATTAGTTTTTAAATGTATTTATCAATATACATAAATACATAATATATTTTAAAAATATGCTTCTGATAAAACAACGATAAGTAAGCTCGATTCTCACAATATTTTCTTTTCGTATGATTTATATGATATTTATAATATTTTACATTTCACTTTTACATACAGGAACATCGAATCATAATTTTTACATAACAGTATTTATATTTTGTTTTAAGAAAACAATTTTTTTCCATATAAATATTATAAAAAATACACTAAGTATAAAATAACCTATATTGAAACTACAACTAAACTGTAGGTAGATAAAGCCGTTTAAAATGTAAAGAGATGGTAATAATATGAGAAAGGATAAGTAAAAATATGTACGAAAATAAAATGACTTCATTACCACTCCGCAATTCTTGTCTCAACTTTAAGTGATTTATTGCTGGTAAATCAATAGTTTATTATTTATACACCTATACATCAACATTTTGATAAAAAAAATATAATATCCGTTTGTAGAAATCTAAATAAAAATATAATTTACTGTTTTCAAATAAAAATAATCAGTTTGACAACTTTCTGTGAAATAAAGATCAAAATATATAGAAAAATTATAACGAAACAATAAAAGTATATTTTAAATGTTCGGTGAAATATTTATAACAATATTATATGTATATTTTTCTTAAGGAAAAAAAATGAATTATTCATTAGTTTTTAAATGAAAACTTCAAGTAACGTAAAAAACATTTTAAGTTTTACATTTTTAAATACTATGAGTTTGTCATTTGACGATGAACTAATTTTTTTTTATATTGAAATCCAATAGTTGTATTTTTAATTCAATTAAGTCTCTATTATGTATCTCAGATAAATGTAACCAAACGTCAAAAGTGTCACTCACCTACAAAGTTTAACACTTGAAATTGATTATGAATAAATAGTTTCATGATTCAGTTTTTTTTTAAAGTCTAAAATCTAGACTCTAAATGTTAAACACAGAATAAAAAAGTTAAAATTTAGTGCCCCTACTCTATGTAATGCATAAACCAAGTTTATATTTTGATAAAGAAAAGAATTGTTTATTCATAATAATATTTCAATTATAACAATATTATTTACTTTTAGAGTATAAAAATTGAGAACAATATTTTTTGTTTGTGTGATATAGGCTTGGTTACTTTCCTTCGAATATTAATGGGATTTTTTTTGTTCAAATTCTCTCGGGATAAAAATGCATTTGCATATAAACAACGGTTCTAAAAATGTATGCTAATTATAATAATTCTATTGAAAATGTTGCTCAGTGGATAATATACAATTCCCGTGCAATACGAATACTCGCGAGTATAGTCGAAAAAAAAACTCAATTACCTATAGATACTACGTCAATTTTTGTAATCAAATGAAATAACTGTAATACGTTTTTAATGAAAAATAATTACAATAGAATTAACCAAACGCACTTATATAACAATTTAAAATTTATACGAGACAGTGGAATTATCTGTGTGATGCGCAATATCTGCAATGTCAATCTTGACACACACTCACGAAGTCCCACATGTCGTTTTCGCACTCTCATATTTAAATCATTGATCAAATTGCGTACCGTTGTATTCATTGAAAAGTTAAATATTTATATATTCGTTGCTCAGAATAATTATTATTAGTTTACGTAATCACTGCCATACGAGAACGAGACTTACATTTATTTAACACGTTTAAAATGGAGAGTAGCAAGTAATAACTAAAAAATAAATATTTGATATTAATTTCTGGAGGTGCACTTGGGTTGACCAGACATTAATTAATCGGAGTAACACGAAGATCCGTATAATCTGCAGAATATAATGTAAGTGTATACTTCAGGAGTGCCAAATCTTTAATTTCCTTTAATAAATTATGGTTATTGTTTTTTCAATTTTTTTTTTGTGACTCCCAACGCGATCACTTTTTAAATTGTTATTTATAATTATTATTGAACAATATTTTATTCACATTTTTAACTGTTTATAATTAACGAATAATAACGTTGTTAGATCAATTAATTAATTTGAAATAATAATGCGAAACAGTAAAACACGTTAATAGTAATCCCGATTTGGAAATTAGATTTTTGTTAAAACAATTATTAACAGTTTTTTTTTCTCGAAGAAGCTCCGTAATACGCACAAACATATGACAATTTACACTGATATCAAAAATAAACCTTGGTATTTTATACAGCGATGACAAGATACTATCGACTTAAAGACGAAGATATTTATTAAGTAATTAAAAATCCCCATTTATATATATAAAATAAACGAATTATTGTGTCCAGTAATGGCGACGATAATGAATTATTATACCAACGACAATTGGGTTTCAATATGTAATAATTTGCGATAAACATCACAAACTTCAATATAATCGAGTATCGACCGAGGCAATATTATAGGGATCAACTCAAACTGTATCTTAGAATCTAACGAAAAGGTCACGAGAAGACCAAATCTATGTGTCGTATCTTATCCCAAGCCTTTTGAAAGGTAAATATTATTGAATTGTTAGTTTGGTCTCTCCTCTAATTTCCACCTAGTTTCGATCTACCTATAACAACACAGATATAATATAGTACACAGTCGACTGTCGGTAACTCTAACCTAGATATTTCGGTATCTCAAATATATAAAATTATTTTTCAAACGACACAAGCTTATTATAATACTTAATTATTAGTTTATGATATCTAGAAATTTTTATTTACTCGATTTCTCCCCTCTCTCTTTGAGCTGCAAGTTACCAAGAGCCTACTACATGTCTGCATATTATAATATATTATATGATTATTGTTAAGCGATTTTAGTTTGTCGGTAATAATATAGTGATTCTTAATTAAATATAAAATGTAATCGCATTCGATTTGTACGAACCTAGATAATAATATAAACCGTATCGAAAACACGACTCGATAAATTGTAATCTAAACAAATGAATAATACGTAACGGCACGGTGGTGGCGAATATTTGATTGTTAAAAACGAGTGTACATTCAAATATACAGCGCATCAGACGCGTTAGTGTGAGTATTTATATATATTTTTCATTAGGTATGACATAATAATATAATTATGTTGCATATTAAAATTATTGCGTCACATGTACGGGTGTACCTAAATTGCCTATATATGTCGCCGTTGGACCGATGGTGAATGGTGATGAATATCTTTCAAACGTTAAATATTTAAATAAACATTAATCAACATAACGTAGTTTCCATTTGATGTTACGCTTAATATTAATAAGCTCGTTGTTATTTTGTTACGATTTTCGAATACAACCCAAAAGCTTAAGTATAGTAAGTTAATATATTTATATTTTTTTTATAACAAACTGATATTAGAATGATTTTAGAATATAACATAAATATTAAATTTAAAAAGTAATCGCTGTTCTATCGATTTCTTAACTTTGTATCCTACTTCAATATTTCAAAGTAATTTATAAAAAAAAAAATATATTGTTTCAATTTTTAATATTAACATCCAGGCGATTAAATTAATTTAAATACCATTTATGATAATGATGTAGGTACTATATTAAATATTACCTGGAAATTTGTATTATGGTAAAATAATCAGTTTATTTATATGAAAATTATTTTTAATATTACAGTCATGTTCCATTAATTAGTACAATTAGGTATATAATATTTGAGTGTAACTAAAAAATAAATTAAAAAAATTATAAATTATCTCTGAGCCGAATTAATATAAAATCCCGACTTAATAAATTACTATACTCAGCATCTATAATTAATATAAATATCAAGTACGCGTAATTAAATTGTACATATATTTTATTACATTTGATTGTAATAAATTATTAGTTTTCTCCAAAGCGATGAAAATTTGGAGCTGCTGTTTTTTTAAATAGATAATTACGTTTTGACAGAAAATAAGTAAAGGAAAAAAATATAAAAATAGATTAACATTGTTAAAACTTTGAAAGCTAACGCGCGATTTTTTTTCTCCTTTTGTCAGCAACCGTAGTTCATTGAGACAAAAAAAAACATAATATATACATCTATTTATACGCTTTTAAAAGAAAAAGTACGAAAGTGTAATTCAATTTATTCCAATTCTCGCGACGGTGAGATGTCGACAGCTTTAAGCTTTCTACACTTAGTAAAATATAAACGGTTTGTTGATTGTGAATTTGGCGGACAGGTGACGCCTCTGTATAGAGTTTCAAAATTCTTTGCAATAAACTTTCATATTATTATTAATTTTTTTATGATTATCAAAATAATACGATAAAATCACATTACATAGCCACGTAGGTATTTTTTATTACCTACGTTTTCTACCGTACGCTGACACCATACGACATCACTCATCAGGTAATTGTAAATGTATGTTAACTATTATTTTATATGTCTTGTATATTTAGCGTATAATTTTTAGCTGAACAACATAATATTGAAATAATATTATACATACACAATTTAAGAAATACATATTGAATTTTAAGTAATAATGTAATTGTAAAAAATATTTATAATTGTTATAGCTTGATCAAAATGTTTAAATGGTAACTGAACAATTAGTTAAGCTGTACAGTGTACATATATGTTTCTAATGTTTCCATTGCTTGTATTTATTCAATTTGTTTTTTAATCCTTTTTATTAAAAATGTGTATTTATTTTAAACAAAAAAAGGTGGACAGGTGGGCACCATTATGCTGTACAGTAGTTGTCGAGTATGTCATTGTGGTGAATGTGTTAGATTTAAATTCAATGATAGTCGATATTTATCATCCACATATAGATACCGACAAAAACGATCCTGAGTGGAGATGGTGTGTCATCCTAGCATACATGTATAAATAATCAAATTTCTAATTTAAAAACCGCTATATTAAAGCATTTATGGAAACTATCATAAATCATTATAAATAAAAATATAAAACAGTTTCTGAATTTTAGATAATATTAATATTGAACGCTACGGTTACGGCATATCTACCAAACAGATAATTTGATAAAAAATTAACAAGCCAGTTCAGACATAATCAAAGGTCTTGATAAATTCAGTAATTTACCGCTGAATATCAAATATAGTAAAAAATTTAAATTCAAACGCCCATAAAAAATTAAAGAAACTGTTAAGTGAACTTTTTTTATGTTGATAAATGTTAAAAAATGTGTTACAATCTACTATTAAAATGTCTAATTTTAGCTATAAAAATAAATAATTAGCACATTTTCGGGATTTTGTAAACATTTGAACTTTAAATGCATATAAAATAATCGTGCCTATGTATCTTTAATATTTTTAAAATCTTATGAGAACCCTCGCAATACATTTTCAAGCTGTTTACTTAGTAAAAAAGTTTTTATCGACAATAATTTTAAAAAAAATTACAAAATTCGAATAGTTTCTCAAGGCTATAGATAACTCAAAAAGAGTTAAAATATTTCAAAAATATTCCCATATTATATGAAAAGTGCTAATATAAATATTTTGGTACACATTTAAAGTGTCTAGAGTTATTATTTATTAGATTTTGAGTTACACCAAAAAAAAATTTCAATTTTATAAAAAATTGGTTTTGCGTAAAAATTCCCATGATTCCTTCATTTTCCAGACGCTTTCAAAAACTACTGGGAATTTTCCATTTTTTTTCAAACTTCCCGAATGCAACAATTGCATTCAATTTTCTATTAGATATCAAAAATCAGTGCATTTTTACTACCTCAAATGTTTATAAAAGAAAAAAAAATCATATAATTGTAAATACAATATCTAAAATAATTTTTGCTTTTTTTGGAAAAGCCAGAATTTCACTCTAAAACAGAAGTTACTGAAATAAAACTTTTTCGCTTAAAATTTAAAGTTCAAGAAAATATTAAAGTAAAGCCAGTATATATACCCTCTCTCTAATCATAATAGTTACATCTCCAAATCCTTTTTTTTCGGGTTACTTGTGCTATTACTATGTGCATTAGATATTAGAAGATGATGGTACTATATTATAACTAACCAGTTATAGGTACTTGAAATAGAATACACTGGCTTTACTTCAATCAGTTAAGTTCATACAACATAAGTTACTCAGATTGTCAATTTTGTTAACTTCAAGTTTTATAGGTCAAGAAAAGCAAGTGAACTCCACTCAATGTATTACTGACCAAATTGAATGAAAGCATTAATAGAAATCCGAATAAACCTTAAAAAATAAATTGAAAATAACAATGAAATGGAAAAAAAAATTTTAAAAATAACCGTTATTAAATGTGTCATTCATTAAAAGTATATTGTTTGTTGCTTTATAATAGTTCATTACCTAATTCTCTAATACAGTAATCGTTCATAATTTTTTGGAGAAACATTAGTGAATACCTATTATATGCCAGCCACTAGCGCATTTTCTTTCATGGGTGACATCTTGAGTGTACTGCTAAATATTCTTTGTGTTTGTCAATGTAAATAAATTAATAATTTATAATACTCCAACTGGCACAACTGGCCACTAACTAGTTAGAAAAGTTAAGTTTGAAAGTTACTTTGCTTAGTTGGTTTTAATTCATAATAACTTTTTAACATAATGAGTTGAATTGCACGCGTAAAATTGTCTAATCTAATGCGTTAAAAACAAAAAGTAACTTGTTTTTTGCAGTTTTATTTTCTTCGAAAATCACGGTTTTTTTTAAAACTTAAAACTACTGAGAGCCGATTGGATTAATTAAAAATATCCAAAATAGTATACGTTCTCGAGTCATAAATATAGATATGTTATCTACTGATGGTTAGACATTTTATAACACCGTTGTGCTTACGAATTCAATTATAACGAGGAAAATGAGTTCTACACGTCCTGAAATAACAAACTGACTTCTGTCGATTAAAATTATGATTTATTATAAAAAAATGTTGATTTACGTAAATAAAAAGTTAAATAAATCCGTCTACGGGCCTATCTAAATTTACTTTTCACTGGTAATATGGTAAATAATTGACAGATAGAAATTTTACACCGAATATTATAATATACATAAGATACATTTAGTGTCTACCATATATCTAGTCAATGACAATTTATTATACTATACAAATATAAATTTAACACCAATAATTTTCGTAAAGATTTTACGGACTATAGTGAACACGTACACCGCAAAGTTTTCAAACCGTATTTAAACTTTCCATACCACAATGATATGTGTATAGTATCATATTATATTACTAATAATAATGAATATATAGATATTATTATTTTATTGTTTGTTTACCTGAGCCACTTTTTCTCCCATGTTTGGCGTGTGCAGAGCCCCTTGAAAGAATTTCGCTGACCCATTGTCTTGGATGGAATACTAGAACAATATTGAACAGTGGTAGTAACATCATATTATTAAATCATCGTTTCTGCGCGTCTAAATATACTGACACGATTAGTGTAGTATAATACTATAATATTATTATATTATGTAGTCTTCGATATAGGTACGCAAATAAAACGTATGGTTTATAAGTGTGTCTCATGTGTGGAAAAAATTCCAAGCAATAATTACTACTACGTGCACTACAAATTAAACATTTAAACAAAAAAAATAAAAGCGCTAACACGTTAACTACCTACATGATATAATACCCTAACCTAGCCTATACGCACGGTACAATTATTAATTGATTCGGTAATTTATTATTTTTTTTGCAGACAATTATCGACTACCCATCTAACTTTTAGACTTTGGTAGTAAAATATAGTCATCGATCTTATTTTAAAATATATAATGTATAGTATTATGTCAATTTATATGGGAGGTATATTACATACTACATTATACCTCCAATACGTAATATTAAATGACACCGGTAACTGTAGTAAGGTTTATTATTTTTTTTATGACAGCCTAAAGAATTGTATAGTATAGCAATTACAACTATTGTTCGAAGAAAATGAATATTAAGAGTGAAGATTTAATCAATATTAACGATACTGGATGATTGTTCACGGTGATTGTAAAGCAGAAAAAAAGTCGGGTGTAACAATTATTATAAACGTACTTAATATTACATTACCGTCGAAACGGAAAAACGTATCAACGGGTGCGAACAAAATGAACCAAATGGAACTCGAATGGAATGTAAAACAAAACGCAGGTAAGGTCATGATAATTACGTTTAAAATGAAAACCGTACGGCGCCGTTTCGACTCGAGAACAGAGCTGATGGTGAATATAAATCAAGCGGGGCTTTGTACAGATCATATATTATAATAAAAGCATATTGTTATTATTGTATAAGTATAAAGTAAAATTGAAAGGTTCGTGAAACTGTAATCGTATATTGTTATAATGAAAGTGTTAAATAAAGCCCGAGCGCGTGCAGACGTATATAAGGTCCATATATACAAGATTATTTACTAAGCATGCTCACTCTTATTATTTCTTTAATAAAGAATTTATTCAAATTCTAATTTTTGAAAATTTTAAACTTAAGGACCATAATATTTTCAATCGTTTAGATTTGTTTATGCAATTTGAGTAGAGTATTGTGTCGATACAAGCGTCTTGTTTTCAAATGAAAACCTAATTTTTTTTTACTATAAATACATTTTTAAGCAAATTATATTTTATTTTTATTTAGGTTTAACTAAATTAAAATTTAAAGAGTGTTTTCTGACCTATCGAAATGTTTATACTACAGAGGACACTCGACACTAGTCCTTCAAAATGGTCTTAGCAAAATATAAAGTAGATGACAGATGTAATAGTAAATGTAGTATTTATTATACACAGTCAATTTTCACAAATTATGAAACGTATGGATTATGGATAGATTAAGGTACCTATATTAATTACTAAAATTGGCGAATCATTATAGCTCTATAGTCTATATATTATTAAGTATATTCCTAATATTCTCCAATAGGTTTGTAGTACTTGGTCGGTATCGTAATTAATTATTTCAAATGCAACGCAGAATATTATCATTTGTAATAACATAATAATATCGTTCGTAAATCACTCAAACTGCTTGTCTAAATGCATCTGTTTTTGTCGATAATCGCGTACGGTATTAATAAAAATAATGATAATAATAGTAATATCGCTTCGAGTATGAAATCTAATTACGACTATTTTATGATATGCGACGGACATGGTTATTATTAATTTTACGACTCGCCACGGTACATTACAGTAAACGGTTTAAAACTCGTACTTGAGTTTGGATCGAGCCCGTTAACAGATTGGTAGACTGACGAGTAACCTATATAATATAAATTCACGGCGGCGGATAGGCCTGTATAATAAAGAAATAAGGATTTCCCTTATAGGCCCTAACTTGTGATGGCCCCAGAAAGGTTAGATATCGAGTACCTATTATACGTATAATTGAGTATTAACATCTTACGTTTGTATCTATATTAATATAAAAAATAGTAAATTGTTTACACATTTTTTTTTATATTGTATAAATTATGTATTAGAAGGTAGAACGTGTAGTAAAAATGTATTGTTGTGGGGAGTAACTATTATTGATATAGATATAAATATATCATGTTATAAAATTAAAAATGTATCATAAATTTATAATATTATGTTCAACAAATTCGTTGCGTCATTTTTGTGGTTCGCTTTTATGGTATGGCATATTTTGTGCTATTATCGCGTGTGGCTTTTTAAGCATTTTTCCAAAAACAAAAAAATATGCATATCCGCCCATGATTATAATAATAAGTGACGGTATTCCGCGGTAATGTTATCCGGTGTGCGCTGAGAGTGACGTTATTACAGCAGACGTTTTTGGCGCTAAATCGTTGTTGGTTTCGTGAATTTCGGGATTCCATCCGCTAAAACTCGCGTGGTTTTCGGTGGTGGCGAAGACGTATCTGCTAACACTGCATATGACAGAATGTTGGATATTTCTCTCTTCCTTGAACAGACATTTTCCCTTGGAAATATTTTCAAGCTTTATTTTCAAATTTGATTCACCCTACGCTTTATTCTTGACTTTAATCGAGTTTAGGTTAAATATTCTCGAGTCGTGGAATACCGAAATATAAAGCATCACTTTATGGTTTATTATAATACAGCAACTGTAATCACGGTATAAAACTAGTAGTTGTTTATTAGAATCACTCTGTACGTTTGTGTTCAAACTTTTTATGTTGCGATGTACAGATTGATTTCACGAACGTTTTCACCCCCATTTTTTCATTTAAATAATGAATTGACCCATAAGCTAAATTTAGGAATTTTTAAACACTTATACTTATAATTACCTTATACTTAAGAATCTTAAAAAATTATGCATACCCACCCTGTAGTGGTGCTAACATTTTTTTTTCAATTGAAAATCACCCATTATTCCTATAAACTGTTATGAACCAGAAGTTTTTGATTTATTGAACTTTGTGCACTTTGTATTGGTTCGTTAGATGTAGATTCTATAATGATTTGAAAATTATAGTAATTTATCCATCAAAATTTTTTATATTTTGTAAAAAATGCTCTGAGTGTAGTAAGTACTAATGGTTATATTACTTATATATACTATTAAATAGATTAATATTAATATTACGTATTATATCTTATATTTTTGTAACACCAATTTTAAGTACTATTAGTTCCTTAGTATACATCATATACATATCAATAACTCGGGAACTTTCCTGTCAAATTCTGGTTTAGGTACATCAACATTTTCAAAAAAAACATGTGCTTTAGAATATGTAGTAAATCAAGTTGGTTTTAATTTGAAAAAAAAAAGAATTTTATATTAGAACAGAGTGCTCTCCATATAAGCATAATAAAACTAAGTATTTAAAAGTATGGTCCTAAAGTATACTTAAAACTAAGAAGTTAAATACAGTTAATTTTAAAGGGAAACATGTGGATTGTGGATGAATCACCCCGTGTATCAAACTACCCGGATACTAAGTCATTTCGAATAATAAGTGTATTTTAAGCTAATCAATTATACAGTGATTTTGTTATTTTTGTTTTGAATTTTTTCAGGGATGAAAATGTCCATCATGATGTCAACACAACATGTCGGGCGAAACTTTCCCTGTAGGGGCGGTTCGCGAGGGGAGCGAGAAATGTCTCCTTTTATCCCACCTGCGCACATCAGTGGATGTCATCTTTTTAGTGCCACACCGGATACCTACGTCATATATTATTCTCAGATCTGCACGCACACAACACTCGTTTATTAAATATGTATATAATAATAATAGTATATACATATATAGTACATAATATTATATCATCGTTCCTACGGAGAAAATAATAATATATACGCGGTGAATCTAACGTCTAAAATTAAACATAATAATGTAATGGAACGAATATAGAAGAAGACTCTGAGAAGAAGAAGCAGAAGAAGATGAAGATGGAGAAGAAGAAGAAGAAGAAAAATGACGATACCATAATCTATAAATTATGTGAAAAATAATATCAGAACACAAATTGTGATTGAAAGGCGCATCGTTATTATTGCATGCGTGTGTGTGTGGGTATTTTGGCCGCGGACCAAATAACAGAGGAACGCGTTCATTAGGCCGGTCATGAATCGTTAACAATGTCGGAGAAAAAAAAAAGTAGAAGTGCGATTTTTAACGACGGCGTTTATTCGTTTTGAGAAAAGGACGTCGGCCCTCCCTTCCCCGCCTCACCATGGCGTTCAACATGGCTCGGACATCAATATAGATATATCTTTTCGTACGCACTTCTTTATTCTAGTTTTTTATTTTGTATTTTCTCACTTCTCATTATAACGTTATTATGTTTACCCTACATAAAACGTCCATTACTTTTCGATCCACCAAACTTCTGCGATATAATATAATATTATGACTACCCGCCGACGTCCAGCTGCTTATATAATATATTATTATTTACCCTTAAAATGTTTCGCGCGCCAGGTCAATGTTAAATGATAAAACTGTCAACCCAAAAAAAACTTTACGTTCCCGTGTTATATACTTATATGTATTACCTATATATTACCATGCGATTTATTATATTTCGTTTTGTTATTATACAGACTTTGAGAATATTATGTACCTACAGGCTACAGCTCACCGCCAACTTTGAGTTTAAATATTATACGTATCAATTTTTATGATACAGTTAAAATCAGACACCAATCAGGAACGGGTTTCAAAATTAAACGGAAAACGATGACAAGTTGTTACTGTTGTATACATTAAGGGAAAAATTAGTTTAAGTTTATATTTTGTAAGATTTTCAATAAAGACATTTTAGTTTGTAGATCCGACACGTATATAGTAACCCATAGGTAAATATTGAATTGAATTTTAGGGGAGGGAGGCTTTGAATATTTTTGGGAGGTATGCCAATCTCCAACCATGGCATAACCTACGGAATAAATGTTACAAACAAAATTAATGTTAAACATACGTTTTTTTCATCATACCTACTAACAAACATATTGTATCAATTATTCAAATGTTTTATACGTTAAGCTAAATCTAACTTATAAAGTTAGGTACCTATTTAGATTTTTTTTTATTTGATCTTAAATTACTTGTACAGAAATTAATAGTGCTTTTCCAAACAAAAAAAAAACGCATTATTTTAAGACTAATAATGTTCAGTTTACTTCTATAATTATATTTATTTGTACCAATAATGAAATAGTGTTGTATACTGTATAGGTATTAATTATTTAATAAAACAGAGCTATGGATTTTGGCAAATGTAATTTAATTATATTTGCTTAAAATCAAAATATAGGAAATAATGTAATTAACCACTACAAACTTTTGTTTTTTTTTTCAATAACTCATGAATTTTTTCCTACAACGTGCACAATAATATCTAGAGAAATAGTTTTATTATTTCACATAAAAAAATTAAATACTGAACGTAATTAATTGCAAAATATAATTAAGCTAAAATGTGCTGTTATATTATAGTTACAATAATGTAGCTTGTATTAGTATTTAGTATTCATACTCTTACTTTATAGTGTTATTATCGTAATCAATGTATCAAAAACAAAAATTCAAATACTCAAAATGTAAAAACAAAAGCACGTTTACTAAGCAATTATACACGTAGTTAGAAGAAATAGAAATTCTAGTAACTGTGTTATAATAATAATATGTGTCTATGACTAAAATTGTGTGGATTCAATGCAGCGTGTAATGAGTGTTTTCATAGGTGGGTCGTTGGTTTTTTAATAGTGTTGGGCATAGTAACACGTTACTTTTCCTAAAAAAATCTCACATCATTTGGGTAGGTGGTAGGTACCTGTATGTTGTCAGTAAGTACTCAATGGTTCGGAATTTCTGACTTGAATATATGTTACGTAATTCATACTTCTCCTATTAACGGAGTTATGGAATATTATAGACACTAACTTCGTTGTCAAGTGCACTATCACGAATACGCATTTTGTTTTTTTATAATATATTATCTTTAAAATACTCTTAGTGGGATACCTACGTCTGCTGAATAAATTCTAACAGTCATCATTTATGGATGACACATACGTACAAAACGGATCTATATTTCCACTCTATTTTGTATTTTATTATACGCCCACTCCGAGTAAAATATCGTTGTTGTAAGCTATATGACTATGTAAAACGTATTTATCAAAAAAATAAAAATTCACCCAGCTTCCCCGTTGCCGCTGTGGCGCAGTCGCTATAGTCGCGATGTTCGTTAATCGTGTGAAAAACAAAATGTGTATCGCGCCTGTATCAGCGGTATTGATAATAAATTACGTTATTGTTTGGTTCATAGAATAATAATATAGGAAGTATTATAGGTACACGCAGTCTTATATATTATTATTATTAAATTGAAAGTGGGTAGATAAATGTCTTTGGGAAATTAAAGTGACAAAACCACGGCGGTGGCGTTTAAGAACGAGTTGATTGATTCGATCGTTTCAGCGGCTACTGTTGCTGTTGAATGTATTATTATTATTACTATTATTTTAACCCCTTAAAAAATAACAATAATAATAGCTGCTTGTAATCGTATCATTTCCACGTACTTTGTATTTCAAGCTGTCCGTGGCCAGGTTTCCCAACGACGTAGAATGGTCCCATAGCGTTGACGTGTTGTATTTCTGCAAGTCGGTTTCAGATGACGTGTTCGGAAAACTTTTGCCGGTAAAATGGCTCCTGTAGGCTACGAAATTCCATTAATTAATTATGTTTTATGAAATAACACAATTTCAGTTCACAGTAAAGGTGAGCCGGTGATAGGCAAATACAAACAACGTTTGCTACGGGCAAAAGCTGTGTGCGTTTAGTGTTAACGTATAAAACTAGTTTAATTGATAATTATAATTGGTAAGATCTTAAACTTACCATTAAAAATTAAACGAAAAATAAATTCGACGTTGGTATAAAAAAAAAATTGTAAAAAAATAAGCCATACGCGGATAAGCTAAGGTATAGTAATTACACATCTATTATATTATATTTGTTTGTGACTTTATTAAGTTTTATTATACAATTCGTTTTAGTGCTTGGATAAAAAAGTACAAATATTTGAATCTACTTTCGTTGAAAAACAAATCTGAAGTCCTAGAATTTAAATTTATATTTACTTCGTGTAAATCTCTATTTAATGAATGTAATTTAAAGGGATATTAGTTCCCAACATTATAATATAATGTGCTTCAATATATTTTATAAAAATAAAATAATACGATAATCATATTGATAATATTATGGTCCATTTAATTTAAGTATAGATTGATGAACATTTTGAAATATTGAATAAATTACTCTTTATTGTCATATTATTATTATATTTTATTTGATATAGAGTTGGTATTTAGTATTGTATTATATAATAAATATAATTTTGAAGTAGGTACCTAGTAATATATTATGAGTTTATGACAGTGAATGTTATTAAAATTATTATTATATGAATATTTAAATACTAACGACGACATCATGTGCACTTAGTTTTTTTTTCTCCGACCCGTACGAAACATAGCAAAATTTGAGTTTAGCAGAACCAATTTTGCGTCGTTGCCTTGAATTATTATACTATCAACCTTAAAGATAAGGATATTCTCTTGGGAACTTCATAGAATTTTATTGGTGCTTTAATTTTAAAGTGAGTTATAACAGCTGTATAAATTATTACAAATTTAAAATTAAAATAGCAATAAAGCCTACTAGGTGTGTAGATAATATTCTTTGGGTACTTTAAGTTTGCTCATAGGTCATTTTACTCTAATATTGAACCTGACAACAGAAAATTGGTTCTGCAGAACGAACATTTGGTATAGGTAGGTATTTTAACTGGTTTGGAGAGATAAAACAAATAGTGCGCTGACGTCCTTCTTAATACTTCCTGATATTCAATAAAGTACTATTAGGCTCAATAAAGCTATTTTAGAAATGCTAAATTCAAGTAATATAAAATTGACTACAATGAAAATAGTACAACTTTAAATTATTCATATGTACTCTATAGGTATAAACTAAAATTTGATGGCTGTATGATTAAGTAAAACTCATTGCATCATGCATAATTATTAATTAGTCAATTAGTAATAGCATGCTAGCAACTAATAAGTAATAAATTAATAAATTAAATAATATCGAATTGTATAGGTGATGTGTATTAATATTTTGGATTTCCTTTTTACTTATTTTATTATTATTTTACTTACTTATAAACAATTGTAATTTATGTATAACAATTTACAAACTATCTATACAGAACAACTAACAAGTAGGTTGTAAGTACCGGAGATGCATACATTTAGTCAATATGTCATATTTCTAACATACAATGGACATACTTCTTGATTTACAACTTTAAAAATGATTGTATTCGTAGGTACACGTTTTTTTTTCAAATATGTAGGTAGGTAGCTTTTTTTAATTTAATATTTGTATTTTATTTAAGTCAATATTGCATTTGATTCGTAATTAGTTGTTATTATTTTATATTAGGTACCTACTACAATATTCACTTACAACTAAATATTTGTGCAGTATCGATTAGCATAATATTGTTGTCAATCGAAACGGTAGAGAACCATTTGATTATTTTGTTAAAATATTAGATTTGGCATTCAACACGCAGTAATAATAATTACTTTAATCGTTCAAACGTTAAAAATTATGGCAGTGATATAATTAGTATATTAGACGATTTATCATTTTTCCGGTGTATTGTATTATATTTTTATAAAACATAATTAAATTTAGGAATTATAACTGTTTTATAATAACACAAATTATTGTCACAGAGTTGAAAACTTTTAGAAATTAAAACTGTAATTAAATAAAATAATAATAGTAATGAAAATGTATATATTTTTATTCATCACCTATAACATTATTTTTTATGTCTGTCACATATTGCATAATATTAGTTGGAAAAATCGATCTACGCATTTCTCAAATTTTAAAATAAAAAATGCAAAGTTACATTATTCTTTATGGTACATAATATTATGAGCATGTGAAAGACACAATATACTTAACACCGTATTTTATAGAAAAGGTATATCTTATAATATAAAATCACTCTTTTAAACATTATTAATCGTATTTTAATATGATATATTATCACTTTACTTTAATCCCTGAGTGATCAATTTCAGTGACTTCATCCGTGCAAAATAAATCCTCAAAATGATATGATTATCGAAGTATAGTTTGCTATTTCATTTTCAAGAATAAATTAAATTGCAATCAGACAAATGTAGATTCAAACTAAAAAGAGTTAGTATTTAATACAATACTTATAAATTATATATTATTATTCTACAGCTTGTGTGATGTGTAATCAGCCATATTATTACGAATTCTACATCTCAATAACAATTATTAAGTATAGTTAGATTGTTACAATGGAATTTCCGTATCAAATATTTGAATAGAGAAAAATATGAACGATTATTATAAGTATACATTTTTAAATAATAACATTTCCAAAAAAAAATCATTATGAACTACCACTAACAGACTAATAATAATAATTTAAAATTAAAACATTACTGGAGTTATTTGATAAATTAAAATGTTTTCATCAAAAAGTTTGTAACAAATAAAGTTCCATATAGTATAAAATATAAACTTAATATTTAAAACTAGTACAATTTATCAAACAAAATGTATTTGGTATTTGACTTTTTTCTACTCTAAATTATTAATGTGAGAGCCAGATATTATATATTTTTTTATTATTAGTATTATCTACTGAAGTTCCACTGTAATAAAGCAAAAACGTTTTTTTTTTTTTTTTTTTGTATTTATTATAGGCGTAAAACCTAGCCAAAATTATATTAAATCAGTGATAAATACGTTTACAAAAAACCAATCAAATAATATTATACCGGTACTATTTTCGATCAAGTTCAACTATAGTAAATTTATAATGACGTATTATTATTATTCCTACGCTAAAACTAAATAATAAGTACACTACACTTCTAGTTTAACTATCTGCTATATTATAATTATGTAATATTAACAACGCTGTTGTTGGTATTTTTATTTTTATATATGTAATATAATATCAAGTCTTGGGTAATATGATTCGGTTTTTACTATTATTATTGTCATCATCGTTGTTATATACCTTCGGTAATGATATCGATAGTGTGTGGTCGTTTCGGTCTTTGCAATTGGTCCTTTTCAACGCGCGACGCCACTATAGCAGCAAACCATGCGAAGGATGAACACAAACGGTAGTTAAACGCAATAGACACACAAGATAGAAAATACATAGAAACAGGACAGAGTCAAAAAACAAAAAAAATCAACGCACTGAACCACAAAATAGTATGTACAACAGTTCTCGTACGAGCTGTTGATGCACATTATTGTAATATTATGACGTACTTACATACAGAATCGGTGTTGGATCGTGCGGGTGGACTGCCGCCAAACGATGGATTTCGGTCCGGAGATTTGTTGGGCGTCCGCGGCGGCGAAGGTTGATCGGGTGTCCTGTGGGGTTGACTGATCTAAAATGAATGCACATACACACGCATATCCATAAACACACCAACACGCGCACACCCACACACACACACACACACACACACACACACACATCGTATATTTTGAAATGTTATATAAATTACAATGCGTACATATTATTATTATGTGGCAGCGATACCCGATTGAGCACGGTCAATTTTTTTTTAACATCCCATTTGAGAGAATAGAAAAAAAAATACTCTCATATCATACAACGTTGTACGGTTATTTATATACTGTATAATTGTATTAATAATTATTGTTATCTCCACAATACACATATTAATATATTATATTATTATATTGTTAGGGATACACAATTAACTAAGACGCTGTCTAATGTCAAATTGGATTTTTTCTTTGTTAGCCTATAGAATATATAGTATAGAATAACTTCAATACAACTGTCAGTCGTTACACTGAACATATGTGCTGTATACTAAACTTTTCTGACATCGTTTTGCGATATTTTGAAATATACAGGAAATTTTTTTTTAACCATTCTTTAAACGTATAATGGTTTACTTTTATACATAAAAAAAATAAATACTGTAACACTTATTTCTGTGCTCAATCGTGTCATATTTTGGTATTATTTTTTGTGAATTCCTATAGTTTGATTGCATCTGTGTTCTGCAATGAGGTTGTGAAAAAGGTAAGCTGTGCTCAATCGGGTCGCAGCGCCTTATTATGTATATAATATTAAATATATTGTATAATATAGGTAGGTATAGGTATATGTTGGTATTGTGATATTATGATTTTTTAAAACGACCGACGTGGGGCTCCTCCTTTGCAAGCCAAATTTCAGTACTTATTTTTGCAAAATATACGTGGCACACATGTCGTTTTATGCTGCACAAACCGCAGGATGTCTAGTGGTATGGAGACTTTTTTATGGGGGTTGGGCCAGGGAGAGATAATGTTCTTTCCATATTGCACAATATTATTCCAGTCCACGCTACCCCCCTCCCCGCGATACTTTGTGACCTGCGAGTCAACTGTAGACCGCGGGGCACTGGCTGTGCGTAAGGTGCAGCTTTATTATATTATTGTTATACAACGTGATATATTTAAGCGCTTGAAAAGTTTCCTTGAAATTTACATTGTTAGATTAAGTTGTAGGTACAGCATAATATTTTGTTTTCGTAAAACACAAAATATCTCATATATTATGTATAATTATACGTATAAGTTACAGTACAACGAATGTTATCCTCATCACTTGTGCATTACGCACTTTATACATTTATTCACAAAAAAAAAAACACAACGTAATCAAAAATAAAAGTAGGTATAATAATATTAATAATATTATGTTGTAGTTGTACACCAACAGGCTGCTGCATATTAGTAATGTTTTTTGCTCTTAAGTGACCATAAACTACCTGCTTATACTAACGTAGGGTGTATTTGATTTAATGAGGGTACAATGATTTACACGGAGCACAAGACGTAGTTCGTGATACATATCGTTCGTTTTATATTTGGGTGCTCAAAAATGATGAATATTTAATTTTCAATTGAATGGTAGAATATTCACATATCGGACTTAACCGTTTGATTGATTCATATAGGAATAGTTAGTAATTATAATAGGTTATAATGGGTCTTATTTTAAATCATTTTTTGATAAATCACTTTTAAATTGTATGCATATTATATTATAATAATACTAGTAAGCTGATCCTGTACGGCGTAACCCGCGACAAATTAAATAATGACGGCGATTTACCCTGTCCTAAACATGTGCATAAAGTTCGGTAACCCTAAACAAACAAACAAATATTCGTTTTTCTTAATCCAACAAATCCCTAGGGCTTTCTCTAAAGTGCAAAAATGTTCAAATTTTGCCTTGAGGTTCACATCCTCGGGAATACAGGTAATCTATGTAATACATTTTAGAACTATGAGTGACTTGGCAGTGATCATAGACTCGGCTATGGATTGCTAACATATACATACACACAAGCAAACAAAAATTGATTTTTATTAATAGATTAGGTATTTTTACATCCTATAATACTTTGTGAACGAGTTTAAAACGTGACGATAGGCTGCAAATTTTTCTTATTCTTTTCGAGGCTTAAACGAACAATTCTAATTGAAAAGTAGAGCGTGTGCACACAATACATAATATAATGTTTAAAATCGTTCAATCTCCAAGCCAAACGTTGTCGGTCAGTGTAAATGTTATAAACGGTTCGTTTTATTCGAACATTGGTTTTTTATTTCACCTTTATGATTTCAGACGCCGACAGTAAAATTCGACTGCATTCGACGATTATGCGAAATTTTTATGTACTGCAGTCAAATTTGGGATACCCGTTCTCTCCAGCTCACTCCTCTGCCATGAAATAGTTGTACAAATGTAATTACTTTAGTTTTTTTGATGGCCACTTTTTTTTTGTTTTTTATTCTAGTAAGAAATATTACATTTTATGACTTTTACTAGGTACGTTTTCTTCGAAACACTGTGTCACTATTATATGTATCAAATAATTCCAAACGAAATCAGAAAACCCACTAGGTACATGGCATTATCCAAATCAAACAACCCAGAACAAAATATTTAAGGCACGCTTTCATCTTTCCAAACTACGTATTGAATAACCCCTTTCAAAAGCCATATCATAGTGTTATCAGCTTACTCTACGAATATAACCAATCAATATATTACTTTGAATGCCTTGAATGCGTTTCATATATGTTATATGGACGGTTTTACTACCCCACTCCTCTTCTCATAAATAATATTAATTTAGATCTAAACCTGACGTCATCAGCTCGATCTTAAAACTTTAAAAATTGTAAAAACTTTTTTTGTTATAGATATCTATCAATAGTCTATAATTTACAATATAACATAGTCTACATAATATTGATATTATTATTTTATGAAAAAAAAAAATGTTAAATATTCTAACATACCTTAGTTTGTGTTATTTGCATTATTTATTATATAATATTTTATACTACATGTTTATATCCATTTATTTAAGTCTGAAGATTTGCCGATAAAGGTGAAGTAAAAAATGTACAATCTGCTGACATTAAATTTATATTTAAAGTACAATAAGTGTCTTTTTTATGACAATATGACTGAATGTGTGTTTGAGCACGAACACGTTTCTCACATAAAAATAATATATTATTTGATATATTTTTATTCGTCTGAATTATTTGCGTTTTATCATATGTTTTATTTTAATATTTGACACCTAATAGTCAAGACTTGGCAGTATTTTGAATCTTTTGCGTTATTTTTCTGAATATAAATGTGTGATCACCGGGTCACTGTAGAGCTGATTATGAGTTATGTCATATATACATCGTTTTCACGACCTGTTCTTCTTTTTCTTTTTTTTTTTTTGTCATCGAGTAAAAACGTATATAAATATATATATATCGCCTACGTGGGTTTTATAGAGACGCGTATAAGGGATTTACAGGGGTTTTGCGTCTCTCTCCACAAATCCTCTGCCCGATCTTTATGACGGAATTGTTTTACGACTTAGTGGTCGATCGAACAATAGGAAATTATTACATAAGAGAAAAATACAATGCATATAATATAACAGCAGACGAAAAGAGAAACCCTTGTGGCACATTTACAGCTAGTTCACTAGTGTGGCGTGGCGTTAAAATTAAAGCCATTTTATGTATTTCATACTACCAGGCAGCACTATTTCAAATACCCTAACAATGTGGATTTCATCATACGAACAACCTTCAACACGAAGTATATACGCGAATTCTACCCTGTTCTCAAAATAGACTCGTTAAAATAATTAGAAAAAAGAAAACGGTGATGTAAGCCCGTGCGTGAATGTAAAAATATTTACAATTTTGTATGAGTTTTCCCGAATCTCCTTAGAATCCCCAATGAATACATTAATCTTGTTTAGCGTGTTTATGTGTGTGCAGTCCATAAACGTTTTACTTTATACACAACATTTTTTGTACACTGAAAAGTCATTAGTTTATATACCCTGACAATGAAGTTTATTCTCTTAAAAAATGTGTATGAACCTAACATCAAAATTAATTTTCAAACATTATTTCATTTTTTGTTTTTTTAATTACGAGTGAAATAATATTTTAACCTTACAATGGATCATATTATATACTAACCTTTTATACTAATATACATAAAGCGAGTCATTAACATATGTGTATACACGTTATTTTATTAAATATATATATATTATAAATGCAGTGATTAAATAAGTACACAACACAATATATATTATTATACCTGCTGAAATTATTTATTTTTTTAATTGTATTTAAATACACAACCCCACACTGTACACTTAACTACTCGAGCATTTTATTATGAAATGTTTTACAGATTGTGAAAAAAAAAACATTACTACCAACATACATTTATATTATATTTTTAAAAATATTTATCAATGATTTTGATCGAGTTCACTCATAAACGACAATTTATTATGTATATAAAAGCTGAGCCTTTTAAAAAGGTTCATTATAACTTATTTATTCATATTATTGAACTGTATCTTTGCATACAACAAAATATTCTTTAGTTTAATACTTTAATATATGAGTAATATGTAAAGCAAACTTAGAACTTCTTCATTAGGTAATTAAAATTCTAAATTATCATATATTTTTCAAATTTAAAATATATTATATACATTATTTTTTTTTTCACTAAAAATCAATAGTTTTCATCCAATAAAAACTTTTATTCTTACTCCTGGTTTTAATAATTAGATAATTAAAAATTGAATCAATTATAATATAACATTATTAATATATTTATAGAAGTTAAAAATATGTATTATTATTTATATTAATAACCAAATCAATATTTTTAAAATAGTATAAAAGCTTTATTTCTTTATTATAAGATAAAATAATTGAAAATTTAAATATTTTGGAATGTTTTAAAAACAAAAATATATTTTTGTTCTAAGGTAGGTATTGCAATTGATATTCATGTATCTTGTTATTTTTAATTGTATTATATTATAATCGAATTTGACATTTTAAGAAATTAAACTCTGGTTACTGTTTTAAAATTATTTCATTAACTTTGTTAATTTATAATAGTTTATAAAAACGTCTGTACAATATTATCTAGTAATTACCTATTGAATGAACCCTCTGAACGTATAATATTGATTGACGGAAGATACTAACCATTTTTTTTTTTTGTGAAAGTGTATAATATTGCAGTAAGTACATCTTGTACACATTATTCTAAGTCAAGGCGTGTTATTAGACAGTTTAAAAGTCGTTTTCCGAATAAACAAAAACATAATAATATAAGACATTATAAGGCACGTCAAATACAAAAATAATATGCAGATACCCATAATATTAAAATTGCATAATCAATAGTAAAAGTAAGGTGCGTAAGATAAATTAATATTAGTTGAAATTCTGAGCGCTTAATCGTTTTAGAAATAACGTTATCCCTGTATCGTTGTAAACCAGCTTGGGTAGTATTTAATATACGCACAGGGTCAACAACGTGACAATATTATAATGATTAGGTAGATCAAAACGCACTTGGGGTTCGGGTCGGACAAATAGAGGCCGAGGGCTGGTAGTCTCGTCCTCGATTCTGGCCGTGGTCGTCGATGTGATATCGGCCACTGCTGTCTTCAAACTGAAAAAAAAACAAAATCCTTAGGTCTCGGATTCACACATGGAAATTATAATAATACATGTAATATCAATGGTAATAAGAAAAGTCACGTGTACTCGACTTGCCTCAACGAGTCCGGTGCTTTGGGCGTGGATGGGGTCTTTAGGTGCGTGCTACTGCTCTCCTCGTCGTACTCGTCATCGTGCGGAAGTGGCGTTAGACGACCAGACTGCCTAGCGTTCCGACCGCGAAACGAGCTCATCCGCAACGATTGTCGGAACGACTGTCTGGCCCTGTCAACTGAAATTATAATACGAAATCGGATTTAGATTTTTCACGATCCACCGCTGACAGAGTCGGTAAAAAAGCGATCGGGATCACATTGTTATTATTATTATTTTAGTATGATTTACATAATTACATATGATACATAATTACTAATTAGGTACATAACAACCAAACACTTGTGTAATATAAAACGGTCATCTGCAGCAACATAATAGGTATTATCATTTAAAACACGCTAAAACACACATATTATACACACACGAACGTGCATACGTCATATCGTATTACAGAACTGCGTTTATAATCATTACATTTACTCAGTCTAGATGCCGGGTCCGGTTGTTCGACCGGCGACGGGGGAGACGTGAGGTCTTCGAAGTTGATGATGTACAGACATATATCGTCCACTTCGCTCTTCACGGGGGCAATGACCTCGCTGCACAGGAATTTTGATCCTGAAACCAAAGAGAAGAGGACATTTTTTTTACATACTCAAATTACAAAGCCACAATTCCCACAATATAGTATATTACATATATGATATGATGTATGGGATAAACGCATTGCAATTTTAACATTATTATAATAATAATATGTCTATACGGTGTTTTTGGCCAATAAACTCTTGGCACAATTCTAAAGGTCACGATCATAAATTTCAATACGACCTTTCCGTAGTGCATCAACCTCGTGCCCAACGAGAACAATAAAAATAAAACCGTTTTTAAAGTTAATAACTGCTAATATCGTTTTATCGAATTTTGGCAAAAATACCACGACGGTCTTTAGTTCTATTTCGACGATAAAGTCAGACGTTTCCAATGTTTAACAGATATTGGCTCTTGTAAATGAAATTACGAGCAGTTAAGATTGTATGCCATTCCATTGTTCTTGTCGAAATCTATTGTTTGTAATAATAATTGAGAAATTATTTAGTTTTCGATTTTCTGTACATTTTTTTTGTTATATCCGTTTGAATGTTTTTACATAAATTGGACGTGTAAAAATATATTCAAAATAACATATCGAAAGTAAATGTATTGCCACACGACAAAAATAAGTCTATAACACATTTTTTCTAATTAAATAAAACAAATATTTCTCACTCTAATATCGTAATGAAAAAAATGTTGATTTTAAAAACATAGCTATCAATAGGTATATACGTTTTTAATATAGTATTAAAAACGGACGTTAAGCAATATAATAGTTAATGTACATTGCTGAAAAATGTGTTTTTTGAGTTTTGATGATTGAAGCTTAAACAAAATGTACGTAAAATAAGTTGTTCGTCACTTGTTCTTAAATCGTGAATGCATATATAACATCGGAGCAAAGAAAAAACACAAAAAGCTGTGTTATTTTTATGATCTTTGAAGTAGGTACAAGTTAAATCTGTGTACGTTTGTAAACTTTTCTTCTTATTTTTTTTTAACTGGCTTAAAATAAATTTCCGGTCGAGAGGGAATATAAAAAGCTGGTTATTTTCATAAGATATATAACGTCTAGCGGCGGTCGCTTTGTGTTCAACGCGATGTCACGATAATATAATGTTTTACAATAACGCACCAGCAATATAATATTATAAATATTATTTTTTACACGTCAAACGGAGTTTGAATTAAAATAAATAATATAATACCATTTGGCGTGATCTCGCGGTCGGCCACAGGTATGTTCGAGCGCGATCTTCCGATTAAATTACTGCGCTCAGTGGTCGATAGGAATGCTTCCTATTTTTTACCGTTTTATTTGCATATCTCATCCCCGTTTATTTGAGTCACTCGACCGCTGACTCCACATCGTATATTATTATTATTCGCGTCGACATACACACTTAACGTTTTTTTCCCTGGGGTGATTCTTGACAAACCCCAAAGGGGAGGGGGGCTAAAATATTTTGTGCATACTTCATACGCATATATACGCTTCGCTTATTTTTTCGTCCATGTGTGCCATATACGCTTTATACCAAACATATAATATTATATATTTATATGAAATAATTTTTATATTTTATACGCCGTAAATGTTTAATGTTTGAAGACATTTATGATATGGCTCCATTAGGGTTATTACGTATTTACACGGGCCAAGTGGGAAATCACCCTCCCCCGCCCAATTTAAAACTACCACTGATTTTTTTTCTCACGAAAACGCTGACTTATAAATTATACGTCAGCATTATAATATTATAATATGTACACCTGTACAGTGTGCAATGTATTCGTTAGACAGCTAATTATTATAACTATAATACGGATAGGACACAGCGGGCATATAAATATTAAGTACCAAAGGTAACCACATGGATCGCAATTGGACGATTATGCACAATATGTCATTAATTCGAGTGGTCGTGTCCAATACATAATAATAAAAACGGTTGATGTGGGTCAGCTGTTAATGGCTCACTGTTTTTATACAAGGTGATCCTGATCCATATGTCTATACCGATTATTTCAAAAAGTATTGACTTTATTGAAAATATTATTTAAAGTCTACGAAAGACCCAACGTTTTTGAAAAAAAAATAATGTATTTTACAGATTATAATTATTAACCAATGTCTCATTACCCAGTTTTTTTATTCTTTTTAATCATAATACACATTTTTGATTTTAATTCCAAAAAAATTGTATTTTTTGGAATTCTTACTTCGATACATAAAAATCGAATTTTGAATAAGTAGTTAATTATTGATTAATAATTATAACTATAAGTGTAATTTAATGTTTTATTGAGCGGAGTGGTGTACCAATATTTTGCGGGTAAATTATTCTTGTGCCACTCTACTCGCCGCTCATCTAAAACTCTAAGTATTTATAACTAATTTACTACTCGTTTGAAATTTGATTTTTATGTACTTATCGTGAAATAGTCCGAATAATATTTTACGATAAATAATATAGTAGTAATAATATGCGAAATGGGATATTATGAAATCTATAGAATTGTATTTCGTCATTCAAAAAAGTAAAAACTTAGAGAACAATATGATATAACAATAAGAAATTGTTTAAAAAAAAAATGTTGTTTACAATGGCTTCAAAGTTCAAATTATTTATAACAAATTAATCTATATTTTCAAAATAGTTAAAACATTTTGTAATAGCGATGAGTATGTATAGGCACTTAAACGGATCACCTTGTAAATATACCTTATACCTAAACATTATAATACGTATTATTATACAACGGATGATTGGTCAAAATTTAATATCGTATAATTATGATCTAGACGCGGCGGGATGTTAAATATTAGCTTTTTACCAACCCTCCCTTCTCCCAATACAGACCAACACCACCTATACCGTACACACATATACATACATATTTGACTACCTATGTACAACGCCTACCTTTCACGCATAACGCGCGCCGTATTCAACGTATTTTATAATCGGTTACCGCAACACGCACACACCGCACAAAATATCATGTAGGTACAATCTCGAAAACGCTCGTGTTTTATTCACAATATATATGTATACATATAGTATATACTATATACATATTTATATATATATGTATTTATATCCATATGAATTGTATGTAAGCGGCAGGTGTGTTAAGACCCTCGTTGGTGTAGTCGTTGGCGGTGGAGGGGGATGTGGGAAGGGGAGGGGAATGTGGGAAGGGGAGCGACACACAAAATGGTGGCAGCCTGGAGTTAGGTGGAAACGCAATGAACGCGTATATAATATAATATACCTATGTATATATTACATGTATAGAGGTGATTCAAACGTATGCTCATCCCCTTTTCATTCTTGATCAGAGCGTTTATTGCAATTTTTTAATTTACCGAAAGCCCCCATACTTTTCAAATACTTTTTTCTCTTTTTAGGAGTTTCTTGCAAACTATCCTTTTCTACTGTATCTACGCAGATGATATTTTGGAAAATGTAATTGATGAAATTTGATCTATATCAAAATTTGAATGATCAATATTTTTGAGAAATAAATTTATAATAATTATAGTCCTCAATGAATAAATAATATTTCATAAAATTATAAAATTGTAATAAGCTAATATTAATATTACAAAAATTATTACCTATAGTTAGTTTAAAATCATAGTTTGTAGTCTCCATATCGAAACATAATTAAAATATAATATTATTCATAGTAGGTAGTTGGAGTTTAATAACTCAGAAACCACTCGTCCGAATTTCGATGTATATACACCAATATTTTCAAAAAAAATCATCCCCTTAACAGTTTTAAATTGAACAAAATGGTGGTTACTATCATTTGAAAAAAGAAGTGTGTGTAGCGCCACAGGTCACCGTAAGTCAATCTAAGTATTTGAAAATATTATATTCTTTAAGTAAGTACAGTTTATAACCGTATAGTTTATATATCAGGCAGCAGGTAATTCAACATTTCAAAAACCAGAATTCGAAGAGATTCACATTAGGGACGAGGGATGAAGAATGTGCTTGCTGAAACACTCTGTATATGTATAATAAGTGTGCGTGTGTATGTATATGTAGTTCCGAGTCTTATACGCACGCGGCTAGTAGATAATACGTACGTCAATAGCGAAACGTACAACACGATTCACTGCCAGAAAGAGAGATTATTTCATTTTTCGCGTCCTTTCCCGTTTAATTTCCGACGCGGTTCGTTCCGTCCGGACTCGAAAACTTTTGTCTCTCGCTGCCGCCGCGCACCGTAACGCATAATATAACCCCGTAAGAGAAACGCTCGACGATTGTCATCGTCCCAGTCATTGTTCGCACGCTTTGCAGTATTTTTATTTTTTTTTTTCAACTGCAGCAATACGCGTATACACCTATACACAAACGGGCACGCATTATATTCCATTATTGTACAACTGTTACTGTAATGTCGGCCCAGAAATAGAGATTTTTATTGGACCTTTAGGGTGCAATGGAAAAAAAATATAATAATATTCAATTTTATTAAATAAAAATGTAAAATATATTTTTTTCACACATGAAAATTTGCCATAACGTTTTACTTTACTATACTTACATACGTGACGCAAATAATAATAATGATAATAATAACAGTATCGCACAGTTTTTACGGATAGACTTTTTTCAGAGTACTTACAACCGTGATATTATCGCGTACCTCCGTACCTATATTATTATATGATGTTATTTCAACGTCATAACGTCATAATTATAGTTTATTAATACTATTATTGTATGTTATAGACTTACAGTTACACCACTGCGGCACTGCAGTTCAATGACTTGTAATTCTCGATTCCATATCAACAAAAATGTATATTATAATATAAGTAATATTATTCAACACCTTTATAAGAACACAGTCGCATATTAAAACAGAACGATTTATTTCTGACATTTTTATGTCTGACTTAAATAACATTGAGCGGCATAATTTTGTTTTACGTACATTTGATAGGTACCTACCTACCTATATACAAATACATATCCTGCACAATATTATCACTACCGGTATTTATGGAATATGTTTCTATCGAAGCCTAAACTTAATAACATATTATTGAGGTAAGCTCGCAACATACCTGCTACCGTATAATATTATAATATAGGCAATATAATAATATATTGCGTACAATATCGCCGGGCTTTTCATAAATATAACGTAGTATAATATATAGGTACTTAAGAACAATAATAATTTCAAGGTGTTTTTTTGCGACTATAGAAATTCAGAACGAAATCTTAAAATCCATAAAACGAGAAGTTGAAGTGAACAACACGTGTTATTGAAGAAATATAACGAAAAAAAATGTCTGGCCTACTCCGTACAAGAATGAAGAAACTGCTGCTGCTGCTGCACGGTTCTTCAACTACATATATATTGTTGGAGTGCTATAACGATTCCAATTTGTGACGAACACATGCACATATATATATATTATGTATGCGTACACGAGTTTATTGTTTTTGAGTGAGTTCCGTTTAGAATAAATCCAATATCCCACGGAATATATATGTCGGCCAATCAATGCGTATAATAATAATATGTAATAATATAGGTATGTAGGATACACGCAAATACATTGGTACATATTTTAAAATCTATATTTTTTAAAAATAGTTTTAAAAAATTTAAAACACGTATATATAATATAATATACGGGCATTGTTATTGTCATCGATTAGCATCTTTCTGGCTTTTGAATAATTGTGTAATATCGTGTAATACGAATGAAACCCTTGTTTAATATAAAAGTTGAGACAAAAGATAAGGATTTATCGGCGCCAACAGCACGGTTTTTATTAGATTATGTAATATATGAGTTTAGATAAAAATAAATGAAATGTAGTAAGTGGATTTTTTTAATTTAATATATTGTACCGATTAATAACCGTACAAAAACCTAACCTAAAAATGAACTGCATGCGTGCAAATTCTACATTAAAACATCATGAGTTTAATCTTTATGTAACAAAATATTAACAATGTAATACAGGTATACCTAGTTATTGATCTGATTTTTATACTTTATATACTAAATCAGGTTCCACGACATTTTATTCGGTAAATTTTATGTCCAGCAATAAATCGTTCAAAATCTATGATTCAGAGAAATAAAACTTCGCAATAATTAAAAGCAAAAAAAAAAGATTTTTTCACGCCTTAACGAGTTTTATTAAAATGGTAAAATAATAGTTCAATATTTCGTTGCTCTAAACCATCTATAGCTTTTTTTCCAATAGTAATGCAACATCTGTTTACTTTTTATTGTTTCACTATAATTCAAATAATGTAATAACTGTATTTGACACTTGAATAATAGAAGGTATGAATATAGTTAAACTATAATAGAGTTTATACTTGAAGAACAATAGAGAAACTGTTAATGAATTGGTGTACTTGAAATGAAAATTAGTAAACTTTATTAATGCCAATTACCTATTTAGTTCAAAATTGCGTAAGACAAAAGTGATTACATATTTGGATCACTTATTGTATTATAGTTTGATATAATAATCATATAATAGCACCTACAATAATGTTGCGTGATTATATTATTATATTTGCATCACGAAATTAAACTTACTTCGTAAATTCTTTAGTATTGATTACGTATTAATAACTATTATAAATAATATTGTTACTTATGACAATAATACACATATAGTAATATTATATTTAGTTAATCCTTTGCTTGTTCTTGTTCATAAGTAAGTATATCATCTACGTTAATCAAACGTAAATGTAAAATGGAGTAACTTATATATATATATTTATTATGCACTAATCATTTTTGTTTTTTATTTTTAGTGTTTGATCAATAATAACAAAAATAGTTGAAGTTGTAGTCAATGTAAAGACCTTTATTTTTTCTCGTAATACATTAAGACAAACTTTTAACAAAATATAATAAATTATACGAATACGATAGTGGCTGATGGTTTTGTTAAGAAAAAAAAACAACACCAAACACGCGTATCAAAATATCGTTATCTGGCTAACAGTATTGTTGCCACTAATAATAATATATTTAAAAAAAAACAGTACGTATCGATTTAACATTTAAATTTATTGTATTGTATACTATTTCGAATCATAAATAAATAATAATAATTCAATTAATGTTTACGTGTTTTCGCTGGCAGTTTGATTCACCGGCATAGTACGTGGTACCTACCCATAACTTGTGCAAGTATGTTATGTTTTGACACAACTTATGACTGCCTATGAAAACCTTTAACTACTTGGGTATATGTTTCGTCATCGATAAAAAATGATAATATGATAATATGACGTTTAATCTTTCGACTGGGAATTTGTTTTGATCGAGATTCTGCAAACATTAACATTACTCACAATATAATATAATACCTCTTCAAACCATGTGACACTACAGTAAATCAGATAAGTTATAAATTATAATAATTGACGTAAGAACTACGAAAAAAAATAACCTGAATTTTAAATAATTCTTAAAAATTTTTCCATGCATTTTCTCTGTATTTTATCAGTAGGTAAAATATATGTTGTTCTTCAATGGAAATAACCGATATAGTAGCTAACCGATATTATAGCTCCAGTCTTATGAACTCGAAACAGCAAATATTTTTAAATTATCACAAAGCACTTTTCTTTCACCAAAAAATCATAAGTAAGCTAGTAAGCATTTCGTTAAATTAATGATAGTCAACGACTAATAGTTATTAGTCATATTATTTCACATAATATAAATTTGTAAGATACTCAAATTTAATTCTAGTGAAAAAAATGTATTTATCACATAAGATCTAAATAATAGTTTTTACGTTTTCATTTTTATTTGGTTCTTATTTAAAAATAAAAACGATGCATCAATTCCGAATTTTCGTATTGGGAGCAAATCACAAAACTAAAGAGATGCACATACTTACTAAATTAATAATATTCAAGAATTTAAACGTATAACTGGTATTTATGAAAAATCAATTTTTGACATCCATATATAATATGTAAAAAACTTTAATATATATATTTCGAATACCATTGAATGTAACAAATTAACCATACTGAAAAAAAATCGAAAACTTTATGGGATTAAAATACATTATGGGTTATAACACACTTTTTCATATATTGTTGTCTATAGTGATTTTTATATTGTTTTTCTGTAATTTACAAATTATAGCTTCGAGTTGGTGTGAGGATTAAAAAAAATGAATGTTTGACGAAAAACATTTCGGCATTATTCATTTTTTAATCAAAAACATACTATACAGTTCTAATTAATGTGGTTTCATTAAACTTAGATGAAATATATTATATTCCTGCAGCTTAGTGCAATTTGTTAAATTAACTTATGACACAGTAAAAAATACGTAGTAAAATCGTGGATATTAGGTTTTTCAGTTTATATACATCTTAATCTATATTCTATGGTAAAATTAATTTTAACTATAACTCTATAAACTAAACGATAAATATGAATCAATTATATAGTCACAGTGTGGCAGGGCCAATAACAATGTGTTATCATTCGTCTGAAGTAGCCAGTAGGTAAATAATATAAGTTAATATACGACGATAACCGTTCACTTTGCAGTTCATACCTCTATAAGCGTTGGCGTGAATGCAAAATTGTTATTATTGTCAAAATATATTATACTCTCACAAAATAGGTTAATAGTTTTTAATTTTATTTTTACGTTGTTATCAAATTATTACATTAAAAGTACGATGGTACTTTTAGTTTAAGATTTATTCAATTTTCAAAAAAAATTAGTTTTTAAAAATGTAGCCAATTTTGGAATGAAAAATAATTAAATGCTGTTCACTGAGATTATATCTATATGTTTGTACATGAAATTAGGGACACCATAGCAACGGCTAAACAAGAAAAACAAATAAAGATAAAGAAGAAAAATAGTTCAGCAACTGTAGATAGTAATATTTATAGATATAGTAATAACCGGGAGTGAAAGTGGAAAATTGTTCGCAATAAAAAGAAAAAAGAAAATCTAAATGTACTGCTATTAGAAATTAAAAACATTGAAGTATTTTATTTAACGAATGTGTATAAGTTATATTTATATAGACAAATCCAAAACTCGGATATTTCTTATTGGTTTATTTATATATGGAATCTACTCACAGTATAATAATATACTTTAAAGATTCCATATAATAATATAAAATACTATCTACTGACACAAAGCGTGTCGTACAAAATTTACTCATCTTACGTGTTTGTTACAACTGCGCATTAAACAGTGTTGTATTATTGGCTAAATATTATAGAACTTCACAGATGTATCATAAAATGCGCGATAAATAAAAAAATAAAAGAAATTATCCAGATGTAAAACCCTAAACTTTTATTTTTGTATATGAGTTTGGGGTGTATTTTTATTTTATTACTATCGCTTTTTAGTTTCCAAATAGAATTGAAAACAACAACAAAATATAAAATCAACGGATTTTGCAGTTTTAAAATCGTTCTAATTGTTCTACTGACAAAAACAACTAACCTTAAGTCAGTGGTATAGTGCAAAGATTTCATCAAGTCGCTATAATAATATTATAGTTTGCGCATCGCAGTGTTTCAATAATGATTATATGCATTTTTCGACTGTAAACTATTATAATACTAGTATCATGATGGTATAGATATTAAATTTTATTTTAGAACATTGTATTGTATTATTATATGGAACAAATAAATTCCACGAACAAAACCTGTAGAATGAACGTTAAGTCGAAAAAAAGTATAACCTGTTAAATCTTGTTGGCTGTTTCCCACTAATACGACTATTTTCTTGTACAAACGAAAAATAATCTTTTCGGCATTGGAACGCATCGTGGGTGGATGGATTTCATTTCCCCTTCTACAATCGAACTTTTTGTGTGTTCAACACATTATTGTCAAACATCTATTTATCTTCTAAACTTGTAAGCTATTCTATTCGATAAATGGCAGCAATGAAAATCCACTTTGACTCCTAACGTTTAAAATATATATAAGTATAATATGATATGATATAATAGCATGTTATTTCGAGAACGCGTCTCGAATAAAGATACACAAAAGACACTAGTAGTACACTATAGTATACATCAATACGTATTTAGCTTCTATTTATCAGTTGACGTGACTGTATCGTCCTACAGAAAAAAATATTATTTATAATTTTAAACTTATATTTTAATGGATATACGTAGATTATAAATCGTTAATTTTTAAATAAAAAAAGGTTAAAACGTAATTTATATGACATTTTCAAGTAATATGAAATAGGTAGGTAGTTGTTAATATAATTAATGACGGTGAAAATTATTGATTTCATCATCCGTTCAAAAATGATATTATATTAAAAGAATATAATTTTTTTTTCTCACAACAATTTCTTGGATCACCACAATTCACTAGCTAAAGCATCGAATGTTTTTGAAATGCATTTCCCCACACACACGTTTGCCGCATCCAGTCACGCATAAAACTCGGGGACAAAAAACAATCCACCCAAGTTAACCGATTCCTAACGTCCACATATATAGTATACTTATATCGATTCACTTGGTCGGCGCCACCGTCGGACATTTTGTGGGTTTTTTATTACCTACCTACATAAAACTCGAGACGTTCGATATAATATAGCAATTTGACAGCAAAGTGAATGGAAAAACTAATTTAAACCTTCTTACACCGTACCAATGAAGACAGGCCTTGAATATATACATAATATTATATGTGGGTGGATGTATGTGGGTCCAACAATTTGGAAATTGTGTCTCGTGGACCGGATATCCGATTCGTGTAGATAAATAAATTGTACACCCCGTATAATCGTTATCCTCAGTATAATTGTGCTCCCTTTTTTTTTTTTTTTTTGATTAAGAATATAATAAATCAAATTAATACCTAGGTATGCTTAAATGTTTTACAAGGTTAATTTAAGAAGAATATTTTTTCACGTCTCATAATTATTAAAATCATCTAAGGTAAATTCATGGCCATTTTAAAAAAAATTCCATTATAATTGATTTGATCAGACTAGAGATCAATATTTTTTTATGTGTAGATACACGTGTAACATTGCTATATTGGCGCGCCTGGATTGATTAAGGCTTTCATAATTTGGAACAAATGTAATGAAGAGAAACTTTAGTAAATTTGTTGACTTCTAAACCAACAAATTTCAGACGCGAATAATATTTTACTACCTCACACATATTGTTTCGAATGATAAAGTTTGTAAGGTTCTATTTTTGTAGCCTACTTTGCTCTGTACAGCTTTCTGTTCTAGACGTCAGTTATATTGGTCGACAGCGAATCACCGTACTCGTTCAAATGCAGTCTACGTTTGCTGGGGTACGCACGGTAACTCCGAGAGTTTAATCTTACACGGTCCATTTCAGTGATCGTTTCTGTAGTACCTATGTCCGTCAATATATCGTTCTCATCTACGAAGAATTTGATGTGAAAACCACCATTCGTGCAAAGTGAAAGTCCTTTTTTTCATTTGAGCAAATAACAAACCAAATGGTACAGAGTTCAAGTTATTTTCATTTTAAGCATATAGATATTTATATTTTTATTGAGTAACTCGGTTATGCTTATAAGATCCTTACTGGAAAAAAATTACCCCTCGATAATAGCGTACCTGGTGTACCTGATTTGCCTATCTAAATCGCCGTGTAATCAAGTTCGTATTATGGAAAAGTACGTCAATTTTAAATTGAGCGGTTTGTTTTAAATAAAATCTAAAATATTGGTAGCAACACAGAAAAACTATACGGTACAACTATACAGACACAGTTTTAAAATACCAATATTTTTAAAACTACTAAAAAATGTTTGAGTCATAAAACATGACTGTATAATTTAAAAAATTGATTAAATTATTAAGAAATTATAGATATATAGACCAACAAGATATAATATAAAGTAGTACTATTTATATTTAATTTAATTACGATATAAATAAAAGAATATTTGATACAATATTCGAATATATAATATTATATTCGAATTTCCAACTTTAAATACCATTCACTAAAAGTATAACAAAATGTTTGAGTTAAAAAGTATATGACAATATAATTTGAAAAATCAATTACGGTATAAATTGCTTAACGCTACATCAAAAGGACCACGTAAAAATTGGTCGTATTAAATATACATTATAATAATGGTTGTACAAAACGATAGACAAAAAACATGAGTATTACAGCTGGGACTCGATAATTATTTGTGTGTATTTACCGATATGACAGCCGATGGCGTACTCGACGATTTTTACTGTATATTAGAAACCAGAGAGATTAGACCAACGATCTATGATAATATGACGTAGTAGTGCAGTTTACGTTTAGTTTATATATATTAGCCATATAATATATTTTACATGCTGAGATACGCTCGAATAATAATAAAACAAACTCCGATATCATACTATAAAGCAATCAAAATAAATGTATTTTTATTTTCATTTTCGTTATACCTAATATTATACAGAGAAAAGTCAGCGCCAGTCTACTAAAAATAACAGTATCATTTCGTCCGAGTTCTAATTTAATATATTGTCTTTAAGATGTATACATTAAATTTCCTTTTTTTCCGAGTGTATTAAAATGTTATATAACATTATATTATATTATATTCGCCATAGTCCATAGGGTAAAAATAATTAACAATAAACAAAATATACAACCTGAGTAGAGAAAAATATATATACATTTAAATTATATATGAACATTTAACTTAGTAGCTGATTGACGAGTCCGAATATAGACGTGCCAGCTCAAACATAGTTGATCGATAAGGTCGCCGCGGGCCCTCCACTTTAAATCGCGCCGGCGGTCTGTCTAATTTAAGAACGACTTAACAACATAATAATAATAATATAATGACGATTTGTTTCCCCCTCCCCTCATGGCTCGTTTCCTTCGCTGTAATATTATATTATTATATTACGTATTACTATCATAATACGCTGTAGAGGCGACGTTGTATATACATATATATACATATAATATACGTTACGCGTATTGTGTAATCGCGTTATTTATTTGCTTTTCTCCCGTGTTTATATTTATTTTATTACAATTTTATTCGTCCGCGGCGCGTTAGGTTTCGTCGTGTTCTCAGCTGCTGCTACGTATCCGCGTACGCCGCCGCCGTCGGGGCGGTGGTACTCGCCGAGTCGGCGGCGGGCAACCGGCCAACTGGGGCGATTGGTTTTTTCGACGAGCTATTTTTGTGTGGACGTTCCCGAAGAAATCTCTCTCCTCCGTCAACTCGGATTACCGGTCGCGGATCTAACCTAACCTAACCTCATCAAACCTCGCGGGTCACCCACCCCGGTATATATAGCTATGGGATTATTAGTATTCGCGGCTGTGCACTTGTCAAAACCTTGACCGCGGAAAATCTGACGGAAAACTCGCAGCTCGTATATTGTGTTTTGAGGATTCTGTCGTGCACGCAATCGGTCACATACACTCAGCGTCTTCGTTTGCCCTTGCCCCTTGGAAGTAGTATTATAGTAGTATAGTATATAGCTTACATTATTTTCTTATCGCTTTTTCCTCTCGTGTTTGCGCGAAACGGTTTTCGTTTGCATAATTTTTCGCCCTCGAACCGCCACTATCGTTCATGGTGTCACACATTATAACAGACCACCGACGCCGCGTCTCGCGCAATTTGAAAACTGAGCGAGCGAAAAATGAAATAAACAACACCCACAAACAATATTATATATCATTATACATTTACATAATTTAAAGCCATTAACGTTATGGAATAACATTTTGTATTTGCTTTTGTGGCTTTTAGCCGCGTTGAATCGCGCGAATATTATTATATGTATTAATTCTTCAAAGTCTACATCGAGAGATAATACAGCTCCACGCTGTGCTATATTATATTCTAACGACATAATTTGTTAGCTCCCGAACATAATATAGTTATAATAGAGTGTATAATAAAATATACAATAGCTAGTGCTGAGCGAGTGTTTTATAGGAACATGGTAATATTATTGTGATTCAAAGCGACGTTTAAGTATGACTATTATGCAGTTGATTACATTAACAACGAATAATAACAACGAATTGGTTATGAATATTGTACATCTTATGTATATTTTCCGGTAAGACCAGCAACTGTATAATAACTATGGTTCGGATTTTAATGCGCTAAGAGAAAATACATTTACGGCCTAATAAATATTTCACTAAAAACATTTTATTGGCCGTTGCTGAATAAATAAAATTAAACCGATTATGATGTTATGTGTAGTAAAAAAAAATGAAAAATACATATTATTTGTATACTAAAATCTAAGGTGGATATTTTTGTTCTTATCTCCTAGAATTAGGTTGAAAAAGTTACCTACCTAAATAATTAAAAATGTCCTTAAAAAAAATTGGTTTTTTTGTATGCAACGTCTCGGGAAATTGAAAAAAAAAATATAAATAATTTAATTGAAATCCGAGCCCTAATAGCGATATCTCTAATTTGATTATTAATATAATATTATCCGTAAAATTTTGATTTGGTCGTATTTATATCGTTGCATGCCAATAAGACGTAACTAGACGTGACCATAAATCTACTGAATCGGCAACTCCGTCGACTATAGTATGTTATCAAATCAGTTCTCGATAGGTTATAGCCTTAAGTAAAACTAGACACGCGATATTTACAAGAACTGCGGGCCATTACTGTAATAACAAAATTGTCGCACTTTGCCATTACCGAGGATGATGGTATAAGTACCCGGTGGCAAAGTGAATAATAATGCTAATAAACATTTTATTGCCGGAAACATTACGAATCACAATTCGCATATAACCTGCAAAGACAAGTCGATAAGTAGGTACCTATAAGCTGCGTAGAGTCTACAGTTAAATTTCATGCTGATTTGGCAAACCGATAATAATATTATGTTTTCGTAATGGCTGTTTTAAAATTGATATCAAAGTTAACATGAATATATAAGTAGCCATAATATTATTATAACCTATTATGTTTAATTTCATTATTCGAAAACTCGTTGATCTTAAATTCCTAAACCAATTTAATAGAAACTGCGGTAATTATGTACTTATAGTGCTGTACGTATTTAACTTGACAAATTTTTTTTTGAATTCATTAAATAAAATATTTTTATACAAAAAAAAAGAATACTGAAAAAGTGAAATATTTAAATCAAACGACTATAATATTATTTATCATCCAAAAATTATATTTCAACAATGGCGTCGAAGGTCAATCGATAGAATGCATCATGGAGATTCTACATAAAGTATAAACCATATTACCATAATACACAACATAATGGATAGGTACATTGTTTAAAGTAATTTTCTTTGATATAAGATCAAAATTGTTCAAGTATTTAAAAAAAATATTAGTGATCGGGTTATATTTTGATTAAATAAGGCCATTTAGATTTTTTGTTTTTAATTTAATGCGTCTATCTTCTATTCTCATATAATATAAATAAGGAATATTAAAACTTACAAATGCCATTTTAAACTTGTTGTTTATTTATATTTGGTCATATTTTAGTTTGACAACAAAATATAAAATCAAAATTTTAAATACCTTTAATGATATAGAGCTAGTCCAATTCTGAGAGTGGCAATTTTATGGGACAATAATGCTTAATTATATTCGTCTTAGTGGCGTGATGCGATAATAAACCAGTATATGAGTATAATTAAATGTTATTTTAAGTAATTTTAACAGACTACAATAAGGTGCGATCTTATTACAACTATAACTATAATATAATATTGTTTCCACAATAGTTGTATTTTTTACACATACCTAAACCTACATCAAAATCTAAATGAATGTCAAATTAGAAATCAATGAAAATTCAAATTTTGAGAAAATAAGTTATATAATATGCATGGCGGTAGAAGAGAAAATTCCATTTTTAAATGTATTTTGAGTTTGACCTGCATTTTCGGCATCATATATATCGATATAATAAGTAATTAGCGTTTTTGCGTCTTTGCTGTAGTACGGACGTATAGTGGTGTATACCGTAAGTACTCCACACAATCCCTTAAGTACCTACCTAACCTATACGCATACGAGACACTCGAGTGTAAAAGTCCGCTATGGGATTAGGATTTTGGTCGACGCGTTGGTCAAAACGCAATCAATACCGCATAGAAAATCTCACGCAAAAGTCGCGAACATGTGCGACACATGACAATGTTATACTATAGACACACGTGAGTATCCTTGTATATCGCCGGGTTTCTCTGCTCGCAAAGGCTAGGCAACGGATGTGCACGGAGAGTGGTCGTGGCAATGGCAGTGGCGAGGGTGTATGGGTCGAAGAGCGTAGGTACTTACTGATTGGCAGCGCGCACGCGCGTGTGCGCACGTTTACCATGCATGTGAGTGTATATGTATGTGTATGTGTGTGTGTGTGTATGTGTGTGTATGCGTGTTTGCCGTCCTGCGATTCCTATTATTAACGGTTTTCATGTGTTGTGTCGTAGGCCGTCGACGCGTCCTGTCGTAATATTATCGCCCCCGGATGCAGTGCAATAACGTGAGGGACCGTGTCGTGGCCCACGGACGTCGTGTTATAATAATATATATAATGATAACAATTGTGTACAACATGCCTATCGCGTTAACATCACCGCAAGCGAAACCGCGCCACCACCGACACCGCGTGACGTAACGACCACCCATAAATTGTTCATGACGATAAAAAAAGAAGGGAAAAAATATGTACGTGATTAAAAATAAAAATTGTAAAAAAAATCAACCACGGTGACACAATTCGATCTTGTGTTCTATATATATAAATATAATGTAATATATAATATATACAGATAATTTTATAATAATATGTTCGTATATACGAAGAACGAAAATGTAATTGTTGTAAATCAATACGCTCGGTACGTTTGTGTGTATGTGCAGTTTAACAGTGGAAAGGTGGTCAAACAGTGGGGGAGGATATATCATACCTTTTTCTCAAATTTATAAATATTTATTATATGTAATAATATAAGGTTTACATTATTGATATTTTTATAAATATAATAGATCTGTCAGTACGTGTTTGACCACCGACAGAGCAACACGTGTGCTATCTTTCGTGAATTCGCATTTTAAGTTTGGATAACAAACAGATAACGACGCCTAATCGCAGCCATAAAAGGTAATATGATTATTTTATAATTATATCACGCCAACAAATAAACACTAATAAACCGGGCTCTCAGCCTTTAAAAATGCTTTCCAGCAAATCTTCATCTCTAAAATCCCCAAATATATTGAACACAACCAACTACAAAAGTACAAATACTTCATTTAAAACCAAACTTAATCCAAAACCGGCATCAAGCATTCCACTTCATGCATCTAGCATTAAAAAAACCAGTTCACTTATCGCCACAAACCACTCTACCTCCACCACCACTCAATCCACCACTTCCCTCTCTACATCTGAGGTCAGCCGATCTACACACAACCCATTACCGTCTATCGTTATACACAATAAACAGAACTATGCCCTAGCTACGGCCAACTCAATCACACTGAAAAGAGAACAGGCTATTGTTCTAAATCCGGTCGACGGACTGTTAATTAAAGATTATAGTATAGCAATCGGACAAATTATCTCTCCAATCAACATTATATTTGTATCAAAAATTTCTATGGGCCGTGTATGCGTTTTCTTAACTACCGAACAAATATTAAGCTCACTAATAGAAAAATCACAAAGCATACTAAAAATAAACGATCACATAATTCCCTACACGCAGACAACTCAATCACGCTAAAAGAATTATAATATCAAATGTATGCCCCTCTATCCCTAATCAGTCTATACTGGATGCACTTATACATATAAACATCTCACCATTATCTGAAATTAACTTCCTCAAAGCTGGCATAAAAGAAATAGGATACGAACACATACTGAGTTTTCGACGTCAAATCTATATTAAACACGAAGATATACCGAAACTCCCTGGTTATATACTAATAAATATTAATGAAACTAACTTCAAAATTGTCTTTACTGATGACACAATCACCTGCTACACATGCAAGTCAATAAAAATAAAAATACAATAAACAGCCCAAATATCTCTCAGACATCAAACCACTAGGATAACCAAATACATCAGCCCACACTTTCCGAAGAAGAATAAACCCCTGAACTGTTAGAAAATATTAAAATTCCCGAAAGTCCATCATTTATCGAAGAAGTCCTAAAAACCCATATGGAATGGGCAGTTGAAACACCAACTCCTCCACTCAAAATTCCAGCTCCAACAAACCCCAAATCGACACAACAACATATCATAACTATAGAAAGTCCATCAATTTTACCCTCCACCAATAACCAAGATGTAAATATATTAAATATTTGTACTCAAGAACAAAACAAAAGATCTCTATTAGATACAACTTCGCAAAAATTACCTTCTTCTCCAAAATCTGATCAACAACCTAAAAAAAAAAAAATCAAAAGTACTCCCCGGCCCAAATTCATCTACCAAGCCAGAGGAAAAAAATTTGAATAGCATTCTACAAGCCACAGCACCATTTTTCTCCAGTACAGAAAACAATAGCTCCATTACTTATTTGCAATTTAAATTCTTATTAGAACATTTTGGAAATAAACAAATAAATATACACTCTTTGTGCGAAGATATTGGTTCGAACATTTCATCAATCTTTGAAACAATAGAAAAAATTCACCCCTAACAAAGATTGGTCAACGAAAACAAAGCTAACAAAACTTAGAAATCTATTATTCCAAAGACTACCTCCTAAGGACAAAAACCGATCTTCCTAATCTCCACAACCAACCGCAGTATATTATACTAAAAATTTAAAAATTTAAAAAAAAAAACAAATAATATGAACTTAATTCAATGGAATATCGATGGATTTTATAAAAGCAACGTAGACATCCAACGAATATTATATGACCTCAAACCTAATATTTTATGTTTCCAAGAAACTAATTTTAAACATACACAGTCAAGTCACATTAAAGATTACAATGGATATTTAAAAAACCGCGAAAACTCAGGTAGAGCAAGCGTAGGTGTAGCAATATTCATCAAAGACAACATAGAAAGTGAAGAAGTATATTTAAACACCCACTTATAAGGTATAGCAATATCTATCAAACTTCAAAAACAAATTTGCATATGTAACATATACCTCCCCGACAGCACCCCTCTCATTTTACAAGACTTATCGCTAATAATAAACAACTACCCAAACCCTTCGTTATTGTAAGAGAATTCAATAGCCGCAATACACTGTGGGGCTCCTCATATACCGATAATCAAGGTAAAATCATGGAACATCTTCTAAAAAGGTCTGATCTAATATTACTCAATAATGGTAAATCCACAAGACATAACCCAGTCAACGGTAACTTTTCTGCAATCGATCTCTCTATTGCCTCTCCAACAATTGCACCTGACTTAGAATGGGATACACAAACATCCTACAATGGAAGCGACCATTGGCCCATACTACTCAAATTATTCGGGCTAACTCCCCAATCTGTTCCAATAAACAAATGGAGACTCAAAAACCCAAACTAGAACCTCTTGCATGTAACCGATGAAGATACTCACATTACCCACGTCACTCAAAATAAAATCGATTAAATCACACTAAAACTAACAAACTCTATCATTGTAGTAGCCACTGTTGCAATAGGAAAATCCGACCATCCAGCCCCTCACGAAATAGTCCCTTGGTGGAACGAAGAATGCAAAACAGCTATTAAAAAATATAAAAAGCCCTAAATCATTTTAAAAAAACCAAGCTGCTATCAGATCATATCCTCCTTAAAAAAGCATGTGCAGAGTCCAAGTATATCTTAAAAGGAAGTAAGTCTTCCTCCTGGCAAAAATTTACAACAACCATTAAGAACCAAACCTATTTAACAACTATCTGGAACAAAATTAAAGCATTCAAAGAAACAAAATACCAACAGATACCTAAGATACTCCACTACGAACACGAGAATAACCAAATAGAATTATCATCACCTTGCGACATTGCCCAATCATTTGCAAATCAGTTTAAAACTAACAGCAGTAACTTAAACTTCGATAATAACTTCACCATTTACAAAAACTCCAAAAATCAAGCTTTCAATATAAACACATACATACATAATAACGACAGTGAATACAATCTCCCCAAAACAATTAAAGAACTATACTCTGAATTAATCAACTGCAACTGCACTAGCAAAAGTTCTGGACCTGACGATATACCATGTCTTCATCAAAAACCTCTCCGAATATGCACTTAATAAACGACTGGCCATCTACAACCTCATTTGGACCCAAGGTATTTTTCCCAACAAATGGTGTCAAGAAATTGTTATACCAATCCTAAAACCTGAGAAAAACAAGTTTGACATCACCAGCTACCGTACAATATCCCTTACCTGTACACTTTGCAAACTGCTAGAAAAAATTATAAATAGACGCCTAGTTTGGTATCTAGAAACGTCACATAAATTTATCCCCCAGCAATAAAACCATTCAACGCAAGATGCCTTAGCCACCTTCCATACCAACATAAGTGAATCTTTCAAAAAAAATCAACACACCATCCTTGTTGCCCTTGACTTGGAAAAATCGTACGATATGATCTGGATACAGTCATTGATATTTTGTCTAGTTGGTCCATAGACGGCAACATGACAACATTTTTACACAATTTTCTATCCGACCGTACAATTCAAGTTAAAGTTGAAAACATTCTATCTGATTACACAACAATAGATAATGGATTACCACAAGGATTGGTTATCAGTGTTACATTATTTCTTATCTCCATAAACGATATTTTCAACAACATTCAAAAACCTATCAAGTACACATTATTCGCTAATGATTGTAATATTTATTGTAGTGGCTCTGACACCAAGTCCACTGTAGCACTCCTACAAAACGCCATCAACTCACTTATACAATGGTCCTCATATTCTGGCTTCAAATTCTCACCACAAAAAACACAATGCATAATCTTCAACAAAAAGAAAAATAACACACTTCACCATATCTATATTAATGATATTCCAACAGTTTACACGGACAACATCGCCTACTTGGAATGATATTCGATACTAAATTTTCATGGGCCCCCCATCTCAAAAAACTAAAAATAAGCAGCAACACCAAAATTGATATCATTAAAATTCTTTCCCACCACATATGGGGAGCTGATAAAAATAGCCTAATATTAATTTACAAAGCACTGATTCTATCAAGAATAGATTATGGCTCCATTATCTACAATTCAGCCAAACCAAACATTAAACAAATCATCAACCCAATTCACAACCAAGCAATCAGACTAGCAATAGGTGCTTTTTGTACCATCTCTATTGACAGCATTCTATGCATTTCAGGTGAACCCCCACTACAAATCAGAAGAAATAAAAATATACTAAAATTTGTTATTAAAAAACTTAGTTTCTCCAACCAAACAATATACAAATTATTTAAGTCACCTACCCAAATTAGCAAGCTCAAAGAACAAGCAACAATTTTAGAAACATACACACGTATATGCAAGGAATCCAACTCCATCTCAACATCGAAGCATCATCTCCATTTCTAACAACTCCATCTGGCTATATCCCACTCAAGTTCACACTCAATTATCAAATTTCGACAAAAACTCTATCCCTCATTCCATTATTACCTCAAATTTCAACGATATCATAAACTCAGATTTTCATGACTTCAACCTTATCTACGCAGATGCATCAAAAAATATAACAGGCGCAGTCTACGCTTTCATTTCTGGATCCGTAAAAAAACTGTACAAATTACCTACTGAATTACAGCATCTTCATAGCAGAAATAATTGCCATCAAAAAGCAACTATCTACGTTGAATCCATCCATATAAAAAAAGCTCTTATCATAAGCGACTCTTTTAGTGCCTTAACTTCCTTACTATCTTCAAATCCATCCAATGAAATCTTTCAACAAATAATCAACATTATAGCTAACACAAAAAATACTATTGAGTTCATGTGGGTCCCGTCACATACTGGTATCAAAGGCAACGAAGAAGTCGACCTATTAACAAACCAAGCTATATCATCCGCTGAATCGACCGTTATAAATTCACTACCATATAAAGACCTATCAAGAATAATCAACCTAATCTCAAACCAACAGTGGCAATCACAATGGGATCGTACCTCCGAGAACAAATTAAAAAAAAATAAAAAAACCATACAGAAATGGCGATCTCCCATAAACACGATATTGTCACAACTAGAGCTAGAATTGACTATACACATCTCACCCATTCTTTCCTCTTCAATCATGAAGAACATCCAACCTGCCATCAATGTGACCTACCACTGACAATTGAACATCTCACACTCAGCTGTTCCAAGTACAACAATGAACGAAGCATCTTAAACTACCCCTCCAACATCGAAGAAGCACTCGGGGAAACCAACACAGATACTATCTTCAACTTTTTTAATGCCATCAAACTATCCAACTTATTATAAAGAATCTGCAAATACAACCGTTTTATTTATTTATTTATTTGTCTTTTATTTTCTCCTCCCCTTTCATGTTTACTATGTATATAAGAATGAATTAATATTTCTAAGCTACCAAATTTATTTTAATCTACCAATGTAAACCTTTTCAGACTAATGATCTCCGCTGTCGAAGCGTTTATTCTTAATAAAAAAAAAAAAAAAAAAATAGATCTGTAATTATAATTATATTATATTATGCTTTTAACGATCAAAGTGCAAATTAAAAAAATCAGCAACTATTATTCGCGGTGCGGAATATTATTGTATTTAATATGATGTGCCCAAAAATAATTTTTTCGTTTTGTATAATAGGTATGTTGACGTTGTGAGATTGTCGGTGATGTGAAAATAACGATTCACTTCGGACTCGTCTATATAATAGCATATTATTTATTTACAGCGTTGATTGATCGGTTGGCCGGAAACAGTGGGAATAACGCCCGCAGTGCGAGATCACCTATAGGCTATATACTGTTTGAATCCCGAGACTTGGTACATTATTACCCGATTGGCTATTATATTAACACAACAGCCGGTGGAAATTGCATAGAAAAAAAATCCGATCCCAACATATACATTATACAGTATGATTTATCAAGCATGCTCACACCACCCTCCCGCCCATTTACACTTTAACGATTTACTTTTAATTTTATATTCTATTCGTAATTTTTGAAACTCTTAAGTATCTTTAATGACCATAATAAGTATATAAATTGTTTTCAAACATACTTGAATTCTTATTCTTATACCATTTAAGAAGTATCCGGTACTCTTGTGGCAATATGAACTTCATTTTTTCAAATAATAACTGCATCCTTTTTTATTACAAATGGTTAAAGAGTTAAGCAAATGTTTTTTTTCGGAACATTTTTCTATACCAAAATATTTAATTCGAAATTTGAACTATAGTATAGCTGCTGTGTCATTAAAATGCAGGTATGTGCGAATAGGATAATACCTGTATAGTAGTGTAGTATTTTACATAATACTTAATAGTGTAACAAAAAATGTAAAATAGATCTAATATTTAACTGAGTAGGTACTTATTATTGGGTATATTAGTATAATTACACAATAACAATTGTCAGACGGTTCTTAAAAATAATAAAATATTCATAGATACATTTTAGTTAATACATTTTTTAAATCACATCATTGTCCCCGGCTCATCCTACATATCTACCAAATCTATCGCTATGGATTAATATCCTTAACGCAAAGAGCTTAATACTCGTAGTTAGAATATTAATAATTTGATTTTGGCTTCAGATAAGTACAATAACATTTTCAAAAAAAAAAAAACATCTGATTGACAATTTACAGTAAAATAAATTATCACTCAAAAATTAGGTAAATTATATATTTTGGCATAACAATCCAAGTATTTTAAAATATAGTATTTAAGCATACACACCAATCTACTTAAGTACCTATTTAACAATTCAAATACTGTTTAAATTTGTTATTAAAGACTAATATAGAGGTTTGAGTATGCTGGTGAAGTACTCTATAATCTATATAATAACGTAATAATTGTCGTTAAGTAAACTTTACCACCATTGGCAGTTATGTCGATCGGCAAACAAGTTTGAAAAATATTTGACAATGAGGATTTTTAAAATTGGGAAAATTATAATTAACCACCGGGTTTTTCCTCTATGATAACAGTTTCGTGTGTGTTTAAAACCTGTACAATAATAATCTACTAGGAAAAACTTTGATTTAAATTAAAACGTTACTACTTTTTCCCACAAAATCTGTATAAATATTAGTACGACATTCAAATATAATTTAGCTTTAACCTAACCCGAGTATAGCATTTTGAGATGAATTTTAATATTTTGCTTGAGAAATCATTGTTTTCAACACGGATGAATTGTGATTCAAACGCACAATTTCGCAGCGGATTATTTCTTAAAAATTAAATATATATAGGTAATAAAAACACATTACTTAGGGCGTATTTATTATGTATATTTAAGTTTTGTAATTTTTTTTTTTTTTTATATTGTGGAAAGCTAATTTTTCGCTACCCTATCAACGCATGCACCGCCACTGTGCACGAAAGTCTCACTTGGCCTTTTGACCCAACTCTATATTATGTGGATGATATGTTTCGGGTAATAGCGTGATACTGTGTAGTAATTTTCCCGAGAAATAATAATTGTACGGACATTAGACACGCCAAGACGATATATAATATAGCAGTCACGAATTCACTACTATATTACAATACAAATTGTTGTGATTTTTTTTTTTTATAATAAACGCACACAAAAATGTATAATATAATATTATCGCGCACGTATTATATATATTGCCTGGCCGCGTATCGTTCGCTAACGTTTTGCCAGCGTTAAGAAACCGTGAATAAAAAAATGTCTTAAAAAACCACTAGTGCTCCATTATATAACACGAACCTGGCCGTATCGTATAGGTATATAGTAGATAAACAGGGTGTAACAGAAAAAGTTAAGAACTGAAAGATGTAATAATTAATAATTAACAAATCATACGTATAATAAAATATATTGTATTCAAACCAATTTTTTTTATTTGATTCAATTAAAAAAAATATTTTGTTTGTATTACCAGGACACAGAAGTTCTAGCATTTTAATAGTTTATAGTTTAGGCTTAGAAAATCCAATGTAAGATTCAAATTGTTCAAACTTTCCTTCTATACATAACATATACAAAATTCTATTTCAATAATTTTCGCATATTAATGGTTTTTAGTACTATGTTTATGTATAATCTCTTATAAGAACGAAATCAAATGCACTTTTTAAAATTTTTTTTATATTTACTTATCCAGTCATCAGCATGTCTAAAATTAGAATTGGAATTATTGGACCAGCTGGTTTAGTAATAGAATATAGCTGGTCCAATTAAGTACAAACTAGTCCCTAAGCTGTGCAGAGCACCTATCTTATACTTACAAAAAAACGTGTACAAATTCTAAAATTAAAAGTAAAGGTGTAAGTTAAAAGTATTAATAAAAATAAGTAAAGATTTATATGTTGTTTTTTTTTTTTTTAAACAAAGTTGTATTTTGCATGTTTCCCAATTTTTAGTGCTATTTTTAGCGCATATTTTGGCATTTTTAAGTGCATATTAAAGCGCTAAAAAGTAACTTTTTTGTGTTATAACTTCCGAGCCCAGTTAAATAACTAGGTATATATATTTAAAAATATAAATATTTATATCGATAAGAACAAAAGTTATTACCTCGCTACCTATAGTTATTATATTACATTTGTCAATTATTTGTTCTGTTACATCCTGTATAATTTATACCTATGTATTTATATTTGATTCACTGCAGAGACCCCGCGGTGATCACAATGCGTCTAGTCGTCTAGAAGACTCAAGCCGAACGCTGCATATACAGTGTATTCCGTACATCGGAAGGGCGGGCTAAGGAGAGAAAAAAACACTCCTCTAACAATACCCGGTGAATGTAAAACAACTAATTTTCAAAATGCTTTGAAAACTTCGCAGAACCAACACTGGTACAATAGATAATTCCGAGTGAAATAAACACACTACAGCGTGTCATTACGTTATGAAAAAGTAGTGGGGGCGCACGCTATTATAATAATAATAACAATAATAATACGCGAGCATCGTCGTAATATAAGCCCTTAAAATATTATTATATATAATATATTTTACTACGCACAACTAAAAAAAAAATTATGATGCACGCCACGAGTAACATTTTGCGCAATTATAATGACGTAACTATTTTGTACGTGGTGAAATATTATGAATAATCGAACAGGATCGCGAGATGAACGTGTAATAAAACCGTTATAAATCGATACACAACAATCGCGGCTTGGTAGTTATTGCACTAAAAATAAGATTACTTTTTAGCACTCTATTATTCATTTAAAAATACTGGAATTTGTGCTACGATAAATTTTACTAAATATTTGAAAATATGCAAAATGAAATGTAAAAAGAACACTTGAAAATGTTTTTAATTTGTATTATTTGATAGAAAGCGGAAAAGAAAACATATCGATTATCATAAAAAAAAATTCATCTGTTCAGTATATAAAATTATAACTAAAACTAGCACGTTCAAATTATAAATAAGCAAATAGGTCTAAAACTATAAAAATGCAAAAAAATAGAAAAAAAATCCAATCATTCACAAAGCATAAGATCCAAAAAATACATTGCATCATAATAAACAAATCCAGTAAATACTAAATAATAATAATAATAATAATAATAATAATAGATAAAAATGTATTATTTAGAAAAACTGTTTAAATGAATCCGTGCTCCATACACACGTTTATCATATTATATTTTCTACGCTGTTTTAGTTTATATTATATCAAATTTTCAATTTATATTTAAAGTGTATTATACTATAATAATACTGTCTGAGTAAAGACGTATTATTAAAATTGTATTATATATAATATACATTGAAAAAAATTACAACTTCAACTTTTACATGAATAAAAAAAATTAAATATATGATCAAGTTTGTAGTAAAGAATTTTAACATGGTAGGTAGGTACAGTGAAAATATTCAAAATAGTACCTATTTGTGTATTTAAATTTTAAAATATGTACATGGATTTTGTAGAAGTACTAATTAGAGAAGTGAGCATAAAAATGTCAGTGACTTAAACAAACCGCCATCCATGAAATCAATAACTGCAACAGATTCGAACATATAATATTTCTTTTGGTCTTTTGCGATTCCGTTAGGTGCACAATACTAGATATCAGTTTTCACAATACGTAAGTAAATGAACTGCAGGGCCAGCCAGATGTGCTAGTGTGCCGTATATATGGCCCATCTGGACCGGAAACCGCTGAATGTTTGACGATATTACCATTGCGTATATAAAGGTACAACATATAAATTCTAAATTATGTATACAACTTCAAAATAATAAATTAAAAATTAGTTTATTCTGGATTCCCAACCACTCTTGTTATTAATGAAAACGAACAGGGGGAGCAGTCCACCAAAAGTGCTATTCTATCCACGGAATCATTCCTATACCAAATCGTCACTCTCAGAGACACCCGCCTACCTACCCTTATTATAAATCACTGTATAAATACATGGGGCACCAATCGCATTTGACTAGACACCATGAAATCAAATAAATTATAAATCATTGGTATTTTCTTCCCGAAATACCGGGAAAATATGAAGTAATTATATGACTATTTACTAGACTCTGCAGAATTGACTACACAACTACTTAATGACAATAGAAAACACTTATTTATGTCCTTTCTGCGGGGTTTATATCAACATAAAATATATTTTAACCTAATTCCGCATATAATAAATAGTACATACCTATATGGCTATATCCACGAAGGAGAAAATTCTAAACCTTCCTCAGAATCACTGGCTGAATCATTCAATCAGGACCAGACGCCATCCTCACTACCATCATATTCATCATTGCCACCAATCCACTCAACCAAATTTAATATAATATGTAAATTTATATCACTGTTGCAGTGTTGTGAAATTATATTAAATAAATAAAAATATATATATGTGTATACTGTTTACTGTATGTACTGTATTTATTATCTACTCAATGATATGACTACCTAATAAATTTAAATACCAAACGGTTTTAAACCAAGACAATTGAGCTAATATGAACAACTAATGTAATACAATAAGTTCAAGATCGAACCATACATAATTATATGCAGTATAGTAAATTAATCAAGAATACATTCATCGTCCGTATTTTAATTATTCCATGATAATAAACGATAGTAATAATGTGATAAATGTTTGATAAAAATATTCACCAGTGTCAAGTGCAGACTTCACATTTAATAGAAAAAATACTTGCTTAGAAAAAAACCCAACTCGTGAGAAACCTAAGTCACTTTTTTCAGGATGATTAAGATTTTTAGTCACTTTTTTTCTCATTAAAGTTTAAAATGTTAACATATTTTAAATTTTAAATGATAAATAACCATCTTAATTATTGTAACAATTATTGTTCATCTTAAAAAGTAAAGTTTCACAATTTTTTTTTTTTTTTTAAATGATTAAATTAATTAGCATTAAGTATTTTTATTTTAATTTGGTGATACCTTCTAGTGATATTTTTATAAGAATTTATAATGTACTGTTAATTTGTTAAGTTTGTTAATATTGGAGACAGAAAGTTTTAAGTTGAATTCCTAAAAATTTTAAACTAACATGTATAAGTATTTTAAATAATTATCAAAGTCAATCATATGATATATTTGGTTTAAACTACGTAGAAATCAAAATTATATTTCAATCGATATGACATCATAAATTACTGCACGTTGCAGTTAAAAGCTTTTGAACTGTGGTGCTTTATTTAAATTACTTAAGGTACGTTTTAGTTGTCAATCATTAGAGTAGGTACTCGTATTGAGTTCATTCAACCGTTAGTTGCCACGATCTCAGAGTGGTTTCAGAGTGATTGTCGTCAAAGTTGATCCTTCACGTCAGAGTGAAAATTCAAAATATGTACAACAAAACATTTTTTCTACTAAAACATTAAATTATTAAAATTATAGTGCAATACAAATCATTAACTTTCAAGTATAGTTACTCCAAAACCGACGTAATGTCAAAACAATCATGACATTTCAATTTTTTTTTTATTTTTAACAATAAGAGACAAAGAAATTAAACAAAAAATATTTAAAATAGTTGGATCATCTGTACAGCCATTAGGCTGTGACAGACACGAAAGTTGCATTTACCATATAAAATTAAATTATTTAAATACACAATAGTAAATATGTCGTCTCATCTTAAATAGTTTACAATAGATAGGTAGGTACTATATCATAGTAATAGTAATAGTAGTAGTTATTACATAACCTACAGTATATTAAATTATTGAAAAAATATATTTTTATTCTGGATTCAATACAAATACATAATAATAGCCCATGCTCTCCGAATACAGGACGTCTCAACCTTGGTAAAACTAAATTAATATTTCTCAACTTATAAAACGGACATTATAATAATTACGAGCAGAAATATCTGTACTAATTTTATATCTTTTTATTTATTTATTTTTAAAAGATATATACTGTCTATACTGCTTAGTATAATAAGTTTATATGCGAAGATAAACATAATAGTTCATAGTTTGCGCAAATAAGAAATCACTCACTAGTGACTCTTTGCTTGAAAGGAGCAATACAATTTTATCTTAAAACTGTTCTACACACGTTCAAGATATAATTAGATTTTAAGTTGAACATTCTCAGCTCTTCATGCATACGTTTTTAAGAGTTGACTCTTGATTGAAAAGTAAATATTAGAAAACAAATTTCTTTTAGTTTATAGTTTGATAATATAAGAATTATAAGCTCCCTCTCCTGAGGGAGAAAGCAATAGCATAATTAACAAATTATTGTATTAAAGCTTAAAAATATAGAACAATTTCTTAACAACAACCATTAATTCAAGGCGAACGTTTCATTTTAAACGCTCATCATAGTATAAACTTAAATACCTATAACAGTTTCTGTTTTTTAAAAACGATCTAATAGCTGGGCAGACGGTGAAATATATTTACTTTGTTTCTTATGAGTTTTCATATTTCTAACAAAATTATTAATGGAATTATTGATATTTAAATGGACTAAATTAGACTTGGAAGTATTAATGTAACAAAATCTTATTTAAACAGTTTTAACTAATTGTAGGCTATCAGTTATTTCCCTTTCATCAACATTTGAATTAGGGGACTATACAGCATTAGTGTATCCTATCCTCTGCAAAGCATGCAATTTAACACTTTGTATTTACATTTAAAAGATCATTTTAATTTTTTTAATAATATTATAACAACACAACATTGACTCTTAAGCCTTTTGAAAAGTTCAAATGTTCTAAAAAGTTACTTTTATTTAATCACGAAATCTAATTTAATTTAAATTGTATTGTTTTTTTTTTTTTTTAGGCAGACAAACAAAGACGACTGAGCCATACGTTTGTCCGGGCTTATTTATTAATCGAATAATACTCTTTTAATTAATTATTCTGATGATATTTGTATATTTGTATTATTAATAGTTTTAGTCTGAATTATAAATTCCAAATAATGATACAATCATATTGCGACTATACGTTATAAATAATTCTAAAAAATTAAACAAATAGGTACCACCCCATGCATGTTTTGTCGATTCCGAGCAAAGCGAATAATGGGGTTGGTTTTAAAATGATTGGTTTTTTTCGCAAGGAAACGTATAACATTTGTTTAGAAATTGCCAGTGTAATATAAAATAGAATTTAAAACACTATTCATGAAAGTACAATAAAAAACAAAAGTTGAACGACGCAAAGTGTTTATATTTAAATTTTGTTCAGAAAGATTTGTAATTTAATTTTTGGTCGAGTATATATATAATGTTAATAATATTATTATCATATAAAAAAAAATTACTATTTCAATATAATTTTAATTTTTTTAATTTATGATATATTATAGATCAACATTTTGACGACAAATATAAAATTTATATGTTAGGTCATAGAAAACATTTCTAAATTTTAAACTTTGAATGTCTTCTCTGGTGGTAGTAATTTTTTTCGTCGTTTGACACATATAATCATTTATTGGTATATTAGTGTCCTTATATAATATATACCCATACGTATTATGTACAATATTAAATAAACGGCCTGAATGATTTCAAAAGAGGCCTATGGGAAACGATCGTGTGTGTGAGAAAAATTATGAATAAACTATAATATCGTGAGAAACTCGGATAGGGATTTCCAATAGACGCGACAGTTGCGGTGGCGACGTTGGTCGGATTAAACGGTGCCGAAATCACTGGATTTAGGTGGCTTCAGATTTTATTTTTATTTTACTTTCACCTTGGTCGTTTTGCGATGAAATAAATGATACGAACCGACGGTTTAGTCGGATGGATTTTTACCAAATGGGGTTTACTGTCGCGGACCCGTCGATTTTTTTCACGTTTCGAAAGCGTTATTAATCATTCGACGGTCATATATTTTCGTCAAAAACAATATTATATGCTTTTCGACCGGACGTACACGCATACCGAACGTTATTGAACTCTCTGACAGGGTTGCCGTAATGATACGCGCTTTGCTAATCTCGTCGCAGTGTGTGTTCGTGTGTACATGTGTGCTTGTACGAATACGCTTTCGTTTTGCTTTGCCGAATAGAAGCTTTTCGAAATCCCATTTATATGTCATGTCAAAGCTCGAAGAGTTCACCATTTTTTTTTTAAGTAAACTATTTTAATTTATGTTATAAAGAAAGTTAACTAAGTCAAGTTAAAGTTATTACAAATTATAAATTAATTTGAGTAACTAAGTCAAGTTACAAAATATGTTTGGGAAACATTAACTAAGTTAAGTAAAAAGTTGAAAATTAATATTTTTAAATTAGATAGGTACCTTTTTCACCCTCATCACTAAAAAAATTATTTTTTGTGTAGCTTAACCTAACAGATGGAAGAAAAATTTAGAACAAATTACAAAAACTATATATTAAAATGTAATAATAAAGTTATTTATTTGTGTTCTAATACCAGCGTATTGATTGATCTATAGTAAAACATTGAGGATTCTAAATATTCTTACAGAGATCGTAAGTCTGCCTGAGATTGACTTCACCACATTTTTAAATTAGTTCTCCGAAAATGGAAATTATAATACTACCTCTATTTTTTTTAAGTAGGTGCGACTTTTTTAGGATTTAGGGGATAGAATAAAAAATGTGTTAAGTGAACATATTAAGCTGACTTAACGAAACAATTAAATCTGTTTTCAGAATTGATATCACTTTACAAGATCAATCAGAACGTAGGAAGTAGAACACGCGTTATCTAAATTCCTATGTGACGTTCAAGTAATTAACAATGACAGAAAACCATGGTGCACCACGGCGCTTTCAATCCCACCTTGAGTTATATCATCAAAAAATTTAAAGTAATATTATTTAACAATTAAATTTTGACTTTTTAACTTTAGTTTCTGTCCGACTTTGAGTAGTCGTGTGTGTGCATAAATGCGGCGCGTAAATTCCTGTATCTACATGTTATTATTATCATTACTATGCGCAGCTGCAGCCACGTGCCCGTTGCAAAGATCGGCGGCGCGCAGTCCCTCTCCCGTGTGCGTACCATAAATATATGTAATATATATATACACGCGAAGTTCCCTGCCACCGATAACCACTTACCACACAAGGTTGGAGGGTGCTGGCCGACCGCGGCAGTGGTTACATCACGGAGAACTCGATGACGTCATACCGCGAGCGACGTCACGGTTCCCGGGGCCGTTGACTCTACCCGCACGTCCCACAATCATACACGCACTAAAATCTCTTCGCCATTATCATACAACTCCGGTGGCTGTGGCGACGGAAAAAACTGCCCTCGTACATATTATTATTATTACTATCTACTATAAGAGGCGATTTTTTTATAGGAAAATAATAGTTTTCGAGAAAACTATTAACGTTTTTATATTTTTTTTTTCACATAGTTTGCTGTATCGCTGTAGTTGTTGTAACTCCAATACGAGACATATTTGAAGAAAGAAATGTTATTTTTTAATTCTTTTTAGTTTTATATTCCAGACCAAAATAATTTTCTGAGAATTATGAACGGGTACTTATAATTAATATAAGTTATAAGTATTTAAAGTTTTAATGGGCATATAGTGGAATGTCATAGGGGTACCCTAAAACCGTTGGTCTACTACTCTTCTGGTCGATAAATTCTGCATACTATCATTCAAAAAAGTGAAAATCTTATAAAATTATAACGATAAAATATAGTAAAAGATGTAATTTTTTTATATAAAAACGTTGTTACTTTTCAAGAAATAAGTTGACTTTTCAAAAAACCACCCTGTATATTATAATACTGCAAATTTCGATACTCAAGATTGTGCGTGTACAAAATATAGTAACTTTTGTATAAATATAGGTTTCAAGTGAAAATACTAACAGCGTTACTCGAGGAGTCTCCGATATATAAATTCAAACTAGACAGCGTAATCTATTAAGTTTTGGAAGCATAGCAGTTGTACAGCACACGAAATCGTACTAGCCAGCCATCGCGTGTAATGATAATAATAACTTAAGATGTTTTCTTGTATTCGTTCTCGTTTTTAAAATTGAACGCAGTATTTTCGCCAAAGCACAAGAATATTATATGCGTTAGAAAAATACCGCACTTGTGTATGTATATTCCGAGGACGCCAAAATAAAATGTAAGTAATATGATAAGAGTTTTTTTTTATCTTAAATGGAAACAATGCATTATTAAAAATTTTGCCAATACACAAAAACTTTTTTTCATGGTTTACATTTATAATAATATATTACTATTGTGAAACGGGTTGGTATAAATATAATATAAGACCGAACTTAACCAAAACCAATTTAGAATTTGAAAATATACCATTATAACGTAATTTTTAATACTAACCAGTTTAATTGGGATAATATGTTTTAATTATTTATGACTATAAAAAATATAAGATATATTAATTTCATAATATACCAATTGGCAATTATATATTTAAGTTTCTAATCTGTAAATAATTTTTGTAAGGAATGCATAGTGAACAACTTGTCAACTTCTAACCTTTATATATAAATATAGGAATGTGTCTTGATCTTACTGGCTATAATGCCTATTACTTCCTATAGTATTATAATTTATAATATAATAAATCTATAATTATTCGTTATTTTACAATATATTATGTTGGTGTATTTTATGACCAATTATTTCTATATTATGGCATCTTTATAACGATGTTCTTATATTTTAATAACAAATGAATTAGTTTCGCACTCATATGATTAAAAATTTTCTTAAGAAAAGTCTTCATAGACGTGTGCAAAAGCTGCGTACACCGAGTAGCCCATTGTGTCAGTCGACACGTTCATATTGATTTTTCAAAACGTTCATGGGCCGTACTACATTTTGGTGAAAATAGTACCTAAACCAAAATTCCTTTTTTGGAATGTCTTACGGCATTTCACAGGGATGGCCATTATTTTAATAACTCGCAATTTGCATACGATTACATTGACCAAGATAAAATACGGTATAAATATTTATAAATACATACACTATAAAATAAACTAGATCATTTAATATAAAAGCTAAGTTAAATTATTCATTTCCATTTGATAGACTTTATAAATATTTCAAATTGTATTTAGTCGTGAAATTTTAAAATAATTTCATGTAATAAATAAAATAAATAGACAGCATTAAAGCATCAGCCTATTGTCACATTATAATTCACATAAAATGCTTCAATAAATAAATAACTGGCAATTGAACCATAAAACTTAATTGTATCAACATTTTAATGTTATCTCTTGCCGAAATAATTATTGTCCTTTTGATACGTTTTCACGGATGAAAAAAATTTACATTTTACGTTTTATTGTTTTAATAATATACAGAAAGTACTTGTAATTAAGTTTTGTGACCACAAAATATGATATAATAATTAACATTATGTTTGGTAATTTGGCATTACTTATCTAAGCTATACAAATGGATAAAGATAATGATATCACGTTTTAAATATTACTAATTTTATGGTATTATTAGATATGTATGAAACTGCCATGACACCATTTCAAAGAATTATGGATAATAATACACGTCTTCAGGGAATTGTTCATTGTCTTTCGGCTTCTCGATAGCATTGTGTATTAAAATATAATATTTACAACTCATAAATAAGATATTAAATATTATATGAAGTCTCCAGAGGCCCATGTAATGTAATATTGAAACCAATTTTCAGGATAAGCCGTCGGTCCCAGTCCCGATGGTTCATTAAAATATCATCATTCGATTACACCAAGATATTAATTCAGAAACCAGTGTCACCCGTAACAATTGTAGTAAAAATCTAGGTCAAATGTCGGATATATGTGAACTTTAATGACCCTGTGAAGAACGTTCATTTCACTGTTTGTTATAGTATCACATTAATGTGTTTATTCTATTTTAACTAGAACATGAATGTATTGATTCATTTTTTTAAATCAAATGGTAAATGATAAATTACAAATTTGTTCGGCCCTGTTACCTATACTGCACACATAAATAACGCGTTACCCACCTATCATGTTTGTAGGTATAGATTAAATAAAGTACAATAGTTTAAAACCGAACGGCGTGTACATGATATATTATAATGTTTATTTTCAAAAGTTCTAATGACTTATCGAAGAAATTAAATGTATACCAGCCATTACCAGGTAGTAGGAACTCGTATATTATGTAATATTATGATGTTTAAAATACTAAAATTAATTTAAAACCACTTTACTATAACAAAGAAAAAAATACACTGAAATTAATATCGTTAACTAAATGCTTGTTCACTATATCAAGTAAGCTTTAAATCATTTAAAACAAACACAGCGAAACATATTTCACAAATTAATTAAAAGTGGTCTAAAATTATAAAGCCTCGATTTATTTGAATAACAATAAAATACGGTGTATAAATGTAGAGAAATTATACAGCCGACTATTTGTCAAAACGTATAATGTACGCGGCACAGAAATAAGTTATTGTTTTGGCTTTTTTAGACACACATGCGTATCTATATATAGAGGAAATTAATGATTAACGTTTCACCAAAAGTATAGCAACCGGCTCGAACACTGAAAAACATATCATATACAATATATCTAACTTGTTTGTATTCTAATTTTTTATTTTTATTTTTATTTTTTTATGCTTCATATTTGAAAACAACATTTTTCCAATGACTCGAACAATCCCGTGTGTTTGTGTGAGTACTATATTTCTAACGGTAACAAGTAATGTGTTTTGAAAATAAAGGCTGAGTACGATCTGTTATCGTAAGGTATTTTTTTTCGTATCCTTCAAAAACTATTTGTTGTTTTTAGAAATCGACTTTCGTTGACCAAAGTATTATTATATAATAATACATCGTCTGGTTTATAAGCACGTTTACACTATGCGTGTGTATATTATATATTTAATGTATATATATATTATATTTTAATATATAGTATATACATATGTATACGCAACGGTGCCAGTAAACTTTCGCCCTCTAAATAACGCAGTGAAACGATTTACGAGCTCCTACTCCGTCTTATTGGCTGACGGATATTAAAGGGACTACGGTGCGCGTACTCTTCAAGACTGTATACACATGACCTTTGTTAAAATGGTACATCAGCTGTATAAAATTAAACATCTCGAACTCGGGCTTTGAGCTTACATTTTTAATTTTATCGCGTACACAAACGGTAGAAATGGGACGGGTTTTCCTATTTAATTCAGTGGCGTCATTTGGGGGTGACAGGGTGTGCATTTGCAACCCCCTTGTCATTAGCGGCCTGCTGCCGACCGGGTATGGGCTAGTTTTGGGTCTTCATATAGTAGCTAATAGGTAATATATTAAGGTATCCTTCTGCATAATATGTTTTAATTATTTAGTCATTGCTATCTCTCAAAAAATAGATTATTTATACCTATGATAGTAACCACTAACCACGTTATCATTCTTGGAACATCGATAAGATGAGCCTGATGGCCTATCTATTATATTTTATTATCTATGACAATTATGAAAGAAGGCTATTTGTATTGAGATAAAAATCTAATGTAATGTGAGTGTTAGCAAGTGGTTTTTTTTCCAGTTTTATCATGGGTCGGTCAAAAATGTTGCCCTCCCTCTCAAAAACTGAAATTACGCCACTGGTTTAATTATGTTGTATTGATGTTAAGTCTAAGAACTTAAACTGCTCTTAACTTATCTTATATTGTTAAATCAACTAGCGGATGAATAAATAATGATGAAATTAATACATCCATAGACTATAGTTATACTGACATAATATAAAGCAACTCTAGTACCTATACATAGTAAATATTAATACATAAATGGTTCGATAGGTACCGTCCATTTCGAGATAACCGTCCAATGGTGGACAAGCCTGGGATAAAAATAATCAGTATATTCAAAACGAAACGTTCAATGAATATATTTTTACTGTAGGTAATGACTTGGATAGAAAACTAGGGCGTTTAGTATAGGTGTGGTGAAAAGCTTACTTGAGAGTAAAATGTACATTGAAATAAAAAGAGATCTAGGGCCGTATTCATAAATGATGCTTAAGAATAAGTATGACACAAATGAGATTCATAAACGAGACTTTGGCTTAAGAAAAGCAAAAGTATTACTTGTTTTTCAGGTTAGTCAAGACCTACCTTAAGCATTGCTATTAGTTACTATCGCAAATTTTTATTTTTTAAATTATCAAAATTAGCTTAAGCAATACTCATTCTTAAGAATTGACTATGAATACGGCCCCTAAAGTACATAATATTATTATATTATCTTTCAAGCACACTAGATCCAACAAACTGATTGTCTGTATACATGGAGTACACAGCATACCATATTGATAAGACATGATTTAGAAACATATACTTTAGATCAAAGATATGATGTAGGTACTATCTATATGATGACTTATAACTTCATTGAACTTTCAAAGTAATATACGCGTCCACGTAGTCGATACGGAATGGACAATTTGGACGCATTTTTAGCAACCATCAAAAATGAGAAAAAAATTTCCAAACCCTTTCAAAACAAAAACGACCCGATGACGATGACTCGTGAGTCGCGGCGCCAATTTAATGGTGATACGAAAAAAACTACCCTTATAAATTTTATACTATCATCATTATTATTATAATTATTAAACCTGCAGGCGGTCTTACCGTCTTTCCGGTAGTAGAGTATCTCAAAATGTCTCTCCATGCCCGCGGCCAGCGCTTCCTTGACCACAGACACGGCGTGCTGCGACGTCATCGGCCCCTGGAGGAAGTCACATATCGCCGGACACTGCATTACCTCGGCCCGGCTGTAACCGGTCATGTGGCAAAAACCGTCCGAGCAGTAGATTATGTTACAGCCGGCTTGCTGTGCATTGGCTACCAAAAAACTTCGGTCTAGAAAAATAAAAAATACAACGCGTTATTGTGTGCGAGTATATATATATGGGTGTAATGGGTGCGTGTGCAATGTTAACATGAGCTGTACAGTGCTGCGGGTAGGTAGGTTAATCGGTATTTTATTGACTTTTTAAATTACTTTCTATTTGCGTTTTACTATAACTAACCCAGTAGTGTCAACAAAGCTCAAGCGTGAATTAAATAATATATTACGTTCAATGTAAATAAGCGTATAACGATTAAAATATTATATAGTTAAATAAAATGCTCAAATATCTTATGCACTGCATATTTTCCGGCAGATCAATAAATATTCCATGCGGTTTTAAACCACACACCATCGTATACTCGTATATATTATCATATTATAATTTATTATTATCATATATTTAAGTACAACTAAATAATACGGCATTGATTAACTCAATATCGATATTTTTCAACGTTAGATTAAGAAATGAACTACATTAGTATTATTGTCTACTTTTTACCCTACCCAAAAAATTTCACTCAACCACGGTAACTTAGGTTTTTTGTGACTATTAGTGTTTTATGAACACCCTATCCGAAATAACATCAAACGCACGCTATTGCCGTAGGTACATAATAATTAATAATATATAGTACACAGCATATTGGTATAAAGTAGGTATAAATTCAATCAGTTTATTAATATTATATTAAAAAGTAAGCCAATACCAATTATTAAATTATAAGTAAAGAGATTATAGTACGAGTAATACGTCTAAACGTGGTTTTATAAATAACAGTTTTAATAACATGAGCTTCGGATTACCTACATAAAGTCGTTACGTGTATGATGCTATAAATAATTTATTCGTTAATGCTTACAGATTTGATACTAAAACATTTTAAATGTCCAATATATAAATACGATACGATTTTTACTTAATTCAAGAACAAAATAATGAAAAATGATGTGACGCACATTTCACACTCGACTGATCGTATTCCCATCGACCTAAACTATATTCATATCGGTTTCAATGCGCCATATTATTTTTATAAGCTTTAATAATACTTCGCTAATTAATCTACAGCAAGAACGAGATCATACGAGTTAAATAAAAACATTTGAATACGTGTATTTTACAGTGACATCATTTTCTATCTTCATCGTCACTGGTCGCGAGAAATGACGACACAGATGTTTTAACGCGGCGGCGGTCGAGTGGAATGTTATAGAAAGCGACGGAAATAAATCGAGTAAAGAACGACAGTCAATTTTGCAGTATTTTTATTTCCTCCGTAAGTTCTACCTAAGCCGAACTCGCACAGCAATTTGGCGTAGTTTATTTTTTTTCGCGACTCATTACCATAATAAATTTAGACACCAGACGCGAGCCGCCAAAGTGCATCTAATTTCGTCGTTGTGTTCAATAACCATAATGTGTTTCTCATATAATAACGACCGATCAAGTATGATTTAATTTTCCGTTAAAAATAATAATAAAATTGATGGATCACTGTTGTACTTAAATTAATTATATCCGTAAATGGTTAATCAATACATGAAAAAAAATGTGTTGAAGTAAAACAAATAATATTACCATCAGTTATTCGAAAAAAGTCTATTATTCTGTCGAAGGATAAAGAGTGAGAACCCTATGGATTTTAAATCGATGGGTTTTATGAAACTTGCCACTTTTGGTTTCACATTTCGCGGGGACTGCATGTATTTCACGCTGGTTTGATGCGTTTCCATAATCCCAAGAGCGGCATTAAACACGCCGCTGAACATAATATTTCTATAAACGGACTAGTATTTGCAGTGTTCACGGGAGGTCTCCAGTACGGCAGGACTCGATGTTCAGACCAACGGGTAAACCTATATAAATCCGATCAGCTGTCCTTGTGACATTTCTGTTGTGTTCGCTGGCCGAATTATGTTTGATATTACGCATCATGACAATATGATATGGTTGTAAAAAATATATGTACCAAGTATTGCAGCGCATTGGCCCCAAAAATTAACATCACGCTTTAATAACAGCCCATTTAACAACTAAATTGGCTTACAACCTGACGACACGAACAACTGCGTCGAGTATGGTGATTTCGCACGAACGGAGTTTCTACGTAAATACACACCATATACGCCGTGTATTATAGGTATATAGGTACTGCCGGCAATAACTTTCGGCACGCATATAGGTAGGTACTTAAAAACCCCCGAGCCGGAAACCCGCTGAATTGCCGTGGATCAATTGACCGTATCATGTAAATGAAAATATATACACCGTAAACATAAATCGCGCGTTTCGACGTTAAACAAACACGCGCTTTACGCGAAAAATACATCATCATAATTTGATTTCCGTCTGATTGGAAAAGGTCGATTGACATTAAACATAAATTCTCGGGCTACCGATGATTGTGAGCGGCAGTTTATTCGAAAGGTTTTATGCCACAAGGGAGTCTAAATATCTCTTCTGGGATATTATTCTCTTCTGCTCACTGTTCGCTCAGTCATTGCATTGTGCCCGGAATGATTAATGGCATGAAACAAACCAAACACGGATGGGGGAGGGAGAGAATACGACCGACTTACATTAGTGTATTGATTTCAATCTGTTGATAGATTCGACAAATCTAAAGGCAAATTATTGTAAAATGTTTACCTTTATAAAGACATTTGAAAAATTTAAAAACAAAACAAAATTTAACCGTGATAATTGAGCGGGTATTCAATAGAATATTATTATTATTATATCTTCCTAATAAAATATATTAATATTCATCTGTTTCAAAGTTCAAATAATAATTATTTTTAATGTGTAGGTACTATAGAAAAATACAAGTCCATTTATTTTATATAACCTATGAATTCAAAGTATCTATATAGTATTGTTAATTTACTGTAATAATTTAAACTTCGGTGCAATGTCGATACCTCAATTTGCGATACCTTGATGATGACTATTTACTAGGCCTTTTTTTATAATTATTAATAATATTTTTATCCTCTGCTATTTATAGTAGTTATACTATTATTTCAACCCTTTTGTGTCACAGATAACAGTATAGTTGGTAAGTTATTTTTGACAATATACCTTCGAAGTACGTTGTAGAAAAGAGTTGGATGAATAAATGTTTTTCATGACATCATATGAAGTGTGAAACGTAGGTACTAAATCACATAAATCTTAAATTCAAAAATAATGTGGAACATTTGAAATATTGGAGTTGAGTCTTATCGATTTAACGTCCTACGCGAAAACTCGTGTACACGCATTGCCGATAAGAAGTTAAGTCCACGGTTGATACGAAACAACGCTTTAGACAACTTACTAAAAAAAAAATTAACGTTTCCTCAAATAGTTAGGTACCCATTGCTTTCGAAACCCCATTTTCTCGTGTCAAAAACACCAGTTGAAAGTTAAGCGAAATACGGTCTGAATACAAAAACAACAATAATTTTCTTATACTTACCTATACTTAATCTTATTCTGTATAATTATATAACTACACTGCAATGGATATAATAGGATATTTGATGTTAAATTATATCATCATATTATAATAGTAATACAAATTAAGTATACCTATATTTGAATATTGTATCTTAACTAAAACATTTCTATGCATCTAACTATACGTTAATTGCTATGACTTTGTATCGTTTAGTTAAAACATAATGTATATTATGCAAATGTAAATGTATATTAATAGTTAGGTATTATTGATTGATTTAAAACAATATAGGTAGTTTTTAATCAATGTTATATACATTTACTTATAAAAAATACCTATTCACTTTTAAATATGTATATTATTATATTATTATTATATTATTATACCTACATGGCCGCATAGAGAATATACCTATCTCCTCTTATTACGAGCATGACAACTTAATAAATTTATTAAACTCGTCATGAATAGACAAGTGAATAAAATAATATAACGAGTGGTCTAGACTACAAACCATGCCAGGTATGCGGAAACCGCAACACAATTAAACACATATTTACTGTGTGTAGAGCATATGAAACACAGAACGGAGAAACAGATCTCCAACCACATGGAAGAAATACTGGCACTAACGGTAATAAGTTAGGATAAAATTGTTTGCTTTATAGTAATATTATTAACTACCGAACACGTTATGAAAAACTAATAATAATTATATTAATTATATCATCGAACAAAATATTTGAGGCCTGTTAAATAAATAAAATATAGCGTTCATAACTCTTGAGTTTTGCCGTTTCCGTCACATAAAAAATAAAGTTATTCGTGAAAGAAACCAATGCTTAAAAATCATAAGTAGTTTTAAGTAGTAAAGTGCTTTTCCAGACTGCGAGAGCTATAATATATATATATCACACCACTATTTCCATTTTTTAAATTTTATTTTTAATAACATACTGACTATATGCATTATGATTTATGCATCCATATAATTATCACCAAATGAATTCGTTAAAACATTCTTTCTTATAAATATATTATTGTTAATTTCAACTAATTCTGACATGCATTATAAATGATCCGAAATGATGATTATTTGCATTGTTTGTTTATCAAAAGTAATAATATACTAAACATAAAACTATGTTCACTCTATATTATGTGTTCCTCGCCGATAATAAACCAACAGTAAATAATACCTACACACGGTTTATATACGACTTATAATGTTTTACAAAGACATACATATTTACGAAAAGTTTTCATCGAAAAACAATAAAAAAAAAACTCTGGACAGTACCCGATCTGGCCAAAACAAAAAAATAAGTAAATAAATAAAAAAAATTGTTTATTGTTATTGATTGTAACAGGTTTTAGCCTTAGATCATATTCTATAGATGTAGGCACATCGTATTATTTTTTGTTGACGATATTAGTAACGAGTCTCCGAATTAGGTGATTGATGTGCGCGTGCGTGATGCAACTCCTCGCATAATTAACCATAGGTTACTATTACAGAATTGTTCTAAATCTAAGTTCGTGGTTAATTATATTATTAAAGTAAATTTATAGTAATTATTATATTATTATAGTAGTCATTATACCATTTTTCTCAATATAATATTAAATTTAAAACATAATATTATGGTGATTTGATAACAATAATTATCTGTGGATAAAATGCAAAGTTGCGACGCGCATGCGCATATTGAACACCTAATTCAGTGACTCGTCGCTGATATCGGCAAAATTTTTTTGTATTGATTTAATACGCTGTGGCTCCATCCATAAGATAAGATCTAAGGTTTTAGCCCGAATCGCTATTATACTTACAATCTAAATGAACGTACTACTACAATATTACAATATGATTTAAAAAACAAAGTTAGGCCGATCCGTATAAAAAATAACAATATTTAAAAATTTCAATAATCCAAAGTCATAACGTAAAAATTTTGGATTTAAAATAATGTAACCTAAACACTAAACAGGGATGTTACGTTTAAAAGAAAAGTTATACCTAAATAACAATATGGCAAAAACCTTTTTTACAAAAAGAAAACGCGTTACACAATAGTCTGACGGAAAATGTTTGAAGTTATCTATATTATTCTTATATTGTTCCACTTAAATTTGCTAAAATTCTTGACTTCGTTAGAGGAACAGACGACAATATTTATCTGTCACATTCATAATTATTCATAATGTAGCCGTACACGCGCATTTTTGCACTATGACCTAAAAATGTTATATAGGCACTTAGCACGGGAACAATAGATTGAAACGTATTCATTTCGGTGTAGATATTATTGTTTTAGTCTGAATAATGAACCTACCAACATCCTTGTGGGCATACATGAGTCATTATTGTTCCACCAAACTCCATACGCATGGTTCGATGTTTTTTTTTTTCATAATTTTTCTTGCTTTAATCGCAATTTATATTATTATACTGCAGCTAGTACTGTTTAACCAAAAAGTTTCCTAAATGACGATTCGAAGGCGCTCGCTAATACGTCGTCGTGTAAAATTTTCATTGTTTTACGCCTCGATTATTATCAAAACTATACAGGAAACTTTGGAAACTATTTTAGTTCAGAATAAGTTCCACTTGAAAAATTAAAACTCGGCTCGTCTCAATATTTGTGAATTCTCTACACAGCTGCCTCACGAGATACACTCGATTACCCGAAGTGAACGTTGAATAGGACTTTTTAATTTCTTAGGTAGCTAGGGGCCTAGCAATTTTCTAGAAAACTGTTGTCGCAACGAATTCAACCACCCTTGTAATATTACTTATACCATGGCCAATTTACCTCAAAAGCAAATACTCACTAATCAGAGTTAATCAAGTTGAGGATTCCAAGTAAAATATTTACGCCTTCTCGAAAGTTTAAAACCATTATAAGGTTGAGTTTTAAGTGACTCTAAAGATCAAAGAACCGAAAATTGCATAATTCACTATACATTTTTTTATAGTAATTTTGCTTAAATATAAACTATAATACTATATCTAAAGAAGAAGTAACTGTAACATAGAAAAAAAATCATAAATATAAATACAGAAGAAAAACTTGATAAAAAAAAACATCAATTGAAAAAATATGGATACAAAAAAGAAAAATTGACATAACATTATTAAAATCATGAAGACTTATATATATATTAGATGCATAATAAATGAAACTCAGCGATAAATTCAGCTATACATTTAATGCCACGGTCGTACAAATTATTTTTTCCGATCATTTTAAACAATGCATAATGAAATAGAATAAATAAGCGTATAAAAAATATATACCATTAAATTATCATAACAACAAAAATATATTTAAAATAAATATTTTTAAAATAAGTTATTTTAGTAAAAATGTAAATAATAGTTAAGGGATATGACAATTTAATTTCAAAGAAGTATATAAATGTTTATTGATTTAAATTAATTAATAGTAGTTATTGGTAGGTACACCTAAAATAACAAATTGCTATTATTGTGTTATTTTATACTTCATAGTTTATGGCTATGGTCTAACTATACTCAGTAAAGCTCTATATTAAAATAATTCACTGTTAGTAATACATATGGCTGTGATATACGAATGCGTTTAAAAAATATATACAGTATCAACCGAATACATGTTTTATTTATACATACTAACTAATGAAAATATCAGAAATTTATTTTTAAGCTTAATTAATATTTATCGAAATTAAAAAAATTAAATAATATTTTACACAATGTTGAATATCTATGTCACTATTAGAAAAATTAATTCAACTCAACATTTCATTAAAATTAAGATATACTCAAAAGAAAATATTTATAGATCATCACACTTATTCACATTATAACACATATTTTAGAATGAATAATGAGTTACAAGACACATAGTTGAGCAGAATTTGACGAGTTATTATTTTAATTCACTTTTTAAGTATTTAAAACAAAAATGGTTAACAAAATGTTTGATTTATGAAAAAAATTAATTTGATTACCTAACCTACATTTATAATTAGATAAATATATTATAATTCTTTTGAAATAATTGTATACTATTATGATAATAAATTAAAATACATACATTTTTATCATTATAACATAAAAACAACACTTGTAAATTTTAAACTCATTAATAAAACTAAAATGTCACTTTAAATTATGAATAAAAAAAGAATGATGTCATAAATGTAAATTTTACATAAAAAATAAAGACATTTTTACGTTCTATTCACGTGTTCTAATTATTTATAATATGCACAATCAAAATAATAGTAATAATATTATCGTTGTTAGCTGGTCAGCCAAAATAACTAAACATCTGTTAGAATATAATATAACCTATCAATTATTTAAGTTTATGAAAAAGCACTTTATTTATTATTAATAAATAGGTAATACACCCAAAATATGTCCAACCCCTCCCCATTTTTTTCTTTAATAATGAATTAATTCAAATTCTTATTTTTGGAATTTTTATGTAAAATTAAAAACCATCTTTTCAAAAACTTGAAATTCTTATAACGTTTAAGAAGTGTTCTAGCTGTGATCTTATAAACTTATTATTTTCAAATGAGATATCAGATTTTTACTATAAAATTTTAAGCAGATAACTATTTTTAAAAATGTAATGTATCCAAACCAAAATTTGAAGAAATATTTTCTAGGTTATTATTAAATGTAAAATAAATATATTAAAGATAATACTCCTTGAGAGTGGATTCAAAAAAATATAAAATAGATGTACTGTTAAAGTGTTAAATAAAGAAATTACTTTTTAGATTTTAACAATTTTTAAAAGTTTTAAAATTTTAAAAATTATACAATTGTGGTAGTTAGTAATAATTACTTTAATTTTTATATTATAAAATTATTATCTTCCAAACATATTATCGTTGACTTATATTATATCCTTGGGACACAACGTTATATAACACAGGAGTTATCGTTCAAATTTCAATTTAAATATTTCAACATTTTCAAAAAAGTCGTCTGCTAAAGGCTTAACAATTTACAGTAGGTAATCTACAAACAAATTAGTGAATCTCATTTGAAAAAAAAAGTTGTGTGTGCCATAGGATATGTTCAAATAGTACTCTTACAAATTTAAATAATTGAAAATATGGTCCTCAAGTAAAGTTAGAAATTCAAAAAATCAGAATTTGAATAAATTCATTATATTTTATCGAAAAACAGGCAGCGGTCATGCTTGATGGGTCACCCTGTATTATTAATTTAGTAAACCTACTCAATTATAATCGGGATATTTTAAACCTAAAGAACAAAAACATTAACTAAAGGTGTATTTAAATAATAATCATTTTAGCTGATCTTTTATTTTGTATCTATCATTATTAATAATAGGAGTTTTAAACTATTTCAATTTGCCGTTATTACTTTTAAGAAATGTTTAGGATGATACAATTTAAAATAGTATGATTAAAAATGTTTGTAAAAAAAAAAAACTTTCTACAACTTGTAAGAATGTCAATATAATAATGATCATTGGACTTGCAGATATATATTAAAATATTAAAAGTTATAATTTTTTTGAAATTTTAATAGCTGTGGGTCGTGTGGTTTTGACAACAGATCACCCCTTCCCCCATCATTAACTTCGAAACCTTAAATTTATATATAAAGGTATATATATCCATAGATAAGTTGGTTATGCTTTGCATGTTCCTGAGGGTTTTAAATTATTTATATTTCATTATATTTTATCAGTTTAAATTACATGGAAGTTATCTTTGTTTTATTAAGGTGAAATACAATTATTACTTATAATATTTTATTTTTTTGTCAAACAAACAACAATTCTATAGTACCTACATAGATATTAAGAACTAGGTATGTTTTATGCAAAATATATAACAATTAATTCCTATGAAGTAATGTCAAAACTTTATCATCGCCTAAATTTTGTAACTGAAATATTATGGTTTTAGCTTTTAGACTTTTATAAAAACTTGGTAAGCTATCAGTGAACGTAAAGTTACTAAATAGTATCATATTTTTTCCAACATTACTCAAGCAGTATACTTATAAATTATTATGTTACGTATACAAAGTTTGTGCTTTTTGCCTGTGCCCTGTAGGCTGTATTATCGTTAGCGATCTACCATATTATCATCGTGACCTACAGCTTGATATAGTTAGGTCAACCATAAGTAATATCCTAAATATTCCAAAATACAGAAATTGTGTGACCTGCTAATAAAAACATTCAATATCGATAAACCAATTAAAGATAAGATAGGATTATATGAAAAATGGCAAGATACATTTAGACGATTTCATTCACCTATTAAAGTATTACCTTAGTTCCATTAAGTTATTGTTGTTTCACTGCTTTGTAAAATAATATCTATTGTTTTGTTTTATTATATTTATGTTTGTATTTTTAGTAGTTATTGTATTTTTAGCCTTACAATTATTAATAATTAATTTGACATTAGGTTATTTGTTATTATAGGTATAATATTCATTTTATTCTTCACTTTGTAATACCAACAGTCTACTTTTATAAATAAATATTAAAACATAAGTAATAATGAAATTCTTTCTGTAGATAGTAGACCGATACGACACTAAGGATTATCGTTTTATGTAAAATAATAATAAATACATATTATATTATTATACAAATAAATATATCATGCGAGTATTTAACACATTAACACCCCGTCTTAGTTTTGAGTATATCAAATTATTCACTGTCAATAATAGCTGACTTTATATCACATTACAAGAAATAAATTGACTTGACTTGAGGAAAAAACAAATATGTTTTAAAAATTTAAATAAATAAAATAAAATAATAATCATATATTTAAATTTATATTGTGTTTTCGATTATGACTCGTATGAGCTACAATAATTGCTATCATTAAATTATTTATACTAAGTGATAATTCCAATAGAGCCTACTATAATAGGTAACTATATAAATGAAATTGTCAATGAAATTTGAATAACTTTAGACTATGCTTTTTTTAATAATTTCAAGACTTTGTATTGACGTTCTAAATAGTAAATACCAACAGTCTATATGTAGATAGATAGTCTATATAATACCTACATAGTTTTCTTCAAATACTTAGCTTATTTTATCAACCAATAATAACTTATAATGTACATGGTAAATCTGTGTATCTGTATGTGTGTGTGTGTGTGTGTGTGTGTTTATTTTGTTGAAATTTTAACATTTTATAATTATTATTATTATACTCCACCTGTCTAAGTAAAATAAATGCATATTCAAATGTAATATTAATTTGATGAATGATAGGTTTTTTTTTTGTTAAACTGAACTTGACATGTCAAAGATGCACAGTCGTTCCATAATATAATTGTACACTAAATTCAATTATTTAGTAGGTATAATAAATATACCTACCTAAAAAATCTGAAGTTAAATATGAGATAGAATTTATTTTTTTAAAAATACTTATTATTAATATGTACATAATTTTTTATACTATATTATTTCTAAGATATTGTTTAAGTTTTTATATTTAATATTTGAATGCAATTACTAATTTTACCAACCCGATGATAAATTCAAATTACTTTTAAATAATAAATTAATTAAAAAGTTATTTCTAGTTCTTATTACTAAAAGTCTATTCAAAATTGTAGATTAATAACTAGTTATTTTAATGTATTTGAATAATTCTGTATAATTATTTAAAATAGTAATAAGTTATTGTTATGATAGGTTGAAAATGATTATACAATTATACAAATAAAATATAATGCAAATTTGAGTAATGGTATAATTATCTTTGTTTTATTTTAGAAGCTATACATTCAACGGGCAATTTGGCTGATAAATTAGTCAAAGAAATAGAAACCTGACCAAGCATTTGGCTGAGCAAAGCTAGCGAAAGGTCAAAAAATAATAACTAGGTTGATAGCATAATTTATGTATTTTTAATATATTTAATATTCAATTTAAATAATATATTTGATATTATACAGATAAAATCTCGGATAAAATAGAAACTGTTGAAGACAACCTAATTTGTTTTGATTTATATAATATACTAAGTATAATAATGGATATTAATTTTTCAACAAATGTTTTACCTAGGTATTTTAATTTTTATGTTGTATTACTTGATAGGGTTTGAGGAATTGATTTGTCTAAACTAAATACTGTCTCAAAAATGTTTAAAATTTATTTGAATTTACAAAAAAAAGTCAAATATTAATAATAAAATAAATAACATAATATGTTTAACCCTCAAAAAAATTATCCTTTAAAATGTTTGTATTAAATGATTTTACTCTAAATTAAATCAAAAACATAGAAAACAATTTTACAATTTTAATGCGTTTCATCCATGATTCTGTTCTTATATATCTACAGAGAGAAAACACATATTGGGCTGACGTTCTCTCAATTTCAACATACAATTATAATTTTGTTACTTGGATATAGTGGCGTATCCATGGAGTCTGAGAGGGGTTAATTTTTAGGAAGTCTTAAATTATTATCTAGTCAATTAATTTAATTTATTAATATAAGATACATTTGACAATAGGTTTTTTCCATAACTAAACTATATAACAAATCACTCACAATAGCATACTGTATAACACACATTTTTTTGATTTTTGGAACTTAATAGCTAACAGATGAGCCCCCTCCCCCTAAAAAATTCCTAGATATGCCACTGCTTGGATATTCTATGAATAAGAATAATAATGGATTTTTAGGAATATTTTTTAACTATTGGGTAAGAGTCAATTAGTATTATTCATTTATTGTTAATTGGTTGCTCAAAGAATAACTATTGGGTGTCTCATCCAAACATTCATTGGTTATTATGGTAACAATAAATTACGATTACTCCATTATTATTAAATGAATGATTTAAGATACGATATGGATATTCTTGTGGAAGATTCATAATTTAATCTGAATAATTGGAATGTTCATAGCATGCCTAAAAGTGGCTCGTTTGTGGATTTTGTAACATTCCATGTTCATTCGTAGATAATGAAATGAAAAATGAAGAATAATCTATAAATATTCCTTATATTCTTTTTGAATATGCTATTAATATCCTATGATTGTGTATGTGTTACTTGGGCAGTCACGAAAACTTTGGTTCTACAATTTCAGTACTTAATCGATTTATTAATGAAACAAATTATTAGTTTCAGTTAATTGTTTTTGTAAAACAATTTTAGATGGGTTACTTTTAAAAAAGTTCTAAGTAATAATAGACATGCATTCAACGAAGACAAACTAATAAATAAGATTATTATTTATTTTAATAAAATATTTTCAAAAACTAGTTCATAATTTTCAGATTGTAAAATTAATATTATATAATTATAATTTTTCAATTAAAACAAAATAATATTATTAAATTCTACACAGGTTCTCAAATTAATCTTTAGTTTAATTTTTTTTAATACGAAAATTGTATTTAAAGAGTATAAAATAGTTATTATAAAAATATGCTATTGTGACATGGGTAGGTACTGAAATAATTGTTTTATTCATATTTTATTATTTTACCATAACACATAAGTAATAAATAAAAATTAAATACTATACAAATTCATAACGCAAAGCTTATTCAACTTGTACGTAATTAAATTTGGTTGATAACCTAACCGAGTAAATACTTTTAAAAATTCTTAACTGTTAAATAATATAATATTAACCATAGATGTATAGTTTAATAGTTAATATTATGTGTAAATAATATATAATATAGCATAGTTCATAGAACCTATATTTACTTGCAATATTACTACATATAGCGTTTGAATAAATTATTTATTTCATTTTCATATTACCCACAATATTATACCATCTATTTGCTAATATTGAATTTTCTAATTTTTACTTAAATTTTTTTTTTTTTTTTTATTATATTTCTGATGACATGTTATTGAGTTCTAAAGCCCCCTTATAGAGTAGGTAAATAGATTTTTAATAACTTAACATTCGTAATCACATATAAAATAATAGCTTATTTGTTATTATAAATATATTATATAATAACAATAGTATGTTTTAATTTATAAAAATTCAACTTTGAAGGATTCAAGTAAAAGAGCTCTTCACCATCACTAAAAATTCAATGAGGTAGATTGTTTTTTTGACGTGAATATGACTACTATAACAAATTAAAGGTGCATACGCGAGAATAATAATCTTACCAAAATTGTTTAATAGTATGGTAAAAAAATAGGTAGATACATTACACATTGACGGCAGTAGACGTATTTATATTATGTATACCTAATAAATACTTATTAAACACGATCGTAAAGAACTAAAGAATGTTACTAAAAAACGTTGTGCAAAAAAAAAGACATGACCGCAACGAAATTTAATACAATTTATTATATACTTGTATTATAATATACTCCGTGTCCAACGATCGATAAAAATGCAATTATTTGAAATATAAACTTTATAATCATACACCTAGGCAAACGGAAATGCGTGTAAAATATTTAAATACTTACAACCTGCAAAATTCTATATTATTCTCGTTAACACCCACAATAATGTTTATATTGCTTATCCGGAAAATCGCAGTTTGTCCTAAAAAGCAGAAGAACGGCAACTATGTTATTATTACGTAAATATTTAATTTTCCCTATTACGAGTACAGAGAGAATCGATACACAAAACCTAAAATACATTTCGAAACGTTATCATACGACCAATATCATATTTTAATGCCCCGTAATAATACGGTTAAGCATCATAATAGCCGTTAATAAATTATTATCCCATAAATTATTATAGTTCCAAAAATGTTACGCGTCAGGTATAAAACGCTTTTATGTTTTTATGTACCATGTATGATTTTGAAAAGTGAAGAGTAGAAAATTCATGGAGCATTTTTATTGAAAGTTGAAAATTTTGAAAATAAAATTCTATGCCGGTGAAAAAAATGAAATAATATTTTTTCATAATAAAGTATAAACCTTATCTAGATGACTATTAGGATAATAATAACTTATCTTATAACCTTATTTATAGATACCTATCTGCTTAACACAAAATAGATCGTTTTCGGTTAAATCATTTTGACGTTAGAATATAGAATACTAGCCGACCCGTCACAGCTTTGCCCGTAATTGGTTGTTTTGTTTTCGGACAATGATACGTATAATTTTGTATTCAAATTTTATCGTTTAATGTGATCAGCAAGTAAATATAAGAAACGGTTAATGAAAACGTATATTGAAATGTTTCTAGCGGTATTAATGGTAAATATATTTTTATAGCAGAACCCATGTTTTTCATTACCCGTAAAAAATCGCAAATCTAAAAAAACTTATAATCGCTCAACTACTTTTGGGTATAACTCGCATCAGCCTGCAGTAAATGCAACTCAGCCACCCTGGTAGATAATCCAACCACGTCAGATCGCGGACAAAAGGCAACTCTTTCACCAATCACCTTGGTAGGCAATGTTCAATAATTCAATTTGATGCAAGCTTGTACCTGATCTGTGCAAATAACCAATAGCAACCGATAATAAATAAACACAAATTTCTACTGTTGACCGTAACCAATGGGAACTATTAATAAATTAAAATTAAATTTCCTATATGAACTTCAATGTCCTCGTTTGAGCACCTCATTTAAATGCGAATTTTGGCAAATCCTTTCTTATTGCACGATCAAAGTATTAGAAGAACTACTATTCCAAACTTCAAGTTCGTACGTTGAATAGTTTTTGAGATACAGCGATCAGTGATATGATATAGAGTCAGTGATATATTTGGATTTTAGATATATAATATATAGATTCCCTTCTTCCTCCCCTCAGACAAAAAAAATTAAAAATCGGGCGACGTGGTGACACTCAGGAAGGTATTTGGAACAATTCTGTGATAAAAAATTGGAAATATATTAAATAGTGTCGTCACAAAATTGGAACATAAAAAAGGCCTGTTCTTTCATATATATAAGGATTAGATTAGCTTATGTTTTTTAATTTTTCAAGAACTTTATACTTATTTTTATTGACAAAAGTGGTTCTAAAACCTTCAGCAGAGTGTCGGGTATAACAGTAAAAAATTTCAGCCAAACCGGTTCAGTAGTTTTCTCGGTTAACGCGGTCGTAGAAAAACCCTTACAATTTTATATAATAGTATATAGATAGAATATAGACTATATTAGGAAGGTAATGTCATGATAATATTCGATGTATATTATTATGTATAATTATTTCTCGTCTTAAAACGGTGTAGAATATATTTTAGATTCTGAGTGTAACGATGAATGTATTGATTTTACAATGATGTGTGTTTTTATATTTTTTTTTTTAATTTTTTTTTGTGTCTGTGTACACGATAAGTAGTCGAAATAATGCTTCGATTTTCAACTTCAGTATCTTTTTCGATTGGAAAGTGAATATCGTTGGTGCATTATGGAGGTCAAAATTTAAAATTTTCAGTAATTTTCAAAAACGCCAAGAAAAACAAAAGAAAAATTAAGGAAAAACGGGACTTTTTACGCAAAATCGATTTTTCACAAAATTGAATTTGGTTTTTGTTGTAACTTTAAAACAAATGACCGTAGATACATGAAATTTTCACTAGTTGGTTTATATTTTCATTATTTATACACGTTAAAATTTTCAAAATATTTTGATTTATTTTGAACTGTTTAGGGACATTTTCATTTTCCATTTTTTTTTATTTTTTTTACTAAAAATATCAATAAAATTTTATTTGTTGGTTAAAAAAGCTTGAAAATTTAATAGAAGGCTCCTAGTATATTGTTTCAAAAGCAGATGAAAAATATTAAAAATCCTTAGTCACAGTTTTATTTTATCAGTATTTAAAGTTCAAAAATTGACAAAATATGGAAAAATCACGAAAATTAGCAAATTATTTTGAGTTAAGAATTCGTAAAAATTTTTCTTTTTAAATCTAAGATTTTAAAATGTAATACAAGATTCCTTATAAGATTATCTACCTTTATCGAAAAAAAAAATGTCTATAAAAAAGTCAAATTAAATTTTTATGAGCGTTTGAAATTTAAATTTTTACAACATTGGATATTCACTCGATTTCTCATGTAGCGATTTCCTTAGTTTGTTGTAATTCAAAAACGAATAACTGTAGATACATGAAAATTTTACTGAATATTTATACTAGCATTTCCTATTGAAAATACATAGGCACAATTTTTTTTATAAGCATTTAAAGTTCAAATTTTGACAACATTTATCAAATTTATAATTTAATAATTATTTTGTAGTTAAAAATGTATAAAATGTTTAACTTTTATAGCTAAGGATTGAAAATTGAAAACAAGGCTCCACGTAAATAGGTTATATATAAATTACTTTCTTCACAATAATATCATCAAATATACTTAGTAATATCATAGGCTGACAGACAGCTTTCGCTCAGAATCGTTTTTCTTATTCAATGATATTATATCATTGAATTCAAATTTAACACCATCCAGTACAGTGACCCACTTGTAACCTACTGTACAGCAGAGCGAAATCCACTTACCCACCTTTTTTATTAATCGCTTTTGGAAAAGTTTGTGAGGAACCTTGCATTAAATTGTTAAGCTTTCTTATTCATAAACAAAAATTAAATTTAACCATACATATTACTTAATTATTAAGTCAAATAAAACTAAAAAAGGTCAAAAATGTTTTATGTCTATAAATAGCTCAAAAAGAACCAAAATATTTTAAAAATTATATCATGAGAAAATATTAATATAAATATTTGGTAAAAAATGTCAAGTCTCTTCAGTTGGTTTAACTGATTGTTAGGTACTATTCGTTTTTGAATGCCAACAAATAAAAAAACAAAATCGATCTTGTCAAAAACTGCAGGTTATGCGTAAATATTGTTTTTCCCGATTATATTGTAGGGCACTGCGGAAAATGTCTACTCTTGAATTAACCTCAAAGGACAATCAAAATCCAATTTTCTACCAGAAACATCCCTCAGAGTTGAAGATCAGAGCATTTTTTCCACTATAAAAACTAAAATCTGTCTTCTGTTAGCTACGAAAAAAAAAAGCAAAAAAACAAATACACATCATTGTAAACCCAATCTGTATAATATAATATAAAATATATTTTTTTATTGTTATTATCATCAAACCTAATGTAAATAATTCATTACAACAGTCTTACTCGTATAATATTATAGTGAATATCACCACGCTCCTCATGATTTATAATGTGACAATTACCACACTTCTCATGATTTATAATCAGCGATAGATAGACGGTGCTGATATACGACGATATATATGTACGTGAAAACGTTTCTTATACATAGACGTTACTGAGGAGGGGATGAGTCCTGCACCCCTTGAACGTAAAAAAAATAATAGGATTTTCACAGTTTTCCCAGAAATAAAACATTAGGATCTTAGTTTATAGACGTTGCATTATTTTTTTCCCACAGTCATTAAGCACTAAGTCAATAAAAGTTGTTCTTCGAGTGATAATCTGGTTCATTATTATGAATGTTGCCACTATCAACTATGCAATTCGATAGTCAGCTTTTTATAAATGTCAGCACTATAAAATAGTCTGTGGATCTATACAGTGCGGTTATATATGAATAGTTACCTATAGTTATTATAAGTATTGTAGTAAACAATGGTTTCAATATAGAAATAAGTTAATTTTTGTTGATTTTCTCGGTTGTCCGATAAGAGAGGAGGAGGGGTAATTTTTTAAAAACTATTGGACCTCTGGATTACAAGATATGACTATAGCATAACGCCTACCTCAATATATTATTATTATTATTTATAAATACGCATGGTCCGATAAATAGAAACTCACAAATGTTATTAGTGGTGGTAAATAATAATATTATTACCATGGTGGTCGAGATTTTCACGATTTCCGTCTCTGGAAAACGGAGGACATATCCTGGCCATATCTCCAGCTGGCTCCTGCAACTTGATCATCGTAGAGTGTGAAATTTTTCTTGTACCTACTGCAGCAGTATCCGACGACGGTTATTCATTAATGATCGAAAGTTTACGCAGTCTACGAATTAACGACAACAATAATTGAGATGAAAACCCTACGATGACTTATATTATATTGCGCCATGACACCATAATAATACCTTATACTTCTCGGAAACGAGTTACGACGACGGTTATTGGTACTATAGAGTAATAAAACTGCGTCATTGCGGTGTCATGGAAGATTAGGAGAATAAGCTGGCCATGGCGGAAACGATATTATTATGTGGAAGACAATATTATTATATTAATAATATCAACAACGAAAAAAAGGTACATTTCGTATTTAATCGTTTTATATTCATCGCGTATCGTATACAACAGAGACTACTATAATTTTCAATTTTTCGTAATTAACGCATTCGGTCCGTCATAGCCGGAATCTAATACAGAATACGAAATGTGAAGAATCGGTTTTTAACGGTTAGACTGATATTATCAACAATCTGTGAGTTAAGAAAAGGTAAAATATGTGCCTCTTAACGCACTACCATTATTTTGAATATATCGTCATTTATTTTTTTACAATTTTAAAACCGTGTTATTTAATAAAATGAAAACAATTTAAATAATGCAGACTTTTTCTGTAGGTACTCGGTATAACTTTTCTCTATAGATAGGTATACAGACTGTTGTACAGCAACTCAAATCTATACACCACACTTTCGAAGTGTTTCATATTTCACAGAGATATTATAGTCATACGAGAACCATTAAATAGCCTCTCGTGAGTCCCGACCACGTTTATTTATGTTTAAAGAGTTCGGAATAAAAAAACGTTGTCGATAACATTGTAAAATATTTATTTATTAGTGTCGTATATCCGTAGCTGTACTGGTTGAAAATTAATGTGAGTAAAATAATGATAATATATTTATGTTTAATGCGTACGAGAGAGTTTTTGTCCTTTGTGCGTGTAGCAATAATTCGATTCACTTGACAAAGTCAAAGTCAGTTACCATAGGATGATTTTAATTCAAAAAAAGAGATTTGCACCAAATACAAGAGCACTACAAATAAGCACTGCAGGTCGTATAAAACACTTTTCAATCAAATCTTTTTGTATGCCACTATTATTAAATGTATCAAAGATTTTAGGAATAAATTCTACATATACCATTTACTCTAAGTATACTACCGGTTATAGTATATTCTCGAGCGACAGTTTACAAAACCAATCGGATATATTTTTCGGGCTACGAAGTACCTATACTTAAGTAATTATTAATTATGAAAACTTAAATTCTGTCAATTAGTATTTAGTTAAGCTTGTTTAATGTAAAGTTTAGGTAGATGAGTACTTCCATCGAACTATTATGGTATCAGCTGTTGTCTTTCTGCCCTGCAGAACTTAATATTATAAGAGTAATATAGACATTATATAAGGCATAATATAACAGTAATATGAATATTACAAAATACAAATATAATAAACATTAAAATACATCACATAATATCTCATTCGTCTGGGAAATTCGTCGAACTAAGACAATGGTCTAAGTAGTTTCAAACTGTTTGGTTAATTTATTCGACAATTCACAATACCTTCGGATATTTTGTTGGGTACTAATATAATATATTATGTATGTTATATATTGTGTAGCCATATAGGTTCCTGCAACGATTTATAATATAATCTTGTTGTCGTGGGCGTGGTTAAATGTATACTTTTATGTAGCTGTAGAGGTAGATACAAATCACAAACATTGAATTTTTCAAATTCAGCGTAAATAGGAAAAAGTTTATCGTTTTGGAAGAAAAGATAATCTCATCCCATCGGTAGTGATGTAAAGCGCTCTAATGGTTTTATAACCCTCCCCCCCTTCCCTGTATCGTCGTTCGAGCGTGTTAAACAAAATTTATTTTTCAAAAATGTTTTTCCCGAAACTTCAAGTGTGTAGAGCAGAGTTACCTATACCATATTATCTAATATTATGTATACATATTACATATCCATATATTATGTAAGTTCAGTTACTTATTATTATCGTAAGTCACTTTTAATCTGAATGCTGTATACCTACGTATCAATTAGTTGTTATTTATTTATCAATCCTGTTATCGCAAGCCTACAAGCATTAAGCATATATAACAGGTATAAATAGTTACTATATAATTGCATTAACTTAAATAAGAAAAACCTTCAGGCTTCAACACAAGTAATACGCTTAAAGAAGGTACCCCTAGTAGCGTAATTGTAGGGTGACAAGGCGGCACTTGTATCTCTCCCCCCCCCCCACAGATATGCCAACAGTAGAATTCCTTAAATCTTTTAAAATAAAAAGGGAATGCAATAAATTTTACATACATTTTTAAGATAAAAATATTGGTTTTCTCAAATTAGAAATTTGGTAGATTTACACGTGGCTCTTGTTTTATACAAAATATTATGTTGACGTATTGTCAACATTATTGCATTATCTGGCTTACAAAAATAATACAATATTAATGAATTATGATCAAAGAATTATCAACACATTTTTTATTTTTCAAACAAATCATATTACTTTTTTTAACACTTATGTTCCTATATAGATGGCTAGGTAATACTTAATATCGTTTAACGATATGGGTAGACTTCGATTTTTTTCTAAGCCATAAAATTAGTTTTAAGACTTGTGTAAAAAAACAATATTAGGTTATGATTTCGATTTTGGTTGGTAAATTATTTTTCCTCCCTAGTTGTATTATCCAAATATGTCTCTGGATACCCTTATGGCTCTATAATAGATAAATCATAAATAATTACCGTACTGTAAATATTTGTAATTTGTAATATTTACCTACGTATAATAATAATAATAAACATTTTAAAAAAAATGGTATATTACAACTGTATATTATTGTAAATATTATAATCATCATCATTATCATGATATATTCATATGGGCACTAATCGACGGCGCCACGGCTACGACGCTTCTCTCACCGTTTCGATCATTATAATATTATACGGCTTCGGAGTACTCGCGCATCACACGTCGTATTTAAAATTTAAATAATATCGCGCGCGCGTTACGATCTTGAAAGAGCGGGCCTGGGCTGGTGGGCGGGCAGGCTGTCGGGGTGGACAGAGAGACGACCGCCGACGCTCGCGTGCCGTTTAAATATAGACGCGCCGCCCGCACCGTCGCGTTGTTCGGCGGGACGGGCACGCACAAAACATGATCATGATGATCGTCATCGTCATCGCCGTCGTCATCATATTTATATTATAATATATTATATATTATATTATATTATTATTATTATATTATGTATACGGCTGTTCTCGTGTTCTACGCCAGAGAAATGCATTTTCGTCTACCGGCAAGACGACGTCGTCGACGTCGGTGTGGCGTCTGCGCGTGAGTATAATAATATCACATAGACCATAGTACGTAAAACATACGTACACCTAACCTACCTACACGACTTATAATAGGTGATACAAGGTGTTCCGTTTGAGTGTCCCACAAGTTATAACTTTTTTGAAAATATTATTTTTACATAATAATAGGTAGGTATCTGGTATCTATATTTTTTAGTTAGACGTCATTGCAAAAAAATACGTTTTTGAAGTTAAAATTATATTATTTTCAATTTCGATTGTAGGTTCGATTCTTAAGTTTTTTAGTTTTTCGAATGCCGACGTACATTTTTGATTTCATATCCGAAGAGGAATATATTTCTTTTAAAGTTATTTCAATATATATAAAAATCGAACTTTGAACGAGTACCGAGTTAGTTATAGTATAGGTATCTATTTGAAGTTTAGATGGACGGAGCAGTGGATCAATATTCTACTGCAGCGTATCTAAAACACTGTGTCGTCTACTCTGCACCTTTAAGAAGATTGAAAAAAATATCATTTTTTTATTTGAAAAATATTGGTTTGCAATGACATCGGATTATGTAAAAAATATTTTTAAATAATTTGAAACTTTTCGAAATAATAAGAGTATACACTTAAATGGATCACCTTGTACACTCGGACTGCGCGTATTTGCACACATATGTGCGCAAGGGCGAACACTCGGCTGTACGCACTTACAACATATGGCGCCCGTCTCTGTTTGACGGTGCCGCTGCCGGATTATAAGTAAAAGCGACATAGGTACCTAGTACATACTTAATACTATTAAGTGACGGATCAGCTTATTATTAAAATATTATAGGTATTATTCGAAGGCACTATTTAAGGGGGGAGAGGGTGAGCATCCACCACCAGTACCAGACGACGCTCGAAATGTTATATGACAGATTATATAAAACTATATACCTATCTATATATAAACATTTTATATAATCTGTGATTTTATCGTATTAATGTATTGAGATTATAATATAGTATTATTATAAAATATATAACTAAATAATATAAGCTATGTGTATAGTATACCTACTGCTAGCTATATATCAGAGCCAGATACAAGTGTGGGGCGAGGCAATCCTCCCTCCAACTTTGGGCCGAGTTAAAAAAAAAAAATGACTCATCGATTTATTGTTGTAGTTCTTAAAAAAGTTTTTTTATAAACTTTAAAATGTACCTTTTATTCATATTTTATAGTTTTTGTAGTTTTTGTAGTCTTAGTATTGTTTTTAATTATTGCTTCTTTCTCATATATATATATGTATACAAAAATTGTATATTTTAATAAAATGCATACATTTAAGTTTATAAAAAAACTTTATTTAGGAACTACGAATACTTATCCAAAGTTGTTTATGATTTCGATTTGGGTATATTATATATTACATATATATGTTCACAAAGTGTTGTATGGGTGAGAATGTTATAATATTAATAAGTTCCTATAATGTATTATTAAAAAAAGTATGTTGATTAATATTGATTCTTGTATAGGATTTTTTTTTCAACAACTAAGTTTACTACAGCCGTTGTAACTTAGCTCTCTTCCCTCCCATGAACTTTTGTATCAGCTACTGCTGTATACTTAGTGACGTGCTAAAGTTCCTTTTTTACATAACGAAAAATTAAAACATTGCTTAAAGTTTAAAATTTCGTCCAATAATCAAGACTAACTGAAAAAAATAGGCGACTATAACACCATAAGCTTTTCAAAAGATTTCTTAAGATTTTTGGTATTATTGTTGTTTTTATTATTATTAGAACATACACGAATTCGGTGAGTATCGATATTTGGGTGTATTTCAGATGTGGGATCTAAAATACACCTAAATAGAAGCGGGTCGACGTGAATTTTTTTTGTGTATATTAAGTCGGGAGCTTATATAATATGGCCCGCTGGGTAAAGTTATAATTTGTATAAAAATAAACATAACCCATGATGGAAATATTATTATGCTCGTTATCTGTGCTGATGTGAAACCAGAAACTCTTAAATCATTTCCTTTACGCATAATATTTTGCAGTGTATATAATCTACATTTAACAGTGTTTAGTGAAAAGTTTCCATGTAAGTTTGTGGAACGTGTTTGTCGTGAAAAAATTAAGTAACCACCTTGATGAATAACGATATGCTTTACTGTGACCCCTAATAAAATTCGTCATCATCATGTGTGCGTGTTATTCATGTATTATCGGCGATCGGTTGTCACTCCCACGTATAGAGGTGCGTGCCGAAAGCTGACGGGAAGCGGAAAAGCTGATACATAGAGTTTCGTTTTAGATTCTGAGTGGAGCGATGAATGTATTGATTTTACAATGATGTGTGCTTTTTAGATTCTGAGCGAAGCGATGAATGTATTGATTTTACAATGATGTATGTTTTTTTTTCAGATGTTTTTTCACGGGTTGTTATTATTTGGTTAACGCGTGCAGGTATATAGTTTTTGTTGGACAACCTGAAGAAATTCGACGATTTCCACAAAAAGTTTCGTCGTCCGTTACAGTCAGGTTATCAGCAATATTTTAGGAGACATCGAGTGTAAAATAACAAAAAAATATTTTTTAGTTTTTGCTTGACTCGCTTGTGTTCATATTATTATTCATTAGCATACCACCTATACAACATTATCGTGACGCATGCCGCCGCCACTACCGTTGTTCCAAAACCGTGACGCTTTTTTATTTATTTATTTTTGTCGCGTGGTAACCCTCGTTTGTGTGCGTGCTCTGATTTCGTTTTTTAAAAAAGCTTACATGAAAAACAGAAATACACAGTACACCCTGTACGTATGTACTGTAGTTGGATCGATGGCATTCTAACGTGACGCATACACAACAATAGTAAATTATTATAATAAAATATTATGTACATGGCGCGTAGTGCGGCGCCATCGGTTCTCCAAAAATGGATAATTATTCGACGACGGCTGCGCCAGGACTCAGGAGACGAAGTTTCAGCAGCCTGCAGACCTGCAGCCACACTAAGTTGCAGACGGGTGGTGGTTTTGTTACTAATCATCATCATCATCATCATCATAATCCGAAGAGACTATTCTCGATTAAAATATAGGATACAAAATAATTGTTAATGACAATGAATATTGCTAATCTTAAATGTCTGATATATATATATACTTGTTGAACACCAGCCGATTGCAAGCAATAAATTGAGTTTACAAATCAATGTTTTATTTTTCAAAAACTTACATCCCACAGTCTTCACGCCATTTTAGAACCTCGATTTGCAAAATCCAAAAGTAAATTTGTTATCATGGCCCTACTCGATTTTTGATTATTCAGTACTATATTTTGAAAACTATTATTGGCACGGTAGAGGGGCCAACTTCATGCACATCCGGGCCGTTACACAGCACACGCCCTCATATATTATACGAGTACGCCCCTGTTCGTATACATTTGAGATCGATACGACGCAGTGGAGTATATTATTATAAATACAAGAAAGCTGGGTCTTATCGTCGATTGCGCGGCGATACCGCTCGAATTCGGGGCTCAGTGGCCGGAAAGAACAACCATCTCGTCCCCCCTCCAAAAAAAGAAATGTAATAAATTACCTAGGTATACACCACTTGGAGCGAAGTACGTTAGTACGGAGCATAACATGACTATTATATTATATACCTATTGTAGTTACACCTTAGTAACTTACCCTCGACGCTTTGTGATTTGCGAAAACCTAATATCGAATTCTGTAACGTTATTATAATTATTGTTGTTCCTCATAATTCATAATATACATAAAGGTTGTATATATATGCCTAATGTGTACGTATGATGTGTGAACTCTATAATATTATTATGTATGTAAACGGGTGCTACGGCGCAAGTCTCCCGACGAATGTAATGTTATCGTCGACCCATATTATATGTATAAGAAAATATACTTGGCACAACATAATTATTACACACCCTAACCCAGCCGTTTATGTTAATATTATAGTAATATATTGTCCCGACCGCATTATTATTGTCCCTTTATGTTTTATACGCGCTTGTGTTTTCCGTGTCACGGTGTCTTGACGTACCTACCTACGAATTTTGAGTATACCCATTAATACATACTGGATAATATAAACCATGGTTAATTAATTTTAAACTCATGATATTTTGTAATATTTTCGCATTAAATTATGTAACCAAACAAAGCACCCTGCTCAGCCTTATCTTTCAAAAATTTAAATTTAATTACCTATAACGAACAGCAATATAAAACGACACGTCCACAATATTGAGTAAGAGCTTATATATTTTCCGTATGATTCGTAAAACGATTCAAATGTATAGAAAATCACGTTACTATAAGACAGTTATAACTTATAACCGATATGTTTGCATTACTCATATTTCTCGGCTATATGATCCATTGGTAGTAGTTATGTATAAATTATTTTGTAATTAAGTATTAAACAATGAATTATTTAAAAATATTATCACTTAATGTTATTCTTTCCAATCTTTCCATGTTCATATATGATATATTATATGAATATTTTGACTAACGATTATCTTTATTAAATAATCTTTTTTATAACCTCAACAATATTTTAATTTATATAAAGTAATTTTAATATTATAATATATACATTTTGGTAACACCTCCCTAACTCCCTTAAACAAATCTTAGTGACCTCCCTGAACTGTAAAATAACAAAAGATACATATTATAAATATTGGTACCTACAGTCTTCAGCGGTTGTTCATGGCTAAATTAAAATTATCGTAAAAATACTATGTACTTACCTATATAAAGAAAAAGCTATTTTAATATATATAAATTTAAAATGTAGTGATGTTAATATAAACTTATAAGTTCAATTCGTGTGTAATCAAAACTATAGATACCTACCATAATATTACACCACTTATTATCGTGAATTACAGTTAGACTCGATTAAGCCCCTTAATAACCGAAGTTTATTTTTATTTTTTTATATCCTCCTCGAAAGCTGTCGTTAAACATGACTTGGGAATGGAAGACTGACTCCGTTTATTTGAAAATAACAATTCATAGCTAATTCTAATATACTATGCAGAGCCCATACATGAATGTATGTAAATTATTATTTCAGTGCAATACATTAAATCCAATAAAACTTATAATTGATTATTTGTTTTAATAAATTACTCAATTATGTTATATAGGTATAGCGTCGCAGGTATTATAATATATGAGTATAGCTAGCGTTGTTGATTCACTGCAACGTCGTACGGTCTTGTTTCCATATAATACATTATAATATTATATTTTACGTATATTATCCATTGAACTTAATAAATTTAATGTTTGGCAACATTTCTTCGATCGAATTGTACTTAAAGCATACCTGCTGAAAACCCACAAATATTTTATATCGTTTATAGAACCTATATTTTTTTATTGTTCGAAACGGTGGGTTTTATGTTTATGTGCGTGGTCAATTCGAAGTGTATTGAAGTACTTAAACTTAATTTATTCTATATTATTATTCATAATAAAATTAATAATATATGATTTTCGATCGAAAACACATCGGAATGCAGTAACTAAAATTTATAATAATAGGTAGTGATTAAATGTTTTTCTTTATTGTTAAATATTTACGCACTATCGCCGCACGTGTTTGTTTGGAAATCGAAGTTTTGGTTTCGGAAACGTTAAATTAAGAAACAAGTTAACTACGATAAGACTTCCAAAAACTATCACTTTATGTAGAGAAGTGTTGAAATATCAATGTGTGAGATTCGTGTTTATTCCATAACTGTAGTTATATTCAAGAAATTTCGATAATTTAAAACAAATTGAAAAAAAACTACACGAACTATCAACCCGTACGTAATAAGTATTATAATAATTATTCGTGATGTGCAAACAAATAACGAGCGAAATCCAAACAAGGCGCACGCGTCAATTTATCCCACTCCTACGTCCACAAAAAAAAAAAAATCTGGGTACTGACCAAAATGGATGAAAAGCCAACAGTGTACACTCCGGAAACTGTATAATAATATGATGTATTTTATGTGATAACATTTAACTAAGTCACAGACGGAAATATTACATAATATAATAATAATATTATTTTTGTGTAACATGCGTACATATTCTGATATATATATATATAAACCATATTTCTTAATAATAATAGTAATATCGAAACGAGTTTACAGTCCGAAACTGGGGCAAACCGAATAAATATGTTTTGGCTTACAGTTTACTCAAACGTATGGAAAATTCCTATCGACGATCGTTCTCGTCCTATAAACTAAATAATATATTACTTTTCGGTCTTTTCAAAAGAACGTCCGTTTATTATTCAAAATATGACAACAATCTCGTCCCCAAACCGTTTTTTTGTTATATTTTCGTATAACATTAATTTATCCAACACACTTTGGTAAAGTGATTTGTTTCATCTTAACCCCCCTTCCCTTCGTCATCTTACCACTCGCCACCATCATCAAACACCGCCAATTACCACGTTTTGACATTTACCGTTCAATTTTGCTACTGTTATTATTTTTTTTTTCGTTTGTCACGCATTTATTGTTTAATGTTTATGAATTATAATCATATTGTAAGTACTTAAAATTGTATAGCTGCTTGCGATTATACTGCACGGCCAACCAAAATGTAATCACTTCTTTACGTGTCACTTTTGGCGCTTTCCCCGTACTGCCCGAAATCACAATGTTTACTTGTCTACCTCTTTTCAATTAAGCTCTTTAACCTTTTTATATAATAATAATATGATACTAAAGTGTTTGACGGTACTTAATACACGCTCGAGTAGATGGGAACGATCTAATGACAACGGAGCCTTGAATACGACATTCTATTTTTATAAAACTCAATACTCAATCATTATAAATATAATATATATATTATATATCGGTAGATACATTTAATGACACTAGAAAATATTGCTTATCAATTTGTATACATAATTAAAACAATTTTTCACTTCATCGCGTTTAGGTAACTTAATAATCTTGTTTTGTTTACATATTTACTCGTGAATACTTCAATAATAATAACATACATAAACATTATTATTTGTTGTTTGTTTTAGATTCTGAACGGAGAGATGAATGTGTTGATTTTACAATGATGTTTTAATTTTTTTGTGTCTGTTATCACCTTAAACCTTTTGGGGCAGTAAAAATGCTTCAATTTACTACTTCATTTTTTTCTGGTAGAAAAGTTAATCTATAGTTGCTACTTTTTAGGGGATCAAAGTAAAATGTTCAGTAGGTAATTTTAAAAACATATCGAAAAACAGAAACTCAATTTTTTATGCAAAACCAGTTTTATACAAAATTGATTTTAATCATCTTTTTTTATTCAAACATTTTTTAAATCTTTTTGAAGAGCTATAATTTTTTTTGTACAACAATATGAATACACACCGATTCTGAAAATACACAAAATACTGATCATGAAACCTTCTAGTTCCTATACCTCACAGCCTCAATATTTCGGTATCTATTATACTGCATATAATTTATTATAAATGAATAAATGATGATGTACTTACTATACAATAGATATATTTTATTATGTTAACATTATGAAGTTTATATCTTTGAATTCGATATAAAATCATATAAACTTAATTAGCATTAGTTCGAGTAATCAAGCATATAATAATGCATGCAATTACAGCATATTATTTAGGAACGATGATTCATGAATAATAAGACAATATTTAATAAATACCTGTAAAATATACAAAATGCAATTGCTGTAAGCGTAGTACCTATATACGGTGCAATGTGAAAATACAATAGTTTATGATTATACTAATAAATTACGTTATTTTAATTTATGATGAATAAACAATGTGAATTTTTAATTTCAATATCAATATTGTAAAAAAAAATATGGTCAAATAATGTATGTTAAGGATAAACCTTTTGATCGTGGTTTTTGATTCCACTGGTATCTGTCGCTACTAAAAGATAATAAATATTTTTATAAGCCTGTTTATTTATTTAATTTGTTAATTTTGAAACGAATACGACTGAATACGTGCTAAAATATTTTAATACTACAAAATGTCAATAATAAATTAAGCAAAATATTAATTTTGAAAAATTCAAAAATGGTAGTAAATATGTTAAAAAATGACATAAAAAATAGATTAATGATAACACTTCTCACTTTTGCGCTTAAAATCTTTACGGAAATCCAAAGGCATTGTAGTTTTTAATAATGATAACATACACCGTGTTGGCCTGATCGTTTCATGGAAACCATGCCTAATTTGAAACAAAAAATCTAGATGTTAAAAATCACAGTTTCTTGTAAGTATACGATTTGAGTATTATTGTTAGTATATAGTATGATATCAGTTTTATGATGGTTAAATTAGAATATTAACAAATATGTTGTACAGTGCAAACTAAATTTTGGACGTGATCAAATACGAAATCAAAATTAAAGGTACCTAAATAAATAAATAAATAGGTATTTTACCCATAGAATTTATTTTACACAAGATAATAATTGGTGAATTAAATTACACCGATAGGCAATAACACAGCTTGGTAGTATTTACAATCTAATTTAAACATACGTAGACAATATTGTAAATGTTGCTTAAATTTACACGCACGCATTGGTAATTTCGGGAAGAGTGGTTCGGATTAGTATAACTCCTCGTAAAAAAACTTACAACTTCAATAGACAAATTAATGTGTGAAATCTGTTTGGGTTTGTACACTGTGAAAAAAAAGTTAGTCCTCGTATGAGTTCTAATTAATTAGAAAAATTTACATATGAATTTATTGTTACAGTATCATATAATTATATTAGTACAAAACTGGTGTGTTCGTAAATAATTAGTAAGTACACCATATGCCAATAAATATCACGATTGCACGACACAATAATAAACAATCAATCGGTTTGTGTTAGAATTTTTATAATTAAAACTATATTAAATTAAAATAAGGAACCCGTTAAATATGCTACCTACGACTTACACAATATACAATGCTAATTATATCGTAAATTAAATTCGTCAAGTATAATAACTAATAAGTATGCTACCGCAAATTTAAATTTTCTGGTAGGTAATATTCTTTTATTTTACCTTACAAATTATTTTCAGTTAACAAATATTACTCCATCAAAATTTTAAATTTATTTAAAAAATATTGTCAGCTTTACGTCACACCAAAACTCATCAAACAAATCAGTTGAATTTATCGACCACCACCATTTCTCCCATACAACTGAGAGCTGCTATCGCAGAAGCAGATTTGTTGTTCACTTTTGCTCTAATTACATAGGTATCTTTGTTTTGTCAACTTGTATAATGACTCTATAATTTGAGTATGGACCTCCCATACAGGATCAAAGAAGTTTTCACTATGGTTTACTGTTCCGCATGTTGAAAACCAAGTCTTGATAAATTTGCATATGCGATCCGCTTATCTGAGTGAATGGGCGTACACTTTTGTCTGGTTTAATTTCATTTAATATTATGCGAATATAAGCGTATTTAAATCATGTTTTTTTCACAATAAAATGTGCACTAAAATATTGCCATTAATACACCCTAAAAACCCAAGGGCGCTGGCCACGACACCTAGTTGCGATGGTCAAGACCTAAATCTAAATCTGAATCGGGATCTATTCTGGATCTTCAGTGGGTAATCTGTTTGCAGCAAGTAAATGGCCTTAAATATATTAATCAGTTTTGTCCATTTTATAATTTTACTTAATTTACCATAGTATTATATTTTATCATACTTAGGTATAGTTATAAATGTTGTGGATATTCAATATGTTTGTAGCCTGTAGGTATAAAATAAAATTGTAGGTAGCATAATTAAAAAGTAGGTATCTACCGAAATAATATCAGTTAGATTTGCATTGTTAGGTACACTCAAACGTCTCAATCACTATAATAATTGGTACTAAAAACGTAAGATTTTTAAAAAGTACACATTAGCACACATATTAAGCTCATAACATATTATATTGATCGAGTTCCACCGATTTAGGTATAATATTGTAGAAGTCGTCAAATAATAATCATAATTCATTGGTCCATAGAAAATATTAACTTTTTTGCTCTCACAAGTCACGATATCTATCTACTATGTTTTTAATTTAACAATTCTAATGAGAGTAAAAATAATGTGTAGGTACAATGGATTAGTATGTCAAAGTAAATTACTATAGGCGTTATATTTTTTATTTAATTATTAAATAAGACTCGCTACTTAATCAAAACTTAAGAGTCAACAACCAAATATTCTCTTAATGTTAGTGCCTGGTGGTATTATGTTATGAATGTTTATAGTAGTTAAAAGCCCATTTTACAATAATATATGACCACTTTTGTTACAACTTGTTTTTGATGTGTAACGTGTAAAATATGCATATGGCAAAACTTTTTTCGTGGTATTCTTAAAAGAATACAGAACACAAGAGTCACATAATATTACAGTATTTTTACATACGAAATAAAACTAAATCATATTATTTTTTATAAATAAATATATGAAAAAATACTTAATGTAAGTTACTACCTAAAAAAGTGATAAGAGGTGATTGAACCATAAAAATGAAATTAATCAATACAAATATTTTAACATAGGCTCACTATTTTTTAAATAATATATTTGTTGAATATTCTGAATTAATTTTAGTAAAGTTACTTATAAGTAAACGAAAAAAAATATTGGACCTAAATATCCTAATAACTCTGGACAATTGTTAAGAAATCTTTAAATTCATGAGCTCGAAAACAAAATGTACTAAGAAAATACATTTTTATTAAAATACAATTTAGTTCAGTTAAGTAATTCAAAACATTTTTATCATAATACTTCGTGCATTTATAATCAATTTTATTTTATAGTAATTTTACAATAAATCCTTAATGTAGTATGAAAATATTACATTTTAAATTTTATCAACTGATTTTTTAAGCGAAACTTAATTTAACTTATTTAATATTTTGTTACTAAAAAAATGAATTAAACCAATAGTGGTGATTTACCAACAAACTGAAAATATCACTAAGTATATGATTGACATAAGATTATACCCGACATTGATATAATATATTTAATTATAATATTATATTAATAACAAAACTCTATTCCACCATTGGACTTTATTAAATGTTTTCTAATGAAATAAATTTAACGTTTTCAGAACACTAAAATGTTAGAATTTTTTGAATATTTTATTTAAATTGAATTGTTCATTTGCATTTATTCAAAATACATTTCTAAAGGTACATAATATATATTTTTATTTTATTTTAAAGATTAATATAAATCTCAGTGTACTAGAAAAAAACAAAAAACTAATTATATGAAGAAACAAATAGAAACAAAACGGGAAGAGACAAATATTATTACAACAGTATAACAAAATAATAGTATTATTAAAACATATACATATATAATATTACACATATCTTATAACATGATGGTTTTATATTTGAATATTTTAACCATTTTAAAAGTAATATTTTTTATTCACGCTAAACACGAGTTTATAAATCACTTAATTCTCCCACAAAAAAATGATAAATGACAAAATATATTATAAAGACTATTTTAACTTCTTAATTTTATATCAACATAAAGCAGTATAATATTATATCCAATTATTGTATTGTATATCAAAGTAGAATAAAATGCAAAATACGTTTATATAATATAATGTATTATTATTTCATCGACATCTTTGTGTTACATTTAAAAATGTTATGTTGTATCTAATAAAATATATAAAGCTCATATCTTAGAAAGATGAAAATTCGGAATTCCACACTAATATTTAATGGTATTTATAAAAAGGCGAGTTATGATAATTACTACTAACATGTAAGTTGTAATTAATTTATTATATACTTTTTCAATAATGTCAGGCAATCTATAACCATTCCCAGGCAAACCTTATTTATAATAGTTTTACTGTTTTTCTGTACACAATTGAATATTTTGTTTTCTTATATTAAATATTGTAAAAGCTTTAAAAATAATTGTTTGAAGAAAAAATATTTGAATGGTTTATTTGTACACGAATGATAAAACCGGTTAACTTATTAATGTATTTATCATACAATTTTAGCTTGATCCAATAACAATAAATCATAATATTGAATTCAATCAAATAAATATTCAAACTGTGTAGTGCAAGAAAATATGATGTAAAGTAAGTAAAAATTAATTTTTTTTTCTGAAAACTGTTTAATAGTTTTAGTTGTAGAAAATAATTTACTTTATAAAAATACTTTATAAATAACTTACCAATCAATATATTCCAAACAAATCAATCTATATAAATAAATAATAAATCATATTATACAGTCGAACGTGATTAACTCAAAGTTGAAGGGGCCGGCCAGAAAGTTTGAGTTATTCAAGAATTTGAGTTATCCAAGGATAATGCAATTATAGGAAATTCTAGAGACCGGGGAAAAAGTTTGAGGTATCGATGATTTCGAGTAGAAGAAGTTAGAGTTAACTACATTCGACTGTAATAGATGTATTTATAAGTATAATTTATTTTTAATTTATAAATTATATATGATCCCGGCTAATGACTATAATGTTGAAGCCGTAATAAATTAATTAAAAAAAAAATTATCTATATAGGTATAACATAACATAATGTATCATCATATTTAAATTAATAACTTTAAAATTATTTATACTACTTATTGAAAATGAAACACAAATTGATTCACCAAGCATGGTCAAAACCTCATGTTTTCCTTGAAAATATTTAATCTCTGATTTTTTTAATTTTTAAATACACTCAGTTTTTTTTTCATTCTTGAATTTTTTTTTGTTATACACTTATATTGTATTAAAATTATATTTTCGTCCAGATAAATTTCGTGCTTTAAAGGTTTAAGGAGTATTCTATAGGGATACAAACTTCTGTTCTTTAATTGAGAATCCCCCTTTTTGAATGTAATTTGAAATGTAACCGAAGACCACAGCTCACAAAAAAATGTTAAAGATTTTAAAATGTGTTCTTTAAGTATATTTAAAGATTTCAAAAATCACATTTTGAATAACTGAATTATTAAAGAAAAAAGGGAGATGAGAAAGCTTGATGTATCACCTTGTAGAGTTTAAAATCACCATGTTATTAATGATTAGTTATATTCAAATTTTATACTTTGGATGGTCGTGTGCGTTATTCGCAATAAATTATTGAATATTTGAATATGTATCTACTACCTACCTACGTAATATTTTTAAATATTTATGTATTGAAAATAGAAGTATTATTACTAACCAAGTATTTTATACAAGCAAATCTTCCTGAAATAAATCAAATAATACTTAAGAGGAAAGACAAATAAATTGAAAAGGGAAACGGTACTTCAACAATTAATTTTTTCAAAATTATATTTAGCTAATTTTCTGCCGTACAAAACACATTAATTATTGTTACCTATTCATTATGTCATTATGATACTGACGCTTTTATTTTTCCACGTTTCTAATTATTGATTTTAACTCTTTTTTTATAAGGTATTATTACTATTTACTATAACGTATGATGTTAGATAAGAAAACATGTTTCGAATTTGTTTTAAAATAAATATAAATTGCAGCTCATGAAGTAAATAAATTAGAATGTGAGGTAGGTAGTAGGTATCTACCTATATCAAGCAAGAGTGGATCAAGACGGTTTATTTTATACTTAATTTAATAATTGCATCTAAAACTAAACAAATATCTAAATAGCATTGATCAATGCTTCTGCGGAAAATCTTTGTTGTATAATATTAAAACAAAAGTGAAAATATTTTTATTTATTAATTTTTTTTAGATTATATCGTACAATTTTTAAAATACACATTTTTTTTAAACCACTTACCTAGTTAAAATATTATGGGCATAATTTGAATAAGTGCTTGGGATCAGGGACGACACGTAGGTTATATTTTACAGCATTGCAATAAAAAACACGTGAGTTAAAATTAAATATGATATATTTTTATCGTATTTTGGTCATTACAAAATGCATTTTTACATATTTTATGAACCCGTATACTAAAGCTAAATAATAGACTTTTGGTCATAGCTTATTTATTAATTTTTAGCTTTATTATTTGACTTAACTTTTCTATTTACTCGTAAATAAGGTTATAAAAATGCTATTATTAGTAAAATATACTGAGCGCTTTAATTTAGTTTTAAATTGTGTTTATGTGAATTTCTTATTTATTCCTTACCTAAAATGGTATTACTCAGTTTAGTTGAGTTAATTATATCATTTAACATTTCCTACATCTTAAAAACTTTTAAATCAGGACTACAACTTACAAGTTACAAAATATTATTAGTTATATAGGTATAATATAAACGTACTCGACATCTTTTTGTCTTGACTAATATGCCAAAAAAACTGTGGTAAATTCTAGGTTTTAACAACTATACTGTCGGCAAATGTTTGAAATTCTGATTTTTGTAGTTTAGATTTTTACAAACGAGATTTGGTAAGTCTTATAGAATCAGTGTTGGTAAAAGTCCGAAATTTTAACCAATCGTGTGAGCTTTTTTCTTTGCATTATACTCGTATATAATTAAAATATTATACGTTAACATAAAAAAAATTAAATTATTTAAGTATATTAATATATATAATATATTAATTACTACCAGTATATTACGAGTAGATACAGAAATGTATATTATTTACTTATATATTGTTTATACTATTATGATAATATTACTGTTAACATCTAAATTATTATTAACTATTACTCCAATAGTTGAATTTATTATTTTTCATACTTTCATTAATCTATAAACTTTTAATTTTAAGTTTGATATAACATGAGTTTAATATAATATTTTTAGAGCACGGAAAGAGAGAATCATAAAACATTTATTTTATCAAATGGACATACCTAACTTATATTTTATTTTTTATTTTTAGCATAAGATTATGTCATTTAAAAATATTTATAATTTCATAATATATTGTGAAAATATATAGACCAAAGACAATCCTTTTAAAAAGAACATTGAATAGTGAATTTAATATTTGTTTTTGCAATTCTGCCACACAAAATAACATGTTTGTCTTGTGGTATTTTTATTCCTTGTAATAGCTTGGTAGCAGTGACCATTTAATGCTATAACATTTATTTACAATTTATATACCTACTTTATTTATATTGGCTTAAATCGTACGATGTATATACCATTTTATTTTCTTCATTACTATGTTTTATCTAAGATTACTTATATTATTATTATTAGCTACTATATTTTATCGACTCGAGAAGATTTTGAATTAATTCTTACAATTAAAATGTTAACTGCATCCAATACAGTTGCAAGCCGTCCAAAAAAAAAAAAAATTAAAGATATATAACATGTGTAGTATAAAAACATTTTAAAAATAAAAAAGTTAAAATAAACATAACATTTAAAAATACGTATTTAAAATGTTTTTAAAGACTCGGTCAATATTGTTTTACTTTGTACGTTACATAGTCGTCGTAAATTTATGCCTACAACATTGTATAAATTAACTATTAGTATTGAAATTTTTATAGATCATTTGTATAATCTGTGTCTTTATTTATAAAAAGTTATTTCGCAATCGGTTACAGAAATATTAAATAATATACCTCTACGATACGCGTTCTCAGGTACCATATTATACAGTTAAACGATTTAGTTTTGAAACGCTTAAATAAAAAAAGATTGAATGTTAAAAATGTAAAAACTATACACAGAAATATACTTGTCAATTATATACAACGTTCAGGTGCAATTTATCATACAGCCCCCAAGGCCCGGCGAGAAAAACTTTAAAACTCGGCTAGAACGCTGGCGAGTCAGTGGTGGGTATACGAACAGGCTTGAAAGTTTCGGAAAGGACTTCGGGCCAAAAACGCTTCTGCGTTGGAGAATAAAAAAAAAAAACACGTTCAAACCGTTGACACTGGTTGACGAGATGGGGAGGGGGAGAGGAAAACAACGTTACAAGAACGCTAATACCCATTAAACGTGTAAAATACCTTTATAATATTGTAAAACGGTTGTTAAAAGGTTGAAACGATTAGGCAACAAAAATATATTATTCGTTCTTGGAACACGATTCGGCGGCGATCGGCAGCAGTGGCGTATAAGCATATCTAATAATAATAATAAAATATATAAGTACACTTAAATATTATACTCTAGAGGATGTTGCGCCTCGGAAACACGTGCGGATCCGCGATGACGATTTAAGACGGCACCGCCGCCGAGTTCTTGACGTTGAGATGATTTTTTTTTTTAAATTTCAAAATGAAACCTACACGTGATGTTATACGCGTATACTACATTCGCGGTCGTAGGTATATTAATCGCCCGATACGGTATCATCGGATTCACTCGATTCCATCTGCAGATTTTCGGGATATACCTGCACGCCACTGCGGGACACCGCCAAAACTACTTAAAACCGCTCTACGTATATATATGTATGTACAAATCAAACACGCGCGCACACAGGACGAGTTTTTAAAACAATCTTTTAAATATTAGAAAAAAAATTCATATAATATATAGGTATATTACTGCGGAATAATAAATAATGAAGATCAACAGCCGCTGTACACGACAAGCAGTGACGATCATAATATTGTGCGACGTATGTGTATATAGCGATGTGGTCGCTAATACATAATAATAATATTATTATCGTCGGCGCGATTTGGGGGGAGGGGTGGACTTTTGGGTGTGTCCAGTTTTTAAATCAGCTCTCTAATAAGTTATATGTTGTTCATGGTTGGTTAAAATATTTCTTGAAATTCTTATTTTATATTAAATATTAATATAAAAAGTTTCCTTGTATGATCGGGTGATATAACGTATAGACAAACTAAAAAAAGGAGGCTCATTTACAGCGCACCCCCAGTTTTTTCGTTGAAATCGCGCCCACGCATAATGATATTACGGATATCCTACAATGATATTATTAGATATTATTTATACAAAAATGTGTAAAATTATTGAAATTAGGGCTGGGAATTTAATGCCCTAAAAAGGTGCAAAAATGCCTTAAAAAGCTTTAAATATGCACAGCAATGATGCGTTTAAAAATGTTATAATGGAAACGTGTGTTGTTGGTACAGTGGTGATTGTTTTTTCAAAGACACTTTAAAATTCTATGGACACTAAAATAGAAGACGTATAATTATTGTTATCGCTTCCTCAATAATATAATTTATAGAAATGAAAATTGAAAATATTACACGTTTCACATTATCTGATCGAAAAACTATGATGTAGTTTTACGTCTACAAATTTGCTGGTTTTTATCACAACATTACATTTTGTACTACTATAATAATAATTTGCGTTCGCTTTTAAAATGAATTATGAAAAATGTACCAAAAACTCTCAAAATTTCCTCTGAAAACGTTCCAAAAAAACGCCCTACAGAGTTGAATAATATATAATAGGTAATTGTGGAAAAATGCGGGCCAACTATAAAAACCGGTGGGATCCACTTGACGTCCATTTTCCGCTCACGCGGGCCTAAGTCGACGGAAAAACCGAAAACATAAACGAAAATCGCATCAAAATCCCAGCCCTAACCGCAGTAGTAAAACGACGACGCACGCGCTGCAGTCATATTTATATAAATATATTATATTATATGACACTCACTGTGCGTGTCAAACTTCCTGATGATGGTCTCTATGACAGTGGTGCGCTGGGTGACATGTCCCCGGCGTATTGGCATGCCGTAACAGGCGGGATTACCCACCGGGCGAGCCCACCATACAGTCACGTTTCTGGCCACGCTGGTGCGGCGGGACGCGTGTGCGGGCGGCCGACGGCACTGGCCACCGGCATAACAGGTATTATCGGCGGCGGCGAGCGGTGTTCACGTCGGTCGGTCGGCGGCGACGGTGTCGTGCTTCGCGGACGGCGGACGCTTGTTCCGGGACGCGACTGTTGGCTCGACGGCGGCGGTGGCGGTGGCGTTGTCGGCGACGGTCGGCCTACGAACGTGTGCGCGGTGTCGCGGCGGTGCAGCTTGCGTGCGGTGCTTGCCGAGAGCGTCGTCGTGTTGGCGTTGCGCGGCACTGCTCCTGCCGGCGTCCACCAAAGCGCGGGCAGCGCCGCGACGCCGCCGCCGCCGTCACGACTCGCGATCGCCCCCGAATTGTACCGAACGATTTACAATACTTTTATGCGCGCGTGTTCCCTATATAGCGTAGCGTGATCGAATTCGGTTGTGATAGGGTGGCAGAGACCGCGGGGGGCGCGTATAATAGTAATGCGAGGAGGCTTCTTCCGATTCCTTAGTGGGGGGGGGGGGGTGGCCTCAGCTCTGTTAGCCCTGATATACGAGTTGTATCAACCCAGGGCCGTATTTACTTTTCTTGCGCCCTGGGTCGACAACATTTGTACCCCCCCCCCCTCACCGAAAATAAAAATAATTAATAAGTTTTTTATTTATGAAAATGCTGTTAAAAACACAGATAATGATAATACAAATTTTAATTATTGTCAACATTTATAACAACATACAATTGTAAACTATAAAAAAATTACAAAATTGGATAGTTGTCAATTATCGCACTGATTGACAAAATGAGTACCTAAATGAAGCCATAATATGTCCGTATCATAGTCATGCAATGCAAAAGTCCTATAGTAGGTAGGTATAGTCAAACAAATTCTTACCAAAAAAAATGTATACAATATTACACTGGTGCCCTGCCGTCCGGGGCAAATGTCCCTGTTGCCCCCCCCCCCCCACTTAAATACGGCCCTGATCAACCTATATATAATAAACCGTCCATGTTTTGTAATTATCGTCATGTTTATTGTCATTACTTATGCAGGTGATAGCCTGAGCAGAGGCGAAATTCAGAATTTTCAACTTTTTTCCAGCAAGAGCTTACTTAAAATGCACCTTTGTGTTACTATTGTGTTTTATCCTGTAATACGCGTGCAGATTCCCCGACCACATTATATATTCACTCGTTTCCATTTCTTTCTTTAATAATAAATTTATTCAATTTTGAATTTTCTTATTTTTTTTAATTTATAAGTATGCTTATAATATTTATAGTAGTGCCGTATTATCATAATATACACGCTTGAACTTCTTATGTAATTTAAAGAATATTATCCAGTGGAGATATGCAAACTTTTTTTTTTCGAACGAGGACCACCATTTTTATTTTAAATTGTTAAGGAGATAGTTTTTTTTTCTGAATATTTTTATCTTCATAAATCGAAATTAGAACGATAAGTTTCTGGTATGATAGTCCACTATGATAGGTTTAATATAAGACATGGAGGCTAAAATGATTTGAAAATTAATATTATCAATATTATTATATGGACATTTCATAATATTTTGTAACATTGTCAGAGTTGAATAAGTAATAGTCTAAATAATTAGGTAAGTAGGTATATAGTCTATACTATATATAGTATAATAAATAGATAACTATTATTATAGGGACTATTTATGTATTCTTAATACATATTGTAGTAAGTACATTTTAATAACTTGGGTCTCAGAAACTGCAAGTTTAAATTTAAAATTTATCAAGGACCGACGTCGCAACCGACGCCTTAGTCCGCTCGGCCACTCCGTCGCCCTATTTGTTTTATTATTTGTATAATTATAATGTAAATTGCCTTTACCTATATTGGAAGCGGGTTTTATCATTTATCAATTTTACCGTTTTTTAGCATATAAATATTGTAAATAATTGCATATAATTGTGTATAATAGTTTTATTGTCGAGCTTATTATATAGTCGTATACCCATACTAAAAGCTAATAAAAAAAAAATTATAATATAATATAATATGCTTGACGTGTATAATATTTCTCGCAACTTTATTTTTAAGTTTATAGTTTTTACATATTAGTATATTACTCAATTACGATATTGTATTTACTATTTTATTTTAATTTCTGTAAATAATGTTCGCGGAATGCAATAATACGGAGTACATTTGTTCTTATTAAAAATTAAAAATGTCCATTTCTGTTTATAAGAATATTATGTTTGGCAACGGACGTGTACCGATGAAATATATACTTCGTAGAAAAACGTAATGATTATAAAAAGCCAAGACAAGTTTTCAACCGTGGAAATTCATAACATATTATTGTAATCAAGCCCAACTGCTGAACTGCCCAACATATTAAAAACATTAAGACACCTGTTAAATCACATTTTTTGTTGGCAAATAATTTAATTTCGTTCGTTTTAAATTATATAACTTGATTAATCGCATATTAACTAATAAGTTATTAAGTTATACCAAAGTACCTAGTGATAGTAATGTACTATTAACACAGATTATATTATAATCTGTGCTATTATATTACAATATGTAGGTAAAAAGTGGATTTTAATGTATATTTATTTTATTGTACTCGTAGATTCTGAGCGGAGAAATCAATGTAGGTATTGATTTAACAATGATGTGTGTGTTTTTTTTTAAAATTTTTTTTGTGTCTGTGTACAACATAATTAGTCGAAATAATGTTTCAATTTTCAGTTTCAGAATTTTGTTTGAGGGGAAAGTGAATCTAGTTAGTGCATTGGGGAGGTAAAAATTTAAAATTCCCAGTAATCACTTCAAAAGTGCCCGGAAAAACAAATAAAAAATTAAGGAAAAACGGGAATTTGTACGCAAAATTGATTTTGGTTTTTGGTGTAACTCTAAAACAAATGACCGTTGATACGAACAATTTTCATTGAATTTTTATATTATCATTTTCTATACATCATAGTATTTTAAAAATATTTTGACTTGTTTTGAGCTTTTTTAAATTGTGAATTTTTAAGTACTAAATTATAAAAATATAATGCTATACCGGTTAAATTATAATTATTCAATACAATGACAACAGAAATGTATTTATGGTAACTGTCCAGATGAAAGCTAATAAATACTAAAATTGCTTATTTTAAGTACCTATACATATACTATACATAATAATATGTATGCAGAAGAGTGTCCCACGAACGCTTGTTAATTTAAAATGTAATCTGCATTTCCTACCACTTAAAATTAGTGAAATCCTCGTGGGAAACTATGTGTATTATTATTTGAATGTTTAATTTTTTAGATAATATTGTATATACCGTATACACCATACAAATTTAATATTATTAAAATTTTCATAACTCATGAAGTCATGACTCATAACCAACTCATATTCTTAATACTTTTCAATAAATAGTAATACATTTTTTTTAAGCAGATAATAATCTGCAGATACTATAATTAGATAGCCACCATAATCCAAGCCTGGGCATAAACGAGTTTAAAATTTAAAGTTAAGGTAATTTTAACTTTTTAACTTAACTTTTTAAAATGTAATATTCATTAACTTAAATTTTTATCTTAACTGATTTTTATTTATATAAACATAATAAATAACTAGTTACTATTAAATCTAATAGGTATATATTATGAATATTATGTAAAATTAACATGAAGTTGAAGAAACTATATGAAGATAAATAGTACAAGCTAATATAAGTCCATAACTACTTAGTACCAATATAATATAATAATATGTAATTATTAATTAATTAATTTAACAATTACAAGGTAATAATGCAATAAATAAATAATCTATACTATAATAATATTATAAAGAGGTAAGGTTTGTAGGTTTGTTTGTAAGAACTAGGAAGTAATCTCTGGAACTACTGAGCCGATTTTTAAAATTCGTCCATTATTAGAAAACTACACTATTCCTGATTAACATATAGGCTATATAATATCCTACTCATAAGCTAGAGAATTTGAGGCACCGGTAAGTTACATTTTTGCAAAAATACAATTTCGTAAAATGTGTTTGTTTTAACTTTAAGGAAAGGACTATAATAGCAGGTCACCTGCAAAGTCATCAGTGCAGACTGCTGAAGTTACTGACAATAATATTATTATCACGTCTAGCGCATCACCCAGTGGGAGCCTTTTGGTCTGTTGAAGAAAGCTCCATATGCGTTCACCACGGGTCGGCAATTTATCAATTTGAGCATCCTGCAGAGTTCCACGTCTACTTCGGCACAGTAAGTATTGGCAACTCCGAGTTAAACGTTAACTAATGACTCAGCACTCGTGTTTTGGCGATAAGGTTTTGCAGTTTGGTTTGGCGGATCATTTTTCAAGAAGATTCAACGCGAGACCCGTTAAACTATTCCAACAATCTTGTTGGCCAATGCCGTATTTGTATCCGGTATTGCAATCCACATCGTCGTGCTTCCTTGCATGTATTGTATACGTATAGTATACATATCGAATAATTATCAAATTATGATTGGTGGGGACTGTATATGAAGTTGAAGTAGTATAGTCTATATTATATAATTACCTACCGCACACGTTCATATTATTTCATATTTGTATTGTAATCGTTCATTATACGACTCCGGACTTAGCATGCGTTCCTAATAAAGTGTATATTATATTGATATGTTTTATTTATTTATTCACATTAATGAATACATAACGAATTGACGAGGAGGATTAAAAAATTCCATTCACTTCCTAATGATTTTTCTCAAGATTTGTGCCACTATAACATCTCACTGACGTTGCCAATCCTCATGTATTTGAATATTTGTTGTTGGGCGTATGTTATACCGATTTCAAGTCGTGGTGCCACAAATGTACAAAAAAAATCATAAATATGCAAACAATTATAGTTAGATAGCAGACATACTACAGGTCGAATTAAAGTTCACCGATGTTGTTAGGGGGACATGGTATACCTATCATACCATTGAATATATATTGTATATACACTCAATGCTAATATCTATACCTATGTGATTTATTATATTTATTTCTATACCACTTTTAGCTTTGTATAATATTATTTGGATTATCTCTAACATTATTCTTTTTTTTTTTTTATATTTGTATACGTACCTATAGGTATATTTTGTATTGTTTCAGGGAACAATTTTAACCCGCCAAAATAACATACTATAGGTTTAATTTTCTACTACAAAGTATATACCATTCGTCATTTTTAATATGACAATATTGAAGATTAAAGTATTTTTTCTGATATAAAAAGTGTTTTTAATCGAACAGTTTTTTTAAAAATATAACAGTATACACGTCATAGTGCATTGTAAAACCAATATTTTTCCAAACATTGCTCTGCTTAAATATATAATATAAATAATACATTTGAACATTTCTATGTTACCTGTGAACGGTTTTTACGATGTAACCTTTAACAACCATACCGATTGTATATTTATTCTATTGTTGTTTAATTTAGTTTAAAGATAATATTTTGTATTTATTTAATGAACATACCAAACGATCGAGTTTTATATAATACCATTACCACTTACACTATAAAAAAAATACATAGGTATACCTACATTATTGACGTTACACGAGTTTGTGTCTTAATAAGGATTGCCAAAACCTTAGATACACATCCCAGTAAGGAATAACCCGATAAGTACCTATATAAAGTAATATAATATAGGTACGTGTTAGCACTTAATTTTTTCAATCATTAGAGTGTAAGCCACGAACATCCTATAAGCTAAAATAACATGTTGAAAATTTCGCATCTGCGCGACCGCAGGGTAAACTGCAGCTTGCGAATGGGTAAAGACGTCATAAATTAATAAAGTCAAATTAATTCTCTTTCAAACAGCAAATGTTTGTACTATACACAACACAACACAAACATGTATGTATGTATATATACGTCTGAATGCTGTTATCATACTATATATACGTATTAATAAATTAATAAAACATTTTTAATGAAAATGATTAGTTACTATAATTATATATAGTTAGTTATAACTTATATAATGACTTTTGTTCAGGAAGTACCTATATCTACCAATTTCAGAGAGTCGTATCAATTTACATGCTTACTAAAATAACTCATATAAAATATAATTTATATACACCCTAAGTTCTAATAGGTTTATTCAACCATTAAGACTACGGGTCTTCGCTTTACCGAATGGCAACTCACGTATTTTTTTTCCGGTTGGCCGGAGACGTATCTACCAAAATTGGCAAAATCCATACATGCCAATAAGTATTTTTACTTTAGATTCTGAGCGTGGACACGGAGTCATTGACTTTACAGTAAAATGCATATTTTTTTACTTACCACACACACACACTTTAGAGTAATAAATGTAATTTAAATGTTTCGTGTAGCTCTATAGTCTGCAGTAGCATGTGCAATCAATTGTAAATCGGATATAGGTACACTGTACGTCTGTACATATAATTCTGTTTGGCGAAATTTCAATTCGTGAAAACAACTATGGTAGGTAGTAGGTACGCGTATTTATAGTAATACACAAAGTATACCTACTAAAATAAGTACATGTCTAGTGTCTTAACACATCGATTGCTATTATTATATTTTATCAGAACAGTTTAGGAGAATGTTGTAAATTTATAATAGTATAGATACTGCTGAGATTTGCAAGTTAAATTCAATAAATATAACTTTCAAGCCGCTCACGGGGTTCTTCAATTTTTTTTAGTAAGTGTTCATTTTTAATTCATGCGTGATATTTTTTGCCACTCAATGATATAAATTTGGTAATGTAGACTTTCTAGTTTACCAGAGGCGGTTCAAGTTGTATAATTCTGTCTTTAAAAAATCTCGAAAATCATAAATCAAAATTTTTTATACAAAAGGTAAGCTTATAAAGTTTTTAACACAAAATGTGATTTATTCATCAGCAAATGAGATTTTCTCAGAATCATTTTTAAAGTATGATGATTTATGGCTTTCACCGTTCAGATTTTAAAAAGTCATCAACACACCTCTGGCTAAACAACTTTAATAAGTAGCTTAGAGTTAGATAGGTATGTGAAAAAGGATGTAATAGGCTATCCCAAACAGCAATAGGTAGGCATGTATTATTATTTATTTTTTAGTTACTTCATACTTGTTACAAAATAGTCTGTAGACTGTAACTTAGCCTACATTGAGTAGGTACCTATATTGACATTGTATATATTATACAGAGTGATTCGTCGACATTTTGTCATTCAATTATGCATTTATTCAAAGTCAGATCATTGAAATTTTTCTGTTTCCAACCTATATTTAAGGCGACGTGATACCCGCATGTGTTGTCTCCGTCTTACAAGTGCGTAACATAACAAACTCTACGCAAAGCAGAACACGTGTAGCTCCGTTAGTTTAAAAATTAGAGTGAATTGACCTCTTATAAAATCTAAAAGTAAGACTATTATCTAGATAACCTCATGAGCTTTTTATTATATTTTAATTTTAAAGCGAGCTATGAGTATTTTAAAATTGTAAATTGTTTGTACATTTTAAAGTACTCGTAACTCGCTTAAAAATTAAAATAAAATAAAAAACTCATGAGGTTGTCTAGATAATAATCTTACTTTTAGATTTTATAAGAAGTCAATTTACTCTAAATTTTAAACCAACGGGGCCACGCGTGTTTTGCAGAGCGTAAAATTTGCTATGATATGCACTTGTAAGACGGATACAACACATGCGGGTATCACGCCCTCTTAAACAATATTCCATATCCATGGTGAGTGATGTGTGAGTGGTGTTACAGATTATTATTATTATTATTCATTAGTGTGCGTGAGTTCCCCGAAAGCTTTGTGCAATTAAAGATAAGATTTTTGGAAATCAGTAACGTATATAGCCATTCAACAAGTCACTATATTATTTTGCGATCAAAACGTGGAAGAAAAATTCAACCATTCCAAAATCCCAATTTTAATATTGAAAAAATATTTGAATTCCTTATTATCTTTTCTTTTAATTAGTATAATAACCAAAAATTAATTTTCTTTTTTTTCAGAATTCACTTTTACTATTTAGTTAATAATAATAATAATAAAAATCGAAAATGTATTTCCTTTAGGTTCTCATAACCTAGAAAAGAGAATAAAACGGATTTCAAATATTTTTTTTAAAATTAAAATTGGACTTCTGCAAGTATATTTTTTTTTCTTCCGCTATTATTGACAAGTGCCCTGTGGCGATACAATCTTCAAAACCAGAACCAATCTATATTGAATATTTTACGCTGTGAATTGTTAAGCAGATAATTTTTATAATGTTTTAACGTTAAACGTTGGAACTCGCGGAAGTGAAGAATAAATAAAAAAATCGAAACCAATAAGTTAGACTTACCACCTAAGTATTTACACTTTATATTTCGTTCTCAATTTTACGCAGTTCAGCTTTGATAATATTAATCGCGCCATACTGCCATATAGTGGTTTGAGCTGATGTTTAAGACGTATTTAACGATTTCCGAAGTCCGAAGCCGAACCTTGGAAGCCGTTGGCCGGAAGGCAATAAGTATAATAACCAGAAGTCCCGAATCCCAATCCTGAACAACCTAAAAATAATATAATATTTATAACGTTGGGTAAGGCTGGGCAAGTTAACAATTTTTTTTAACTCGTTAAGTTAAGTTAAAAGTCACTCGTTTTTTTGTTCGTTAACTCGTTAGGTTAAAAGTTAACTTTAAAAAAAAATAACTTGACTTAAGTTAAAATTAGCTAATTTGCAAAAATAAAAAATTCCAAACACATAAAATGGTTTATTAGATAGTTTTTCTTTACGTTCAAGAAAATAACTGGGGAAATTTAAAATGATACATCTAAGTAAAAACACATTAATAATTTGAATTATTCTTCGGACGAAAATTAACTTAATTTAGAATATTTTTGAAATAAAATAACTTGAAGTTAACACGTTAATCTTAAAAAAAGTAACTTATTACGTTAAAAGTCAATTTGAAAAAAAAAGTAACGAGTTAATTATTTTAGTTAAAATTAAGTTAACGTTTTTACTTAATTTTAACTTTTAACTCGTTAATGCCCAGCCTTGACGTTGGGTACTAACTAGTAACCACGGGTACCAAGGTGGATTAATCAATCCACCTTGACGGCCGGTGGTACCGAAGTACAATACTATATTCTGTTCCCCGTAAGTTTACCCACTTTTTTTTTGCTCAAACAGAGTATGGTGAAAACTTCGTGACAATACAGTTCACTACGTATATAGGTAACCGCGTGGTGTTTCGCTACATGAAACTGTAAAACTACAGTGAACTGTATTGTCATAAAGTTTTCACTACATTCTGCGTTAAGGCAATTAACAAAACGTGGGTAAACTTACGGGGAATAGAGTATAATATTAAATATTATAATATCAATATGATACTATAATTGTAATCCCGCGCCAGGGCCTTATCACTAGCTGCAGGCAGCTACACCGGCTTGCCACGGTGTCCGACAACAAGATAATAATAATAATAATAATAATAATATAATGTTTTTATTATTATTATTGTTGTTGTTATTGTTGTTGCAGGGACTCGCACAAAACAACAACGCCGGTACTCGGTACACCGATTTCAGTATTAATTTACGGACTCGAGCCGCACTCGACGACATCAATGATAAAGCTAATGCCTCAAGCGGCACCGGTTGGCGAATACTAATTGGTAATTGGTATTGGCGTAACACGTCTTATCGGCTATAAGTTATCGCACAACCGAACGTCTTGAGTCTTTTTGAAAGTCGACCGTAGGTAGTCATTGAGACGAACAACGTTCAAACAGACTGTCCGGAGCTCACTCTTCGTTACACCGCGGCCCTCACACGTTATTTGAAACACTAGTGCAACAATTAATATTGTTGGGGTCATAATCTATAGTCGTCGCCGGTGACCACTGTCGGTAAAATATCACAACAGTACCTAATTAATATTGATGGTAAGATGTTTAGCGTGGCGGCCGTTCAAAGTGCTTTCCAAGAATCTCTGGTCCAGGACGATGACGTGGACGTGAAGAACTACGTGTTGGCCTATCAAGAACTTTGCAAGTAATAATTATTACCGTCACCGCGCTCCATGGATGACATACAAAGCATCGTCAACGATACGTTTAAGTGATACGACTCGTACTCATATATTATTGTCTGTTGCCCTTACAGATTCTGTTCGCAGCTGGGACGCTTGTTCGGTTTCGTCGTCAGCGATCTCGAGGATAAGATCGGACTCCTTAGCCAGCTGATGACCGAAGACGAGGAACATTTTTCCACCGTTCAGAGTATGATAATCCACGAGATTTCCAAGGATTTGGTGTTCTCTGGTCGTTCCGGCTCCATAACATTGTTGAGATTAAACCGCGGTCTTGGTAAAATATAAAATTGACGTTCTATAGACGTGTCTTGAGCGCTCAACTTGTGATTATTAGTGACACTTGTGTCAATATGTTTATTTCAGAATTCATTATTCTATTCATGTCTAAACTGGTTCACCTACAACCTAATGATAGCACGAAACACTGTGCTCAAGAAGCATATAACAAAACATTGGCCAGACACCACTCTTGGATTATAAGGAATGGTGCTCTGTTTGCTATGAATTTCCTTCCCTGTCAAAAAGCCTTGTATAATCAGGTACGTATGAGAAATTATTTCTTGGAATTTTGTGTATCATCTTTCATTGACACATTAAAACAAAATAGTCCTGATATTATAAACTAAAATATTACATTTGAAGCGAATTCAGCGAAAGCACACCAATCGAGACTTGAAATTTAAAATTTAAATTATGTCTGTGGGTATTCTTTTAGTTGTATAAATCGGAGAAGTTATAATTCATGGGTCGGAAAATTTGCTTATTTTACATTTGTAATGCACACTAAAACACAGATAACGTACAGCTTGATTTTGTGTATGTACCTACTAAACACAGACATCATACAATGCTGAAGTTTGTACTGGTGGGTTATGACCCCTCATCGGTCTGGCTTAGATATTATTTCTACAAACACATTTGTACAAGCAGCCAGAACACATTTAATTCTGTAAAACATGCTTACCTATTTTTTATTCATAAATTTATTCACTTATTTTTACTTCAGTATTAAAAAGTAGGTCACATCATTGTAGTATAGTAAAATATATTGATAATTGTATTCAAATTTAAATTTTTTTTCTACACAAAATGAAACATTTTATTATAGGTAAACTTACTTAAGTTTTTAAAAATGTTTAATATCAATAAATTGCACAAATAAAGCCATAATATTTTTAAAATTATATCAATATATTCTAGTAAATGCTCATATGAATATTTGATGAAAATGTCTGATCTAGGTACATTTATTTATATTTAAATTAGGTACTATAAATAAAAAAAAATCTATGCAATTTGGTCAAAACTAGTTTTGCGTAAAAAATTCCCATTTATCTATAAATTAATTTTATTTTTTTGAAAAGTACTAAGCATTTTAAATGTTAGCCTCCCTAAAGTACTAACTAAATCCAATTTTCTATCAGAAACCAACCTCAAAGTTGAGGAATAAAGCATTTTTTCTACTATAAATATTGTGAACTCATACAAAAAAAAGTCACATCATTATAAAATCAATACATTTATTAACTGCTTCTCAGAATCTAATATTAAATTTAATAGTCGGTAAAGTGTTACAATTTAAAACTTTGATTAAATAATGTGTTATAATATAATATTTTATTTTTTATTTAGACTCTTGGCAATGCCCCTGTAGAAGAAACATTGGATACAATGCCTGAAATGATTTCCAAAGCTTCTATGGTTCACGAAAGGGTGAATAATCTACTTTCAGGCTATGAAATTCTGAATATACCGTGAAAACTTTCAAATTGACTGTACAATGAAGTATTTAGTCACTTTGTGCTATGTTAATTTTATATAGCATAGACTTTCTATGATCTACATTGAAGAAAAGTATACTCAGTGATAATTTCCATTGGTTGCTAATTATCTGAAAACATTTTAGTGAATATGATTGTATATTTCCTTGGTCATTATGGAATCATTTAAGCTTTAAATTTCTATAATTTACTAATATTTTTTATTAAAGCAACTTTTATCGTATACCTGGAGTACCGTATTTAGATGTGAAGTGATTGGTCAATTTCTGATGCAATTATTCTCATCTTATCGAGCAATTTATCAAACTATTAAAATAATCTTAAGTTTGTCAATATTTTCAACATATGAAATAAAAATGAATATGTCTTAAGTTATCATTAAAAAAAAAGTAAAGTAGGAGGATACTTGTAAATAGTATAATAGAAAGCTTAAATAATTCTATAATGACAAAAGAACAAAAAATAAAAAATGTTCTTAGGGTGTTTATAAATAATTACAAGCCAATAATACTATTACCATTCAGCATTCTGCATAAGATATATTAAATTATGTTATTAATATTTTGCTCAATCATTTGAAAAAATCAGATTAATATTAATATTAATGATTGTAGGTATACATTAAGTTTTAAATTTGTTTAATTGATATTTAGTTTATCAATTAATAAATCTTCATGAGACCATATATTATATTGTATGTACATCGATTTTTCATCTCTAATAATTTAAGTGCCATATAAAATAATAGTTTGCATTTTTATCTTAAAATTATATTAAGCGAACTTGATTGGATTTTTAATTTGATGTTGTTAAAAAATACAAATAATAATTAATAACTAATAATTTTAATATTTTAGTTTCCATTATTATATTAAATAGCTCAACGTTACATTAATTTAAATATTTAGTTATCTAAGAATTGGAACTTAAACTCTTAAAATGTATTTTATGGTCCTATACATTGTCATGTTTATGTTATATTTTCTCAATTATGTTATGTCTATTTTAGTTATTTTAGCTATATTTATATTTATTTATATGTTATTTCATAATAAATGTATAATGTAATTGTTTCCCTTATTTCATAATATAAAAAAAATATATAAAATTGTATGTTCTAATAGAATTTTAACATTTTCCCGTTCATGTTTTGTCATTTTATTTTTAAGAACTTCAGTAGTTTTTGCAAACACTTGAGATACAATAAAAAATAGGTATGTTAATATCGGTAACATGCGATTGTAAAATCATATATATTTTTATCGTTGTAAAAAAATTTAAAACAACGTTCCTGTTCAAAAAATACATATAAATTTGCATATAATTATTAAAGAAATTGAGATAAATATTTCTACAGTATTTGATGTAATTATATTATATTTTATTTTTATCAATAACCTACAGAAAAAAAAGGTAATTGTTTGTTACCCCACAACATCACAGCTAAATTGCTTAATATTATGTTGTAACAATAATGGCAAAAGTACTTAATTGTATTAAATAAATGGGATACATATTTACAATAATTTCAAATGTGTCTTGTCCATTAGATTGTGTTTTCTGCATAAATTCCAACAAATACGAGTCTAGAAAACATCTATTGATTCCACCATGCTCCATTTACACAAAATTACTAGTGTGGTTAAGGCGACAAGTGCCAATGTAATTTTACATAATTACAATAACAAACGATTCCTTAGCATTTTATACATTAATTTATAGTATTATAATCATCAGTTAGTCATACATTTTTATGTGGAGGTCTGCTTTCTAACACATAGCTCATATAGTGACGGATCTAATATTTAATTTGTTTGGCTGATAATTGGTTCTATCAGTGGCAACTATTGTTGGTATTCCTGTCGTATGTGGTCAACCGCACTCTTTCCGTCTACCACACATGTTTCTTTACATCGTACGCGGTCTCTCGCACACGGGACACTTGTTGTCTACCTATGATCATTCTCAACGATTCGACGGAAATGATGAATTTTTCTTAATGATGTAAGTTATATATCAATAATAGAATACTATAAAATAATAGCTGGGCCCAGAAATAATTGTCGCAAACGTATGAGATGATCAGTTTGTGCTGTAATACCTATGTGATACATTATTCTGCAGTTTATATAACACATTATGTTAGCCCATCATTTCAATGTAATTATTCAATCAGAGGAAAATAACATAGCTTTTTAAAGGAAAAAGGACTTATTGAAGTTATGGCGAAAACTTACTGTATTTGGAATGTGTCAAAAATATGAAAATGGTGTTATCGAGGCAAGATACTTTGGTTGTAGAAAAAAGAGACAAACAGACATTGTACAGGATAATTCAATATTAAATTGGTACAGAAATTCATTCAGATGATTGGCTTGTATATAAGACATTAGAAACTAAAAGGTACATAAAACCCAGTCTTGTTAAGAGTACTCTTCAAATGTATTCAGAATACTATTTAAAAACTTGGTGTAATTTGTATTTAAAATATGTATTCAAATACTTTCTTTTAAAAGTATTTAAATATAAATACAAATACCTTTTAAAAGTATTCAAAATACTTACAAAAATACTTAATTTTAAAATCAATAAATTAATAATTAATAATCAATTCAATGACTAGTCGACTATAACCACTACTACCCACGCCATGAAATACTGTTATTGAATAGTTTCTTTAATCAAGCAAACCAAACCCTCTTACCCAGTAAACATGTCAATGTCTATTATATACCATTTATTAGATCAAAATATCTATTTTTGATGTATAATAGATGTCCTTTTTATGTTCTAAAATAAGTCTAAATGAGACAACTATTTAGTCTAAGTGAATATTGTTAATATACGTATTTAAGACTGTCTTTTATTGGTGTACAAACTAGCATTTTAGATGTATGTAAATATCTATTATTTGCATAGGATATGATACATGACTAATTAATATAATTTAATTTAATAAAGTCCCCCCCCCCCCCCCCCCCCTTGTTTGTTTATTCCTTAATCTTTATTTTAACCATTATTGACTAATAAGTTCCACTTATTTCCTATTATACATTTAGGTAAATGTAATATTTCGTTGGATAGGAATTTAATGTTATTACTATATTCAAGACCCAAATGAATATCTACACCAAATTAATTTATTGTCATAAGTAAAAATAAATAAATCATTAATATTGCGGAAAAGTGCGCACTTCCATAAAATACAATATATAATATGTAATGTATTAAATAAAACATAACAATTAACATGTCCAGTCAAATTAAACTGTTGAGTGCCAGCTTCTAAGCTTTTTTTTAATGATGTTTACAAAAAAATTTAATAAATAGAACATATATATTTAAGTCATTAAAAAAAAAAAAAAAAAAAAAAACCGTTACAAATTAAAATACTATATACTCTCCGTCACCAATCATAATACCACTTAATATTATTCTTTATATGTTTTTATATTTGTCCCGGTTTGGTGCTACGTACCAGTTTTTTATTCTGCATCTAAACCACATTTCGGATCCTGTTGGATGTTTTTAAATCCTAAGTTACATCCTTAAAAGGTTTAAATAATAGTATAATTATTGATAACTTTATAGAATAAGGTAACACTTTTTTAGTTAAAATAGTCCTTACCAAGTACAATACTAAACATTATCAAATCAGTGAAAAGCATGTTTTCCAGAGTTTCGACTTCAAGTTGTAGTTAGATGCGCAGGGTCCTTTAATATGTTCTTAGTATCAAATGTTATTAGTGGTCATTCTGAGTCTAACCCTCACATTGCTGTACTCTAACTGAATCTAATATTAAAATAATTTGAATTTGTTTTATTATGGTAAGTTTTTTAATAATCGGTGAGTAATATTCATACCATTAGTTTTGTCGTGAAGCAGACAATTGCAATTTTTTTTCTTCGATAATCAAACACATTTCTCACAGCTAGCAAAGATTGAGCCGTAGAATTGAATGTCCAGAACATTTTTGTCTGACTTTGTTGAATTGGGTTTAGGTTCTCCATTGATCAATGATCTAATTTTTGTTAATAATTTATTGGTTATGCTTGTTGACCACTTACAATTTGTTGAACTAACAAATTTGTCAGTTTTGGTTAAATTATTGTAGGCAATTAGACAAGTCCCGGCTCCGATGATAATGCTGATACTGTCATTTTCTACAAATAAAATAGAAATATATAACACCTAACCTATAATAAGTATGACATTTATGCTTATGCAGAAGAAATATTTACCTTCATTTATGAATTCATTATCATTTTCAAACATTGGTTGTGATAACATTTGCCAAATTATTTTCTGTTTGATAGCGATCTACATACATTTGAGATTAATAATTGACAAGGTCATAAGGCAATACTGTGTGTGCACATAAATTATTTAATTTTAATTACCTTGACAAGTAATTCATTGTGTTAAATTATTTTCTGAATTAAATTAGTGATATTATATTTCTTTGGAACGGGAGTGGTAAAAATTGATGTGGCTTTTTGAAGCACTGGGTCGTAGATTTTTGTAGATTCTCTTATTTTGACATTTTGGGTGAAACTGGGAGTTGTGATGTTATTAACGTTTTAATTTGTTGTTCTATTACAGTGCGTTTCATTAGTAAAACATATATTTTCTGTTATGAAACAGTAATAGTAACTTAGCACAAAAAAAAAATCCCTACCAAGGGAATTCTTATCTAAGTAGGAGGTTCTGGCATAAGTTACACTGATGGTGAACAACTATCTGATCTGATCTGAATCTGAATTCATTTTGCCAGTAATTTGTTTCTTCTTACGCTTTCCATGACCCCCGTTTTCAGATTCGATCGAGCTTTCAGAAACTTCATCATTATTGTCATAATTTTTTGATGTTACTTCTAGCTTCTTCATATGTTCTCTATAATTAAAATATATCTTAGGTAATGATAATAAAATAAAGTTTATATTAACAAACCAAATGTTTTTAATATTTCATCACAAGGATATGTGTAACCCTGTTTTCTTCTCTGGTAAACATCCGACTTGTATCATTTTTGTCACTTGAAATTTTTTGTGGCGGCCCACAAAACCAAAAGTACCTGTTGCTGCAAGGTTGTACTCATATGTTAGTACATATAGCACCCAATATGGGTGCATTTTTTTTTATCAAACTGTATCTTACAAATATAAAAAAAAAGAACATTTTCTTTTGCGTTTTGACTATTGACTAAAACATATAACAAAATTAATATTTAATAATTCACAAGATAAAATGCAGTTTTTCAATGTAAAATTGACAGTTACTGCAAATTCACCTAAACTATTTAAAGGAAACTTTATGCCTGTGTGAAATGGAGTTAAGTGAATAACTCAACTTCAAACCTGATACATGGGTCTACGCACTGTTTGGAGGGGTTTTCAACATATTCATAGATTGGTATGGGAGTTAAATACAAATCAGGTACTGTGTCAAATTTCTAACAAATGAACTGATTCTGAGTCATTCTGTACTATGGATTTTATTACTAAAACTGAGCCATCAAAGCTATGCAGCAACTATTGGCTAGGTCTGTTTTTAAAACAAATTTTCAGTTTCTCTACTTTTTTTAAAAAACGGTTGCCCCCACATATTAATGGTATTCATAAAATTCCACTAGTTTTTTTTGTTACCCTTAGGATAATATTATTGTTTAAATGAATACCCACAACACTTGTTTAAACGAATTTATTTTTTCGATTATGTATTTAGTAAGAACACATTTTTTTTTTAAATTCACGTTTTAATGATTGAAAGCTGTTTTTAAAAGTGAAAGCACTAAAGTTATCTAATACACCATAAACACGACCATCATCTACCTAAGTTGTATTAAACTATGGACAATTGTAGGAAAATGTGTTCCTCTACGTATAATCACTGAATTGTTCCACAACGATTTCATCAATAAACTTCAGCATAATTAATCATAGAGGCATGTATAAGAAGAAGCTAAGATTCTCATAGCTGACATGCAACATCATAAATGGTAAAATATGTCTTGAGTTAAAGACATTCCTACGTTTGCAAACCATGGGTTAAGATATAAAAGGAAAAGTCTGTAACTCTGTTTGCTTTCCTATAAGAAGCTTTGTAATGACCTATGTTTCGCTGGAAAACTCCCAAGGAATCAATTTAAACATTTCACATAAATTGGCAGAAACATTTCTACTGTGATATTTGAAAATCTACATTAATTATTATCCTAGGGTGTTAGGGCGGCCAATGAGTTTGGGACAAGAATTTCCATAAATTAAGAACTTTTTCTTACAACTGCCTAAACATACTAAATGCATATACCTCTAAAGGGAAGTCTGTTTTTATCATACGTATCCCTGGATTGAGCAAGGGTGATTGATTTTTAACAGGATCTTTATAAAATACCATCAGCAAAATTTTCATTATTTTGTGGTGGCTGCATTCAAATCAGTGAACACATTCTATTTTTTATTGTTCACCTTCAAACTACACATTTTCTCACAGAAGTAACCTGTAATGTCCTTTTAATTTTTTTTGACTAAAGCTTGAGCCGGTGCAGTCCACAATGTAAACCATCACTTCACTTCGGAATTGCTTAGAATTTCCATTAATACAAATGCTCGTGCATTAATATTGTACTTTCTGAATATTCCTAGAAACTATTAAATATTGTGCTGGGTTCTTTACTGCCATAGATAGCACCTATCAAAAAAGGTTTCAATTTTATTGACAACACAGCACGATATGGCCAAAGACATCCATAGTTTGCCCTTATTTACTGGCACCCAGAACCTCCATCAAAATTATAAGTACATTGCAATTATTTACATTTTTTTAACAATCCGTCATTATATTTAACCATGACTTTATATAAACCATCCTCCAATCAACCACATGAATATAATTCCAAAGTCACAACACAACTGCTTGTCACAGTGGTATTTAGGTGTTTTTCATAAGAGTTCTCGCATTTTAGGAGTTTAATCAATCAGATGATTACTTTATTTAGAATTTTAAGTTATTTGGTAAATCATTAATAGGGACACAGTTAATTGAAACCCAATGTGCTAGTTTAACATTGAGGGAGTATTTTTTTTCATATATTTTACTACTACGGCTCTCCATTTCAATTCACTTTCCATCCATTTTCACGTCAGATGAGGTAGTTTCAATATCACTTTCATAGGGTATAATCTCGGGGATGTTGCAAAACCGTCTAAACTATTTTCGTTCATATTTAGCTAAATGTGCTGGCTTTGGCAGTACTTTTTTATTATTCAGGGCCGTTTAGTTCATTTATACCATTTAATCGTCTTAAGACGTTGAGCTCGACCTAAGTGTTTAAAATCTTTATAACGATTTTTTAGCATCTACACTTACAAATCAATTAAATTTAGTGTGTAGTCACTGATCTTGATGTCTTGATGTCGTATACTGTACACTTCCAAGGACGCACTCACGAATAAAATGAACCACTACGTAGACACAAAAGTAAAAATAAGTGCGACAAGCGCATTGACAGGTTTCAGACTTCTGACAAACGATAAATTAAACTGTGAACAAATGCCCACATTAACTAAATAATAAATTAATAAATAATTATTATAATCAATCCACAAAGACTAACATATTATTATCTTTGCCGTTATTAATAGATTTAAATTTATTATTTATTGATAAAAAAATTGATAGTGAGATCAGAACAAGCGCCCCTCCACTAAATTTACGTACTACAGTCCGGGCTAGCATACAGTTGTCGCACCAGCCCGGCCAGCTCTACGTCGAGCGGCTAAAAATATTAATAATACGTCTATTACACATAAATATCCTACCTAAAAAAATACGTTTACAATAATCATTGTTTTATATGTCTAATAGAATATCTACTAGACCGTGTAATAATTTTATAGACATTCTGAGCTGTCCACATAGACTTATAACCATTATAAATATTTCGTTATGGTCCATATCAATTTCAATGAACAAATGGTTTTCTTAACAGTGAACTCTTTGATTTCAAAAGTTGCCATATATTATATCCGTGGATTTCATCATATGGACGTCAGGTACCGATGTATAGTATAATATCTCTCATTAACTTTATATTAAATCTATGTGGGCAAATCTCAAAGTCGTCGCAGAGACAACAGTCGACATTAAAATTCTAACTTTCAATAAGCAAGACATATGAACAAAAACTTAGTGCGTTTCGTATAATTTTATTTTTTCATAAATCACTATTCAAGTTTTTGTATCTTCTGGAGCGTTTTCCAACACTCCCTCATCGCTGTCGCAGTGTTCATCATCTACGTAACGGATTCCGGCGAAAGAGTCCGATAATTAAAAGTAAGTTTGTTTTTATATTCTTATTGGCAGGTCTTCAATTTTCTTTTAAGACTTAAAATAAATATTTAATGTCACGAAAAATTGTGCTATCCAAGTGTTGTAGGCGCATATTTTAGTTCCGAACTAGACACTGTAATAAAATAACCCCGAATATAAAACGTCGCATACCTATATAGAGACTTTATATATATATGTTTGTGTATAGAACAGTGACTGTTATAACATTCAGGATCGAAAATTTCATAGGCCTATCTACGGTATTAGTCTTAAACGTTACACAACACCAAAAAACTAAAACGATCTGGTTAAAACGTGATATTTTTGTTATTGTTAGGATTTTGAGTTCTATATTTATCATAGATCAATAGCCATACATATAGTATTACCTATAATCAGAATTTTTTTTTATTTAAATACTCGGTAGTCGAGTTTTGGACAATACCTTAATACACATAGTTACTTATAATAATTCATATTGTAAATTACTAGGTACCTACCACCAAAAAATATAACATTTTTCTCAACCCTGTGTCTATAGGAACTGGTGGGATAATGCATTCGAATAATAAAATGTCTATAAATTGCGGCCTACTTTTGCTAGTTAAATTTTGACATAACGAACTATAACTGAAATAAGAGACCATAATAGGTACAAGTTGCTGATATCACAGCTGTAAAAGTACATACGGTTTTTCAAATAGACCCGTATTGATACTGAGTATAAATATAAAGTTCTATGGATTATCGAAATAACTCATATATTTTATAATATCCATGGCATCGTCAATTGTCTGACATTCGTCCGCGACGCATAAAAAAAAAAACCAATAAAATTCTAATATTTCAGTTGCACAAATAAGTATAAGTCATCATATAGGAGGCGGACAGTTCTAGCCTAATGCCCGTGTATACATTATAATATAAGTTAGAGTATTTACACAAACTCGCACTTTCGGTTATGATCAGGTTATCAGGTTATTTTCATAAAATAATTTCGATACTTTCAAGTTCGAGTTCGGAGCGATCTTGAAGACGGAATAAGATAGTTCTTCTTTCGAGACGGCGGCACTCTAGCTACTGTTCACGGAAGAGTAGATGTTTACGCGTAAGTTTTGTTTCAGTACTATTAATTTTTAGGCCAAATTAAATATTTATTGCACGGACAATCTGTCACCTGGTTACGTAGAACATTTATTATAAATTTAATCCCAAAGTGCAATGTACAAAATACGCGAGACCGTCTTTTCGTTTCACCAGCCAAGTTAATACGCACTTGTTTGCATGTTTAATACTATAACGCCGGGAATTTATAGTTAATAGAATCTGGCGGAATGTTTTTTTACTTTTTTATTGAAATCGTGTCAATAAATTTTAAAACCGCCCAGACTAGAGTAGTTTTTAAATCCAGTTGTTATGGTGTGCCAAAAAATTAGGATATCATAAAATACCTTAAACTATGAATACTTTGCCCACAAACTGTTAATATTTATTTTTTATAGTAGAATATTTTTAAACAATTTGAATCCAATGGATTAGGCATGCTTTTATAAGTGGAAGGTAGGTTTTATATCGTCCTAATAAATAATTAAAAATCCATAATGATTGAATTTATTTAATATGATTTGGGTAGTAGGAACATAGCAGGTTATACCCACCCTCGTGACGCATAATTTTTGGTCTTATACGTTCTTCGTAATATCCGTTCCGTCACGATAGTTTTTAGTTTCGTTACATATGAACCTACTTTCTATGCGTACGGGTTACGGGCATTACATATTTGGTTTTAAGAGAACACCTCAAACGTACGTTTTAATTTTGGGAGTTTACAGGAAGACCTATAGGATATTTTCTTCAAATTTCAACTATTTGATAATTGTGATATTATTTGTACCTAGGTTAGTTTCTGTTTTAGAATCGATCGAGTAGGTTACCTAGGTAGATCACATTCTTTAATTTAAATTCTGATAGTCCCCCGAGTATTGGACAAGTACCTACGTAACTATATAATCGTACCGTATTTTAATTACTAAAGAAATTTAAAGTCTCTCCAACAGTGTCTTAGGGCCACAGCAGAGAATGCATTATAGAATGTCCTAAAACTTGTGGTCGAGTCTATGGTTAAAATTGACATGCGACCAACAACTGGGGGGCTTTTTCTGGAAAAGTTTAAATGACTAATAAGTTTCATCATCTCATTATTTGAATTAAATTAATTTTAAAAAGCGATTTTTGTGTTAATCAATTTTTTAATTTATTTCATTCCAACACCCTCGCTCAGTTTTCTAAGTACCTCTAGATTTCTCACGAAAGTTCATCATATCGATCATCTCACGCTTTTCATATTCAAAATCAAAAAAAAAAAATGTAATTTTTGAACCCCTGGAAATAGAAACCAGAATTATAACAAGCGTAAAGATACTAGTATTCTATACTAGATAAGTTTCAATTAGCGAGATGGTTGACGGATGAAGCTAGCTGTTTCTTCGGCGACAGCTTTGGGCTGAGTACAGCTAGGTTTCACTGGACAGAGTCGATGTTTATGCGTAAGTTTTGATTTTCATATTATTTTGGAGCTTAATAATTTACTCTTTAGACTTGAATTAATCTTTATTGTCCCGGAAAATCTTGTTAACACCTTCGGACCGTAGAAGCATATACGTTTACTATAGTTTCGTAGCAGATTTGAATTCCCGTCACGGGGTATTTTTCTTATTTTTCAGTAGGTTTCTTTTGTATTTTTTTAATTGAAATCAGGGGATGTATTGCCCGCAAATGTTCAATATTTCTATTGTAATTATACTGGTATAACACTATTTCCGCTATCATTAGTCCGTGTTGTTAAAATTAGAAAATTGGTCAGGTATGATATTTTTTTAAGAATGATTCTTCGAGTAGGGAATTCGCTCCATGATATTTAAATAGTGTCTCACCGATAATCAAGTACGATGACTTGTAGGTAACTAGAAGACTGAGTGAATAGGAATTAGGAAGTGGTGATACGGCGAAGATAAGGAAATGGGTCACAGGATTTCAGAATGTTTTGGTGTATGAAAGAGGAAAAAGAAATGTACGGTTAGGGCAGTAAGCAGATATGAAAATAATAAGTTAGTGTTGAGGTACAAAAGAGATAGAATAAGAAATCATTAATTAGCGGTAGTGTACATATTGTTATGAAAACAAGATAGATAGGTTTAGATGGTTTCGTTCCACTGTATGATAGGATGTGGGAAATGGCTCAAGAATACCGATCACTATGGAGGTGTGGAATAGAGTGGCTGAACCTTTTATATAGCTTGTGAAGACGGGCGTGAAGAAATGTGTAAAGGTAAATAGTTATGTTAACAATGCCGAAATACGCATGGAAGGATCATGAATGCAAACTCCATGGCTCCATGCTCCCATGGCTTCCATGACTCCATGCTGAAACTATAGCCGTTACCGGTTGGTATAGGTTTACCAACCTCGACTTATAATATATAATAAAAAAAAAATCAATTTGCTGGTTGGTATGTCCGCGCACTATTTGGTTTCCATCTTTTACCGCATCGCGTAGCATCCAAATGTGCGATTAAGGAAACACTAAAATGATTGCGTGTGGTTCGAGAGAAGAAATAAATGTGCGCTAAAAATCAGACATCCTCTAAGTATGTTATCAAGTGTTAACAAGCAGTTGATTGTTGACAATTGACATTTTGACATCACATTTAACTTTGTGTAGGTATTATGATTGGAATAAAAAGTAATTAGCATGGGTGTGAATTTATGCAATGAAAAAAGTATAATAATAAATAATAATTCAAATTGGTTTACAAAAAAAAATCTTTTATTCCACAACACTTGTAGGTAGGTACCTATTTAATTTTTATAACGGATGAACCGAAATATAAAAACATTTTAAAAAATAATCATAAATACCAATCAAATAAATGAAACATGCATTAAACGAACTAACCCAAACACCGCATATTGGTAACGGTGTTGTAAAAATAGGATCTCCCAAAAAAATACTACTATAGTAAGTTCAAGCCAACAAATCTAAAAGCCAACTGTAATAATATTAATTATGAAAAGTTATAAAAAGCATTATAATTATAAATGAAACAAAACTTGAACTAATGGCCCGTGACATAGTATAGGTAGTTCTATAATTTTTAGCTCCCAATTTCCATTACTGTTATTTTCTGTTCAAATATTAGGAAAATGGATTAGTACCGTAAAAGTGCTAAAATTTTAGCTATTACTGATAATATTATTTCATAATAATTTATCATAGAGGGGGGGAGGTTAGGTCATGGTTATCCACATTACCTATTTATAGTTTAAATTTAAATACAACCAGTGGCGGCCGGGTCCCTTCAAAAATGGTGGTTTCAAAATATCAATCTTAGTTTAGACCTACACACACCCACCCGATGGACCAATAACCAATAGTTTATAATTTAACAAAATAGAACATATAACTTTAAGTATCAATGAAATTATTTTAATAATAATATATACACATGTACTATACTTACACAATGGTACGGATAAAACCTAATAAAGCACAGCAAGTATATCTCACTGAACTGTGGATGAAGTTAGCTATATTCACAAGTAAAATTAATTTAACTATTCAATAAACATTCATCAGGTTTTAAAAATATAATCCTTTAATAACCGATGAGACAGTTTTAAAAATAGAAAGAAGTTAGTGTAATACATATAAGTGTAACATATAATTTAAAAAATAAAATTCCATCAAACTTAACATTATTATATCATTAGTAGTCCCATTATTCATTACCGTTTTAAATAAATTATAATGTAAATAAGTTGCCATTATTATTATGGAACATTATTTTATATTCAATATTTTTGTAATAAATTTTTTTTTTTTTTTTTTTTTTATTGATCTTTAAGCCCGGCGATCGATGGCCATTTAGCTGTTTGTTGGAGTTTTTTTTACAATTATTGGTTGTGGGGTTGTGTAACGGTAGGGATTGTACCGTGTTGTTGTGTTTTGGCAGAAATTTCTCTAGCGGGGTCACCCGTAGTTTCTGCCATGCCCCGGTTGTGGGGATGGCGGTCACTTTTTCTCCGGACAGCTGACTGCCCCGAGAAAAATGCCGCCCGATGCCGGGAAAATCGACACCGACCGGCCTGTGCCGAAGTCTGACGCGTGACCACTCGGCGCACCCTCGTCCCCCTTGGGTATATTTGAACACCTTGCTAACACAACTTTACACATCATAAATAATATAATTAATTTAATAATTTATATTAATAAATAATTAATATAATTATATATAAAATATATAAATTGTTACAATATACATTTAATTAAGATTGAATCTCATTATTATTTTGTATAAATTATTTTTATATTATATTAAGTTTAATTGTACATATTATTTATGTTAAAATATTAAATACTAAGTCAAATTCAAATTCATCGATAAATCCTAAGTCAAATTAACAAATATTATATAATAATATTTAATAAAGAACTCACAATAATAATGTTACCTAAATTAATATAAAAATATAAATCGATTAATGTAAAATAGTTTTTTTAATTTTTTGTTAATTTTTACTAGTTTAAATAATTGTTATGTTAATAAGAATAGTGTGCATAAAATATAATTTAATCAATACCTAAGTTACTTACCATAATATGGGCTGATAATTATTTATTAGATACAACTATTATTTAATATTTAATGTATTACCTACTTAAATTACTTATTAATTATATAATTATATCTATGAATTAGGTATTTCATAAATCGAGTATTTACAAAGAAAATAAGGACCTACAATCGATCTATAAATATTTTATTAAAACCCAGACTATAAAAAAATATTAATTTATAGACAAATAAACAAATATTAATTAAAACAATACTCAAAGGTTTCAATCAATTTTTCTTTTTTTTTGAAAATATTTCACAGGTTTATACAATAAACAAATACGCCTGTTAAAGTATAACTTGATATTATAATTATTATAGCACCCCCAGTGCCAACAAGCACCCACCCACCCAATTTAGGTGGTTCATTTAACCAACTAAAGTACGTACTCGCCCACTGACTACAACATTCTAAAGTAGAGTCGAAAAAATTTGGCCCCACGACTCTGATCAATCATAAACTTTAAATACTAAACTCGGGTCTGAAATTTAGTTTATATAGATCTAATAATCCAAAATATATTGCTTCAAAAACATAAAAATAAATATCTTGTATGTAATGGTAGGTAACTATCAACCAAAAAAAAAAACTAAAAAATCATACTTGAAAACTATGTATAATATTATACGTATATTGTAATAAAGGTTCAAATGTTTATTTATACATATAAAAAATTAACTAAGGTTCAATAGAATACATTCATAACACGTGTTCAAATGTACATTTTACACCACATTTTTTGTTATTCTCGCATCTCTCTTCAATTTCAAATTTTTCTTTAAACTATCCAAAATAAATCTTCAAAAATGTCAATGTTCAAGATTGTAAGCTTGATTAAGTATTTAATCATTTATCTAAAAGAGATTGCCGGGTCGCCACATTATATCTCGAGTGGCCATGGTGGCCACCATAGTGTCGTCCAAAATACATACTACGAATGTTATTATACTCCTATTATATTATGATTGTATTAGTTACAAACTTTGAATTAAGAGTTATGTTTGAGGGATTTATTAATTTCCTAACAGGAAATGCTCAAATTCGCCACAGTAGGTTGAGTGACCGTAGTTAAAGTGCCGGTCCACCAATAAGTACCTTGAAAAAAAAACAAAATAACGATTAATTCAAATATAGAAGGTATTTATATCATTGCTTTTATCAAGGAATGATTGTGTGTCGCAGTCTTGTGTAATGATATTGTCTTATTTTTCCCCATCTACTTAACAAAATACATGAAATTAATGAAATCAACAAATTAATAGAATAGAGAAGACCTAGTGCGTTGATCTTACAAATTTGTCTTAAATTTACTTTTTGCATAGAGGAAGTGGGCCTGGGCTTTTACAATATCAAGTATGAGGTACAGGGCTGGTAGTGGATTTCATATTTACTGAATTGAAATATTTGTGGTCCACACATGGACGCCAAAAGGACCATCCTCCATACATGTTTCAATAGTGCAAAATAAAATTAATTGAATACGTTATACAAGTTGCTCCGCGTGCTCGAATTATCCTGGTGTAATTTTTTAAAACTAAATAATGACGCATAAAAATGTTGTTTAAAGTAAAAACCTTTCATGGGGCATGTGTTGTCTCCAAGTGTGTGGTGGTGAGAGGTATAGATGCTGATAAGTCATAATAGAGACTCGTTGATCGTATTTTATGCTGGGTATGGCTCCCATCATAGATAATAAAGATCTGGATGGAATCATTTTATCACCGGTCTTGGAGGGGGACAATTGGGTCCATAAAGTATACCAATATCCAGTAGCCTTAAATTGCATTCCCCTCCGGTAAACTTTGTTGGCCTATCCATATCTTTTATACGATGGGCCATCCATAGCATGGGTTAGGTGTCAACCAATCAAAGTGTTCACTTGATATCAAAACACTTAAGTTTGGCAACCTGCAACTCCAGATCTTTGTTATTCAAAAGTGTCCTAATAAAGTCTAAGGAGGGTAGTTAGGTAAACCTATGGTTGGTTGAAGCTATGTGTGCTGATGACGACTAGGAGACAGTCGTGAGCTTGCGAGATCTTTTTCTACTAACTTTACTATCAAGGGTATTCGATATTGTAAACAACAATGAAAAAATATTTAAATATTATAATGTGGTTCGTTAGTAAGGCATGACGGAAAATTAGACGTTTACCCTAATTATCATAGTTTTTAACACGCGTACAGACTGTCACTAGAGTTGTACCAGTATATTTGTAAAAACTTAATACAGGCCAACATTAAATAACGATGTTTTTGCCACGACAAATTATAAATATAAAAAAATATATTTTTTAGGATTTTAATATGTTTTTCAAACTACTCATGAGTTTTTGTAATAGAACATGTAATAAAATCAATAGTTTTAATTAAAATAGTTTTGTGTTTTCGGTATCCTATTGTACAAAGAATTTCTCAAGATTTCCGTCCCACATTTTTTTTAACATGGTACAAAGTATAACTTTTTTCTCGCACATTTTACAAAGACTAAAACAGATTCTGAGTATGTTATTTGCATTTAGTTTTTAAGTTTTTGTAATTTAATATTGGACTGTAGACCCCACCAAGCAAACACAATATTATTCTCAATTAAACTTATTATTTAACATCCCCTTAATATTACATTCATCTTTTATTTACATTTTCCTAATACTATATTACGGTGATACACCTCTGATCTATACCTGTTCGTATTATTATAATTTAAACAAATACCTAATTTGGAATCTAATATTAGGTACTGATTGTGTAATTTACTTCATAAGTCGTATTCTTTTGTTTAGTTGTTTATTTCACCCAGGTATCTCAACAATTTTTTTTTCTAATTCATTGAGTTCCTAGGATTGATTTGTCTAAATATATTTCAACATTAACCGGGATATATCCTAGGAGTACACTGAGTACCTGTGTACATACTATATAATTTGAAAAGAGGGCTGTCTCAGTTCACCATTCCATTTAATTTTTATTATTTGACTTTTTTTGATTTTTTATATATACTAATATAAAACATTAAAACTTCTTTTAATCACCTAAATAATTTTTGAATAGTTTTTTCTGTTTAGATTCTCGGCAGATTACTGTGTGCTTATTATATCTGTTTCCAAACTGTTTTAATTTTTTCTAAATTTTTCTTTTGTTTTCAAATGCATTTTTGCCTGCGGGCGCCAACACAACACACCCCCTCTTTCAATTTTTTTTTTAGTATTGTGACTCTAGTTGCATGTTTTGGTGTAGGTATATACTTGATTATTGATATCTGGTTCACTATGACTCATACCTTCCTTTATGACTAAATATTTTTGAATAGTTTTTTTCCTGTGTTTATAGATTCTGGCATGATTACTGTGTTCCACAACTATTTTAATTTTTTTCTAAATTTGTTTTTTGTTTTCTAAAATGCATGTGCCTGCGGGCGCCAACACCCTCTTTCAATTTTTTTTTTTAGTATTGTGACTAGTTCAATTTTTGTGTAGACTTGATTATTGATAATCTGGTGCCATATAAATATTTTTCTTTTATAATTTAAATATTTTGAATAGTTTTTCTATATAAAATTCTGGGCAATTTTGTTTGTACTTTGTAATGTGTATTCCTAGAATAAAATTTTTTGCAAATTTTTTTTTTTTGGATTTCTAAAATACATTTGCCTGCGGGCGCCAGGACCCTCATTCAATTTTTTTTTTAGTATTGTGACTCTAGTTGAATTTTTGTGTAGACTTAATTATTGATAACCTGGTGTCCTATGAATAATCATTCCTAAATGAACTACCTATAATTATTTTGAATAGTTTTTTCATTTAAGATTATGGACTTTTTCGTTTGAACTCTTTAAGGCGTGTTCCTACGATTTAATTTTTTCTTAATTTTTTTTTTGTTTTCTAAAATGCATTTGCCTGCGGGCGCCAACACCCTCTTTCAATTTTTTTTTTAATATTGTGACTCTAGTTGAATTTTTGGGTAGACTTGATTATTCATAATCTGTTGCCCTATGAAAAATCCTTCTTAAATGAACTACCTATGAATATTTTGAATAATCTTTTCATTTAAGATTATGGACTTTTTCGTTTGAACTCTTTAAGGCGTGTTCCTACGATTTAATTTTTTCTTAATTTTTTTTTGGTTTTCTAAAATACATTTGCCTACGGGCGCCAAGACCCTCATTCAATTTTTTTTTTTAGTATTATGACTCTAGTTTATATTTTTGTGTAGATTTGATGATTGATAATCATTTGCCATGTGAATAATACTTCTTAAATGAATTACCTATAATATTTTGAATAATCTTTTCATTTATGATTATGCACTTCTTAGTTTGAACTCTTTAATGTGTGTTCCTACTATTTGACTTTTGCTAAATTTCTTTTTGGATTTCTAAAATACATTTGCCTTCGGGCGCCAACACCCTCTTTCAATTTTTTTTTTTTAGTATTGTGACTCTAGTTGAATTTTTGTGTAGACTTGAACATTGATAACCTGGTTCCCTATGAAAAATCCTTCTTAAATGAACTACCTATAATTATTTTGAATAGTCATTTTAATTTAAGATTCTCGGCATTTTACTGTGGCTTATTGTAAGTGTGTTCCAAACTATTTAATTTTTTCTAATTTTTTTGGTTGGTTCTGAAATGCATTTGCCTGCGGGCGCCAACACCCTCTTTCAATTTTTTTTTTTAGTTTTGTGACTCTAGTTCAATTTTTGTGTAGACTTGATTATTGATAATCTGGTGCACTATGAATAATCCTTCTTAAAGAACTACCTATGAATATTTTGAATAATCTTTTCATTTAAGATTATGGACTTCTTAGTTTGAACTCTTTAAGGTGTGTTCCTACTATTTAATTTTTTCTAATTTATTTTGGATTTCTAAAATACATTTGCCTGCGGCGCCAGGACCCTCATTCAATTTTTTTTTTATATTGTGACTCTAGTTGAATTTTTGTGTAGACTTAATTATTGATAACCTGGTGTCCTATGAATAATCATTCCTAAATGAACTACCATTATTATTTTGAATAGTTTTTTCATTTAAGATTATGGACTTTTTCGTTTGAACTCTAAGGCGTGTTCCAAACTATTTAATTTTTTCTAAATTTTTTTTTGTTTTCTGAAATGCATTTGCCTGCGGGCACCAACACCCTCTTTCAATTTTTTTTTTAGTATTGTGGCTCTAGTTGAATTTTTGTGTAGACTTGAACATTGATAACCTGGTTCCCTATGAAAAATCCTTCTTAAATGAACTACCTATGAATTATTTGAATAATCTTTTCATTTAAGATTATGGACTTTTTCGTTTGAACTCTTTAAGGCGTGTTCCTACGATTTAATTTTTTTTTTGTTTTCTAAAATGCATTTGCCTGTGGGCGCCAACATCCTCTTTCAATTTTTTTTTTTAGTATGGACTAGTTGAATTTTTGTGTAGACTTAATTATTGATAACCTGGTGTCCTATGAATAATCATCCTAAAATGAACTACCTATAATTATTTTGAATAGTTTTTCATTAAGATTATGGACTTTTCGTTGAACTCTTTAAGGCGTGTTCCTACGATTTAATTTTTTCTAATTTTTTTTTTGTTTTCTAAAATGCATTTGCCTGCGGGCGCCAACACCTCTTCAATTTTTTTTAGTAGTATTGTGACTCTAGTTGAATTTTGGGTTAGACTTGATTATTCATAATCTGTTGCCCTATGAAAAATTCTTCTTAAATGAACTACCTATGATATTTTGAATACTCTTTATTTAAGATTATGGACTTTTTCGTTTGACTTTTAATGTTGTTCCTACTATTTGAACTTTTGCTAAATTTTTTTTCGGATTTCTAAAAACATTTGCCTTCGGGCGCCAAAACCCTCTTTCAATTTTTTTTTTTAGTATTGTGACTCTAGTTGAATTTTTGTGTAGACTTGAACATTGATAACCTGGTTCCCTATGAAAAATCCTTCTTAAATGAACTACCTATAATTATTTGAATAGTTTTTTCATTTAAGATTATGGACTTTTTCGTTTGAACTCTTTAAGGCGTGTTCCTACGATTTAATTTTTTCTTAATTTTTTTTGTTTTCTAAAATGCATTGCTGCGGGCGCCAACACCTCTTCAATTTTTTTTTTAATATGTGACTCTAGTTGAATTTTTGGGTAGACTTGATTATTCATAATCTGTTGCCCTATGAAAATCCTTCTTAAATGAACTACTATGAATATTTTGAATAATCTTTTCATTTAAGATTATGGACTTTTTTCGTTGAACTCTTTAAGGCGTGTTCCTACGATTTAATTTTCTCTTAATTTTTTTTTGGTTTTCTAAAATACATTTGCCTACGGGCGCCCAAGACCCTCATTCAATTTTTTTTTTAGTATTATGACTCTAGTTTATATTTTTGTGTAGATTGATGATTGATAATCATTTGCCATGTGAATAATACTTCTTAAATGAATTACCTATAATTTTGAATAATCTTTTCATTTATGATTATGCACTCTGTGTTTGAATCTTTAATGTGTGTTCCTACTATTTGACTTTTGCTAAATTTCTTTTTGGATTTCTAAAATACATTGCCTTCGGGCGCCAACACCCTCTTTCAATTTTTTTTTTTAGTATTGTGACTCTAGTTGAATTTTGTTGTAGACTTGAACATTGATAACCTGGTTCCTATGAAAAATCCTTCTTAAATGAACTACCTATAATTATTTGAATAGTCATTTAATTTAAGATTCTCGGCATTTTACTGTGTGCTTATTGTAATGTGTGTTCCAACTATTTAATTTTTTCTAAATTTTTTTTTGGTTTTCTGAAATGCATTTGCCTGCGGGCGCCAACACCCTCTTTCAATTTTTTTTTTTTAGTTTTGTGACTCTAGTTCAATTTTTGTGTAGACTTGATTATTGATAATCTGGTGCACTATGAATAATCCTTCTTAAAGAACTACCTATGAATATTTTGAATAATCTTTTCATTTAAGATTATGGACTTCTTAGTTTGAACTCTTTAAGGGTGTTCCTACTATTTAATTTTTTCTAAATTTATTTTGGATTCTAAAATACATTTGCCTGCGGGCGCCAGGACCCTCATTCAATTTTTTTTTTTTATTATTGTGACTATAGTTGAATTTTTGTGTAGACTTAATTATTGATAACTGGTGTCCTATGAATAATCATTCCTAATGAACTACCTATTATTATTTTGAATAGTTTTTTCATTTAAGATTATGGACTTTTTCGTTTGAACTCTTTAAGGCGTGTTCCAACTATTTAATTTTTTCTAAATTTTTTTTTTGTTTTCTGAAATGCATTTGCCTGCGGGCACCAACACCCTCTTTCAATTTTTTTTTTAGTATTGTGGCTCTAGTTGAATTTTTGTGTAGACTTGAACATTGATAACCTGGTTCCCTATGAAAAATCCTTCTTAAATGAACTACCTATGAATATTTTGAATAATCTTTTCATTTAAGATTATGGACTTTTTCGTTTGAACTCTTTAAGGCGTGTTCCTACGATTTAATTTTTTCTTAATTTTTTTTTGGTTTTCTAAAATACATTTGCCTACGGGCGCCAAGACCCTCATTCAATTTTTTTTTGTAGTATTGTGACTAGTTTATATTTTTGTGTAGATTTGATGATTGATAATCATTTGCCATGTGAATAATACTTCTTAAATGAATTACCTATAATATTTTGAATAATCTTTTCATTTAAGATTATGCACTTCTTAGTTTGAACTCTTTAATGTGTGTTCCTACTATTTGACTTTTGCTAAATTTCTTTTTGGATTTCTAAAATACATTTGCCTTCGGGCGCCAACACCCTCTTTCAATTTTTTTTTTTTAGTATTGTGACTCTAGTTGAATTTTTGTGTAGACTTGAACATTGATAACCTGGTTCCCTATGAAAAATCCTTCTTAAATGAACTACCTATAATTATTTTGAATAGTCATTTCATTTAAGATTCTCGGCATTTTACTGTGTGCTTATTGTAATGTGTGTTCCAACTATTTAATTTTTTCTAAATTTTTTTTTGTTTTCTGAAATGCATTTGCCTGCGGGCGCCAACACCCTCTTTCAATTTTTTTTTAGTATTGTGGCTCTAGTTGAATTTTTGTGTAGACTTGAAAATTGATAACCTGGTTCCCTATGAAAATCATTCTTAAATGAACTACCTATAATTATTTTGAATAGTTTTTTCATTTAAGATTATGGACTTTTTCGTTTGAACCTTAAGGCGTGTTCCTACGATTTAATTTTTTTTTTGTTTTCTAAAATGCATTTGCCTGTGGGCGCCAACATCCTCTTTCAATTTTTTTTTTTAGTATTGTGACTAGTTGAATTTTTGTGTAGACTTAATTATTGATAACCTGGTGTCCTATGAATAATCATTCCTAAATGAACTACCTATAATTATTTTGAATAGTTTTTTCATTTAAGATTATGGACTTTTTCGTTTGAACTCTTTAAGGCGTGTTCCTACGATTTAATTTTTTCTTAATTTTTTTTTTGTTTTCTAAAATGCATTTGCCTGCGGGCGCCAACACCCTCTTTCAATTTTTTTTTTTAGTATTGTGACTCTAGTTGAATTTTTGGGTAGACTTGTTGATTATTCATAATCTGTTGCCTATGAAAAATCCTTCTTAAATGAACTACCTATGAATATTTTGAATAATCTTTTCACTTAAGATTATGGACTTTTTCGTTTGAACTCTTTAATGTGTGTTCCTACTATTTGACTTTTGCTAAATTTCTTTTCGGATTTCTAAAATACATTTGCCTTCGGGCGCCAACACCCTCTTTCAATTTTTTTTTTTTAGTATTGTGACTCTAGTTGAATTTTTGTGTAGACTTGAACATTGATAACCTGGTTCCCTATGAAAAATCCTTCTTAAATGAACTACCTATAATTATTTTGAATAGTTTTTTCATTTAAGATTATGGACTTTTTCGTTTGAACTCTTTAAGGCGTGTTCCTACGATTTAATTTTTTTTTTGTTTTCTAAAATGCATTTGCCTGTGGGCGCCAACATCCTCTTTCAATTTTTTTTTTTAGTATTGTGACTCTAGTTGAATTTTTGTGTAGACTTGAACATTGATAACCTGGTTCCCTATGAAAAATCCTTCTTAAATGAACTACCTATAATTATTTTGAATAGTCATTTCATTTAAGATTCTCGGCATTTTACTGTGTGCTTATTGTAATGTGTGTTCCAACTATTTAATTTTTTCTAAATTTTTTTTTTGTTTTCTGAAATGCATTTGCCTGCGGGCGCCAACACCCTCTTTCAATTTTTTTTTTAGTATTGTGGCTCTAGTTGAATTTTTGTGTAGACTTGAACATTGATAACCTGGTTCCCTATGAAAAATCATTCTTAAATGAACTACCTATAATTATTTTGAATAGTTTTTTCATTTAAGATTATGGACTTTTTCGTTTGAACTCTTTAAGGCGTGTTCCTACGATTTAATTTTTTTTTTTTTTTGTTTTCTAAAATGCATTTGCCTGTGGGCGCCAACATCCTCTTTCAATTTTTTTTTTAGTATGTGACTCTAGTTGAATTTTTGTGTAGACTTGAACATTGATAACCTGGTGCCATATAAAAATTTCTTCTTTTATAATTTAAATATTTGAATAGTTTTTCTAATATAAAATCTGGGCAATTTGTTTGTACTTTGTAATGGGTATTCCTAGAATAAAATTTTTGCAAATTTTTTTTTTGGTTTTCTAAAATATATTTGCCTGCGGGCGCCAATATCCTCTTTCAATTTTTTTTTTAGTATTGTGACTCCAGTTGAATTTTTGTGTAGACTGAACATTGATAACCTGGTGCCATATAAAAATTACTTCTTTTATAATTTAATATTTTGAACAGTTTTTCTATATAAAATTCTGGGCAATTTTGTTTGTACTTTGTAATGTGTATTCCTAGAATACAATTTTTTGCAAATTTTTTTTTTTTGGTTTTCTGAAATGCATTTGCCTGCGGGCGCCAACACCCTCTTTCAATTTTTTTTTTTTAGTTTTGTGACTCTAGTTGAATTTTTGGGTAGACTTGATTATTCATAATCTGTTGCCCTATGAAAAATCCTTCTTAAATGAACTACCTATGAATATTTTGAATAATCTTTTCATTTAAGATTATGGACTTCTTAGTTTGAACTCTTTAAGGTGTGTTCCTACTATTTATTTTTTCTAAATTTATTTTGATTTCTAAAATACATTTGCCTGCGGGCGCCAGGACCCTCATTCAAATTTTTTTTTTTATTATTGTGACTCTAGTTGAATTTTTGTGTAGACTTAATTATTGATAACCTGGTGTCCTATGAATAATCATTCCTAAATGAACTACCTATTATTATTTTGAATAGTTTTTTCATTTAAGATTATGGACTTTTTCGTTTGAACTCTTTAAGGCGTGTTCCTACGATTTAATTTTTTCTTAATTTTTTTTTGTTTTCTAAAATGCATTTGCCTGCGGGCGCCAACACCCTCTTTCAATTTTTTTTTTTTAGTATTGTGACTCTAGTTCAATTTTTGTGTAGACTTGATTATTGATAATCTGGTGTGTGCTATGAATAATCCTTCTTAAATGAACTACCTATGAATATTTTGAATAATCTTTTCATTTAAGATTATGGACTTCTTAGTTTGAACTCTTTAATGTGTGTTACTACTTTGATTTTTTCTAAATTTATTTTGGATTTCTAAAATACATTTGCCTTCGGGCGCAAACAGCCTCTTTCAATTTTTTTTTTAGTATTGTGACTCTAGTTTAATTTTTGTGTAGACTTGATTAGTGACAAACTGGTTCCCTATGAAAAATCCTTCTTAAATGAACTACCTATAATTATTTTGAATAGTCATTTCATTTAAGATTCTCGGCATTTTACTGTGCGCTTATTGTAATGTGTGTTCCAACTATTTAATTTTTTCTAAATTTATTTTGGATTTCTAAAATACATTTGCCTGCGGGCGCCAGGACCCTCTTTCAATTTTTTTTTTTTAGTATTGTGACTCTAGTTCAATTTTTGTGTAGACTTGAACATTGATAACCTGGTTCCCTATGAAAAATCATTCTTAAATGAACTACCTATAATTATTTTGAATAGTTTTTTCATTTAAGATTATGGACTTTTTCGTTTGAACTCTTTAAGGCGTGTTCCTACGATTTAATTTTTTTTTTGTTTTCTAAAATGCATTTGCCTGTGGGCGCCAACATCCTCTTTCAATTTTTTTTTTAGTATTGTGACTCTAGTTGAATTTTTGTGTAGACTTAAACATTGATAACCTGGTGCCATATAAAAATTTCTTCTTTTATAATTTAAATATTTTGAATAGTTTTTTCTATATAAAATTCTGGGCAATTTTGTTTGTACTTTGTAATGTGTATTCCTAGAATAAAATTTTTTGCAAATTTTTTTTTTTTGGTTTTCTGAAATGCATTTGCCTGCGGGCGCCAACACCCTCTTTCAATTTTTTTTTTTTAGTTTTGTGACTCTAGTTGAATTTTTGGGTAGACTTGATTATTCATAATCTGTTGCCCTATGAAAAATTTTTCTTAAATGAACTACCTATGAATATTTGAGAATCTTTTCATTTAAGATTATGGACTTCTTAGTTTGAACTCTTTAATGTGTGTTCCTACTATTTGATTTTTTCTAAATTTATTTTGGATTCTAAAATACATTTGCCTTCGGCGCGCAACAGCCTCTTTCAATTTTTTTTTAGTATTGTGACTCTAGTTTAATTTTTGTGTAGACTTGATTAGGACAAACTGGTTCCCTATGAAAAAGCCTTCTTAAATGAACTACCTATAATTATTTTGAATAGTCATTTCATTTAAGTTCTCGGCATTTTACTGTGCGCTTATTGTAATGTGTGTTCCAACTATTTAATTTTTTTCTAATTTATTGGATTCTAAAATAATTTGCCTGCGGGCGCCAGGACCCTCTTTCAATTTTTTTTTTTTAGTATTGTGACTCTAGTTCAATTTTTGTGTAGACTTGATATTGATAATCTGGTGCACTATGAATAATCCTTCTTAAATGAACTACCTATGAATATTTTGAATAATCTTTGCATTTAAGATATGGACTTCTTAGTTTGAACTCTTTAATGTGTGTTCCTACTATTTGATTTTTTCTAAATTTATTTTGGATTTCTAAAATACATTTGCCTTCGGGCGCAAACACCCTCTTTCAATTTTTTTTTTAGTATTGTGACTCTAGTTTAATTTTTGTGTAGACTTGATTAGTGACAAACTAGTTCCCTATGAAAAATCCTTCTTAAATGAACTACCTATAATTATTTTGAATAGTCATTTCATTTAAGATTCTCGGCATTTTACTGTGCGCTTATTGTAATGTGTGTTCCAACTATTTAATTTTTGCTAAATTTTTTTTTTGTTTTCTAAAATGCATTTGCCTGCGGGCGCCAACACCCTCTTTCAATTTTTTTTTTTTAGTATTGTGACTCTAGTTTAATTTTTGTGTAGACTTGATTAGTGACAAACTGGTTCCCTATGAAATATCCTTCTTAAATGAACTACCATAATTATTTTGAATAGTCATTTCATTTAAGATTCTCGGCATTTTACTGTGCGCTTATTGTAATGTGTGTTCCAACTATTTAATTTTCTAAATTTATTTTGGATTTCTAAAATACATTTGCCTGGGGCGCCAGGACCCTCTTTCAATTTTTTTTTTTTAGTATTGTGACTCTAGTTCAATTTTTGTGTAGACTTGATTATTGATAATCTGGTGCACTATGAATAATCCTTCTTAAATGAACTACCTATGAATATTTTGAATAATCTTTTCATTTAAGATTATGGACTTCTTAGTTTGAACTCTTTAATGTGTGTTCCTACTATTTGATTTTTTCTAAATTTATTTTGGATTTCTAAAATACATTTGCCTTCGGGCGCAAACACCCTCTTTCAATTTTTTTTTTAGTATTGTGACTCTAGTTGAATTTTTGTGTAGACTTGATTAGTGACAAACTGGTTCCCTATGAAAAATCCTTCTTAAATGAACTACCTATAATTATTTTGAATAGTCATTTCATTTAAGATTCTCGGCATTTTACTGTGCGCTTATTGTAATGTGTGTTCCAACTATTTAATTTTTTCTAAATTTATTTTGGATTTCTAAAATACATTTGCCTGCGGGCGCCAGGACCCTCTTTCAATTTTTTTTTTTTAGTATTGTGACTCTAGTTCAATTTTTGTGTAGACTTGAACATTGATAACCTGGTTCCCTATGAAAAATCATTCTTAAATGAACTACCTATAATTATTTTGAATAGTTTTTTCATTTAAGATTATGGACTTTTTCGTTTGAACTCTTTAAGGCGTGTTCCTACGATTTAATTTTTTTTTTGTTTTCTAAAATGCATTTGCCTGTGGGCGCCAACATCCTCTTTCAATTTTTTTTTTTAGTATTGTGACTCTAGTTGAATTTTTGTGTAGACTTGAACATTGATAACCTGGTGCCATATAAAAATTTCTTCTTTTATAATTTAAATATTTTGAATAGTTTTTCTATATAAAATTCTGGGCAATTTTGTTTGTACTTTGTAATGTGTATTCCTAGAATAAAATTTTTTGCAAATTTTTTTTTTTTGGTTTTCTAAAATATATTTGCCTGCGGGCGCCAACATCCTCTTTCAATTTTTTTTTTTAGTATTGTGACTCCAGTTGAATTTTTGTGTAGACTTGAACATTGATAACCTGGTGCCATATAAAAATTTCTTCTTTTATAATTTAAATATTTTGAACAGTTTTTCTATATAAAATTCTGGGCAATTTTGTTTGTACTTTGTAATGTGTATTCCTAGAATACAATTTTTTGCAAATTTTTTTTTTTTGGTTTTCTGAAATGCATTTGCCTGCGGGCGCCAACACCCTCTTTCAATTTTTTTTTTTTAGTTTTGTGACTCTAGTTGAATTTTTGGGTAGACTTGATTATTCATAATCTGTTGCCCTATGAAAAATTTTCTTAAATGAACTACCTATGAATATTTTGAATAATCTTTTCATTTAAGATTATGGACTTCTTAGTTTGAACTCTTTAAGGTGTGTTCCTACTATTTAATTTTTTCTAAATTTATTTTGGATTTCTAAAATACATTTGCCTGCGGGCGCCAGGACCCTCATTCAATTTTTTTTTTTAGTATTGTGACTCTAGTTGAATTTTTGTGTAGACTTAATTATTGATAACCTGGTGTCCTATGAATAATCATTCCTAAATGAACTACCTATTATTATTTTGAATAGTTTTTTCATTTAAGATTATGGACTTTTTCGTTTGAACTCTTTAAGGCGTGTTCCTACGATTTAATTTTTTCTTAATTTTTTTTTGTTTTCTAAAATGCATTTGCCTGCGGGCGCCAACACCCTCTTTCAATTTTTTTTTTTTAGTATTGTGACTCTAGTTCAATTTTTGTGTAGACTTGATTATTGATAATCTGGTGCACTATGAATAATCCTTCTTAAATGAACTACCTATGAATATTTTGAATAATCTTTTCATTTAAGATTATTGACTTCTTAGTTGAACTCTTAATGTGTGTTCCTACTATTTGATTTTTTCTAAATTTATTTGGATTTCTAAAATACATTTGCCTTCGGGCGCAAAAACAGCCTCTTTCATTTTTTTTTTAGTATTGTGACTCTAGTTTAATTTTGTGTAGACTTGATTAGTGACAAACTGGTTCCCTATGAAAAATCCTTCTTAAATGAACTACCTATAATTATTTTGAATAGTCATTTCATTTAAGATTCTCGGCATTTTACTGTGCGCTTATTGTAATGTGTGTTCCAACTATTTAATTTTTTCTAAATTTATTTTGGATTTCTAAAATACATTTGCCTGCGGGCGCCAGGACCCTCTTTCAATTTTTTTTTTTTAGTATTGTGACTCTAGTTCAATTTTTGTGTAGACTTGATTATTGATAATCTGGTGCACTATGAATAATCCTTCTTAAATGAACTACCTATGAATATTTTGAATAATCTTTTCATTTAAGATTATGGACTTCTTAGTTTGAACTCTTTAATGTGTGTTCCTACTATTTGATTTTTTCTAAATTTATTTTGGATTTCTAAAATACATTTGCCTTCGGGCGCAAACACCCTCTTTCAATTTTTTTTTTAGTATTGTGACTCTAGTTTAATTTTTGTGTAGACTTGATTAGTGACAAACTGGTTCCCTATGAAAAATCCTTCTTAAATGAACTACCTATAATTATTTTGAATAGTCATTTCATTTAAGATTCTCGGCATTTTACTGTGCGCTTATTGTAATGTGTGTTCCAACTATTTAATTTTTGCTAAATTTTTTTTTTGTTTTCTAAAATGCATTTGCCTGCGGGCGCCAACACCCTCTTTCAATTTTTTTTTTAGTATTGTGACTCTAGTTGAATTTTTGTGTAGACTTGATTAGTGACAAACTGGTTCCCTATGAAAAATCCTTCTTAAATGAACTACCTATAATTATTTTGAATAGTCATTTCATTTAAGATTCTCGGCATTTTACTGTGCGCTTATTGTAATGTGTGTTCCAACTATTTAATTTTTTCTAAATTTATTTTGGATTTCTAAAATACATTTGCCTGCGGGCGCCAGGACCCTCTTTCAATTTTTTTTTTTTAGTATTGTGACTCTAGTTCAATTTTTGTGTAGACTTAATTATTGATAACCTGGTGTCCTATGATATCATTCCTAAATGAACTACCTATTATTATTTTGAATAGTTTTTTCATTTAAGATTATGGACTTTTTCGTTTGAACTCTTTAAGGCGTTTCCAACTATTTAATTTTTTATTCTAAATTTTTTTTTTGTTTTCTGAAATGCATTTGCCTGCGGGCACCCACCCCTCTTTCAATTTTTTTTTTAGTATTGTGGCTCTAGTTGAATTTTTGTAGTAGACTTGAACATTGATAACCTGGTTCCCTATGAAAAATCCTTCTTATGAACTACCTATGAATATTTTGAATAATCTTTTCATTTAAGATTATGGAGCTTTTTCGTTTGAACTCTTTAAAGAGCGTGTTCCTACGATTTAATTTTTTCTTAATTTTTTTTTTTTGGTTTTCTAAAATACATTGCCTACGGGCGCCAAGACCCTCATTCCATTTTTTTTTGTAGTATTGTGACTATTTATATTTTTGTGTATGATTTGAATGATTGATAATCATTTGCCATGTGAATAATACTTCTTAATTAATTACCTATAATATTTTGAATAATCTTTTCATTTAAGATTATGCACTTCTTAGTTTGAACTCTTTAATGTGTGTTCCTACTATTTGACTTTTGCTAAATTTCTTTTTTGGATTTCTAAAATACATTTGCCTTCGGGCGCCAACACCCTCTTTCATTTTTTTTTTTTAGTATTGTGACTCTAGTTGAATTTTTGTGTAGACTTGAACATTGATAACCTGGTACCTATGAAAAATCCTTCTTAAATGAACTACCTATAATTATTTTGAATAGTCATTTCATTTAAGATTCTCGGCATTTTACTGTGTGCTTATTGTAATGTGTGTTCCAACTATTTAATTTTTTCTAAATTTATTTTGGATTTCTAAAATACATTTGCCTGCGGGCGCCAGGACCCTCTTTCAATTTTTTTTTTTTAGTTGTGACTCTAGTTCAATTTTTGTGTAGACTTGATTATTGATATCTGGTGCACTATGAATAATCCTTCTTAAATGAACTACCTATGAATATTTTGAATAATCTTTTCATTTAAGATTATGGACTTCTTAGTTTGAACTCTTTATGGTGTTTCCTACTATTGATTTTTTCTAAATTTATTTTGGATTCTAAAATACATTTGCCTTCGGGCGCAAACACACCTCTTTCAATTTTTTTTTTAGTATTGTGACTCTAGTTTAATTTTTGTGTAGACTTGATTAGTGACAAACTGGTTCCCTATGAAAAATCCTTCTTAAATGAACTACCTATAATTATTTTGAATAGTCATTTCATTTAGATTCTCGGCATTTTACTGTTGCGCTTATTGTAATGTGTGTTCCAACTATTTAATTTTTGCTAAATTTTTTTTTTGTTTTCTAAATGCATTTGCCTGCGGGCGCCAACACCCTCTTCTATTCGATTTTTTTTTTAGTATTGTACTTAGTGACTCTAGTTGAATTTTTGTGTAGACTTGATTAGTGACAAACTGTTCCCTATTAAAATCCTTCTTAAATGAACTACCTAGAATTATTTTGAATAGTCATTTCATTTAAATTCTCGGCATTTTAACTGTGCGCTTATTGTAATGTGTGTTCCAACTATTTAATTTTTTCTAAATTTATTTTGGATTTCTAAAATACATTTGCCTGCGGGCGCCAGGACCCTCTTTCAATTTTTTTTTTTTAGTATTGTGACTCTAGTTCAATTTTTGTGTAGACTTGAACATTGATAACCTGGTTCCCTATGAAAAATCATTCTTAAATGAACTACCTATAATTATTTTGAATAGTTTTTTCATTTAAGATTATGGACTTCTTAGTTTGAACTCTTTAAGGTGTGTTCCTACTATTTAATTTTTTCTAAATTTATTTTGGATTTCTAAAATACATTTGCCTGGCGGCGCCAGGACCCTCATTCAATTTTTTTTTTTAGTATTGTGACTCTAGTTGAATTTTTGTGTAGACTGAATTATTGATAACCTGGTGTCCTATGAAAAATCATTCCTAAATGAACTACCTATTATTATTTTGAATAGTTTTTTCATTTAAGATTATGGACTTTTTCGTTTGAACTCTTTAAGGGTGTTCCTACGATTTAATTTTTTCTTAATTTTTTTTTTTTTTTCTAAAATGCATTTGCCTGCGGGCGCCAACCCCTCTTTCAATTTTTTTTTTTTAGTATTGTGACTCTAGTTCAATTTTTGTGTAGACTTGATTATTGATAATCTGGTGCACTATGAATAATCCTTCTTAAATGAACTACCTATGATATTTTTGAATAATCTTTTCATTTAAGATTATGGACTTCTTAGTTTGAACTCTTTAATGTGTGTTCCTACTATTTGATTTTTTCTAAATTTATTTTGGATTTCTAAAATACATTTGCCTTCGGGCGCCAAACCCTCTTTCAATTTTTTTTTTTAGTATTGTGACTCTAGTTTAATTTTTGTGTAGACTTGATTAGTGACAACTGGTTCCCTATGAAAATCCTTCTTAAATGAACTACCTATAATTATTTTGAATAGTCATTTCATTTAAGATTCTCGGCATTTTACTGTGGCGCTATTGTAATGTGTGTTCCAACTATTTAATTTTTTCTAAATTTATTTTGGATTTCTAAAATACATTTGCCTGCGGGCGCCAGGACCCTCTTTCAATTTTTTTTTTTTAGTATTGTGACTCTAGTTCAATTTTTGTGTAGACTTGATTATTGATAATCTGGTGCACTATGAATAATCCTTCTTAAATGAACTACTATGAATATTTTGAATAATCTTTTCATTTAAGATTATGGACTTCTTAGTTTGAACTCTTTAATGTGTGTTCCTACTATTTGATTTTTTCTAAATTTATTTTGGATTTCTAAAATACATTTGCCTTCGGGCGCAAACACCCTCTTTCAATTTTTTTTTTAGTATTGTGACTCTAGTTTAATTTTTGTGTAGACTTGATTAGTGACAAACTGGTTCCCTATGAAAAATCCTTCTTAAATGAACTACCTATAATTATTTTGAATAGTCATTTCATTTAAGATTCTCGGCATTTTACTGTGCGCTTATTGAATGTGTGTTCCACTATTTAATTTTTTTAAATTTTTTTTTTTTGTTTTCTAAAATGCATTTGCCTGCGGGCGCAACAACCCTCTTTCAATTTTTTTTTTAGTATTGTGACTCTAGTTGAATTTTTGTGTAGACTTGATTAGTGACAAACTGGTTCCCTATGAAAAATCCTTCTTAAATGAACTACCTATAATTATTTTGAATAGTCATTTCATTTAAGATTCTCGGCATTTTACTGTGCGCTTATTGTAATGTGTGTTTTCCAACTATTTAATTTTTTCTAAATTTTTTTTGGATTTCTAAAATACATTTGCCTGCGGGCGCCAGGACCCTCTTTCAATTTTTTTTTTTAGTATTGTGACTCTAGTTCAATTTTTGTGTAGACTTGAACATTGATAACCTGGTTCCCTATGAAAAATCATTCTTAAATGAACTACCTATAATTATTTTGAATAGTTTTTTCATTTAAGATTATGGCTTTTTCGTTTGAACTCTTTAAGGCGTGTTCCTACGATTTATTTTTTTTTTGTTTTCTAAAATGCATTTGCCTGTGGGCGCCAACATCCTCTTTCAATTTTTTTTTTTAGTATTGTGACTCTAGTTGAATTTTTGTGTAGACTTGAACATTGATAACCTGGTGCCATATAAAAATTTCTTCTTTTATAATTTAAATATTTTGAATAGTTTTTCTATATAAAATTCTGGGCAATTTTGTTTGTACTTTGTAATGTGTGTTCCAACTATTTAATTTTTGCTAAATTTTTTTTTTGTTTTCTAAAATGCATTTGCCTGCGGGCGCCAACACCCTCTTTCAATTTTTTTTTTAGTATTGTGACTCCAGTTGAATTTTTGTGTAGACTTGAACATTGATAACCTGGTGCCATATAAAAATTTCTTCTTTTATAATTTAAATATTTTGAACAGTTTTTCTATATAAAATTCTGGGCAATTTTGTTTGTACTTTGTAATGTGTATTCCTAGAATACAATTTTTTGCAAATTTTTTTTTTTGGTTTTCTGAATGCATTTGCCTGCGGGCGCCAACCCCTCTTTCAATTTTTTTTTTTTTTATTTGTGACTCTAGTTCAATGTTTTGTGTAGACTTGATTATTGATAATCTGGTGCACTATGAATAATCCTTCTTAAATGAACTACCTATGAATATTTTGAATAATCTTTTCATTTAGATTATGGACTTCTTAGTTTGAACTCTTTAAGGTGTGTTCCTACTATTTAATTTTTTCTAAATTTATTTTGGATTTCTAAAATACTTTGCCTGCGGGCGCCAGGACCCTCATTCAATTTTTTTTTTAGTATTGTGACTCTAGTTGAATTTTTGTGTAGACTTAATTATTGATAACCTGGTGTCCTATGAATAATCATTCCTAAATGAACTACCTATTATTATTTTGAATAGTTTTTTCATTTAAGATTATGGACTTTTTCGTTTGAACTCTTTAGGCGTGTTCCTACGATTTTATTTTTTCTTAATTTTTTTTTTGTTTTCTAAAATGCATTTGCCTGCGGGCGCCCCAACACCCTCTTTCAATTTTTTTTTTTTAGTATTGTGACTCTAGTTCAATTTTTGTGTAGACTTGATTATTGATATCTGGGCACTATGAAATATCCTTCTTAAATGAACTACCTATGAATATTTTGAATAATCTTTCATTAAGATTATGGACTTCTTAGTTTTAACTCTTTAATGTGTGTTCCTACTATTTGATTTTTTCTAAATTTTTTTGGATTTCTAAATACATTTGCCTTCGGGCGCAAACAGCCTCTTTCAATTTTTTTTTTGTATTGTGACTCTAGTTTAATTTTTGGTAGACTTATTAGTGACAAACTGGTTCCCTATGAAAATTCCTTCTTAAATGAACTACCTATAATTATTTTGAATAGTCATTTCATTTAAGATTCTCGGCATTTACTGTGCGCTTATTGTAATGTGGTTTCCCACGATTAATTTTTGCTAAATTTTTTTTTTGTTTTCTAAATGCATTTGCCTGCGGGCGCCAACACCCTCTTTCATTTTTTTTTTAGTATTGTGACTCTAGTTGAATTTTTTGTGACTTGATTATTGATAATCTGGTTGCCCTATACATAATCTACAGTCAATAGTAAATTACCACTTTAAAAACTAAAATGCAAATAAAACATACTCATATATCTGTTTTTAGTCTTGGTAAATATGTGCGGGAAAAAAGTATACTTAGTACAATGTAAAAAAATTTGGGAAGGAATCTTGAGAATTCTTTGACAAAGGATACCTAAACACAAAACTATATTTTAAATTAAAACTATTGATTTTATACATTTCTATTTACAAAAACTCATGAGTATTGAAAACATTATAAAATCCTAATAAAATAATATTTTTTTATATTTTATAATTGTGTGGCAAAAACATCGTTATTTAATGTTGGCTTGGCTGTATTTAAGTTTTTAATAACTATAACTGGTACAAAACTCTAGCTGACAGTCTTAAGACCGTGTTAAAAAACTATGATAATTAGTTAACGTCTAATTTCCTGTCCTATCCTTACCTCCGACCGAATTAATATTATTAAATATTTCTTTCATTGTTATGTTTACAATATCGAATACCTTGATAGTTAGTAGAAAAGGATCTTTGCAAGCTCACGACCTGTCTCGCTAGTCGTCCATCCACCATAGCTTCAACCAACCATAGGTTTACCTAACTAACCTCCTTATGACTTATTAGGACACTTTGAATAAAAAGATCCTGAGTTGCAGGTTGCCGATCTTAAGTGTTTGATTATCAAGTTGAACCTTTGATTGTTGACACCTTAATCCATGCTATGGATGGAGCCCATAGATAATAAAGATATGGATAGGCCACGTCTATTTTAAATACATCGAGGCCACGTTCCCGGAGGGGAAGGTATGTGAGGCTCCTTTATATTGGTAGTCGATACTCGATATAGGTATACTTATTTTTGGCCTCATTGTTCCCCTCCAAGACCGCTGATAATACCATTATGTCCTATCCATATATTTATTATCTATGATGGAGCCATATCCAGCTGCACTCTTATAAACAATTTGAATCACATAAAAGCGATCAACGAGTCTCTATTATCAGCATCTATCCTTTCACAACACACACTTGGAGACAACACATGCACATGAAAGGTTTTTTTAGAACAATATTTTTAAAGATTTTTTTAACTTCATGTTTTTTTAAAAATACCAGATAACTGTCGAGCATGGGAGCAACTTATAACGTATTCAATTAATTTTATTTTGGACTTATTGAATCATGCTATGGAGGATGGTCCTTTTGGTCGTCCAGTGTCCGTAAATATATCAATTCATAATAAGAAATCCCAGCCATGTCCCCCATACTCTGATATTAAAAGCCCATCCCACCTTCATATTGTAGAAAAGTTATATATTTCTATGCAAAAAGTAAATTTAAGACAAATTTGTAAATCAATGCACAGTCTCTCTATTGCATTAATATTTGTGATTTCATTAATTTTCAGTATTTTGTATAATTAGATTGAAAAACTAAGACAATATCATTTACACAAGACTGTGACTAACCAATCATACTTTGATAAAAGTATATGATATAAGTAACCTTCTATATTTGAATTAATCGTTTTTTTTCCCGGTACTGTATGGTGGACGGCAATTTAACTACGCCACTCAACCTACTGAGGCAACCTTGAGGCATTTCTTTTAGAAATTAATAAATCCTCAAACACAAACTCTTAATTCAAGAGTTTGTATCTGATACAATCCATAATATATATGAGTATATAGTACATTCGCGTAATATTTTTTTTATAATATGTACTGTTAGTGAAATATTAAGTTTGTATTTCTCATATAATATATGTTATGATATTTATGGACGACACTTGCACCACGGCCCCTCGATTCTAATGTGGCGACCAGGCACGTCTCTTTTAGATAAATGATTAAATACTTAGTCAAGTCTTCTAATTTACTAAACATTTATATTTTGTAGATAATTTGGGATAATTTGAAGAAAAATTTGAAATTGAAGAGAGACTGTGTGAAATAACAAAATATGTGGTGGTGAAAGGTACATTTGACGCGTGTTATAATGTATTATATTGAACTTTAGTTAATTTTTTATAATATAGTATAATAAACGTATATTATATATAGATTTCAAGTATGATTTTTTTTTGTTTTTTTTTTTTTTTTTGATAGTTACCCCTACCTATTACAATACAAGATACTTTATTTCTATATTTTGAAGCAATATATGTTTTGGATTATTTAGATCTATATCAACTAATTTCAGACCCGTAGTTTAGTATTAAAGTTTATGTGATCAGAGTCGTGGGACCAAAGTTTTTCAGACTCTACTAGAATGTTGTAGTCTTGGCGCCGAGTACGTACTTTAGGTGGGTGGGTGCTTGTTGGCACTGGGGTGTATAATAATATAATATCAAGTTATAATTTAACGGGCGTAATTGTAATTTGTATAAACCTGTGAACATATTTTTAAAATAAAAAAGAAAAAATGATGAAACTTTTGAGTTAGGTAAGTATTGTTTAATTTTGTCTATAAATTAATATTTTTTTTATTTTTTTTATAGTCTGATGGTTAAGAAATATTATATAATCTATGTAGGTACTTATTTTTCTTTGTAAATACTTGATTTATTGAATACCCAATTCATAGATATAATTATATAAATTAGTAATTTAAGTAGGTAATAACATTAAATATTAAATAATAGTTGTGTCTATATAAATAATTATCATATTTAAATTTTTTTCATAAAGATATTGAAACAGAAAAAAATGATAGTGCCAAAGATAACGAATCAAGCAATGATGAAGAACAGAGCCAATTTGGAGACGAAAACAAAGTTGTGAACAATTTAGGAAGTATACTCAATATATTTCAAGTTTGCCATACTTCTGGATTAAGAAGCATATTTCCAACAGTGTTCTTAGCTTTAAAAATAACTTGTACATTGCCTGTATCTAGTACGAGCCCCGAGAGAACGTTTTCAAAATTAAAAATTCTCAAAAACCGTTTACGTACAACTATTTCTCAAGATCGTTTGGAAGATTTAACGATTACAACATGTGAATCAGATGTTCAAATAAACAATGAAGATGTCACTAATATATTTGCAAGTTTAAGTTCTACATTATCAAAAAATCTAACTTACTACTTTTGAATAAATAAAAAAAGAAACACTAATGTAGTAATGTTATAATAAGATCGTATAATTAAATTAAAGTGTATAAAATTATTCATAATCTAACCTATACCTACTGCTAAAATAGTAACATTTATTTATTATTTATGCTTCAACATGAAAGCATAAATGTTAAAATGTATACCTAAAGTAAAGTTGTGTTAGCAAGGTGTTCAAACTATACAAAATATTAAATATAAAATAATGTTTCCATAATATAATTGGCTACCTATTTACTATTATAATTTATTTAAAACGGTAATGACTAACGACTAATGATATAATAATTTTTAGTTTGTTAATTAAGTTTGATGGAATTTTATTTTTTAAATTAATATGTTATACACTTATATGTATACACTTAACTTCTTTTATATTTTTAAACTTTGTCTCATCGGTTTAAAGGATTTTATATTTTTAAAACTGATGAATTTATTGAATTAAATTAATTTACATTGTGAATATAGCTAACTTTCATTCGCCAAAGTGAGAATACTACTTGCTGCTGCTTTATTAGGTTTTATCAGTAACATTATGTATGTATAGTACATTGTTGTATATATTATATTAAAATAATTTCATTGATACTTATATAGTTATATGTTATATTTTGTTGAAATGTATCAACTATTGGTTATTGGTCCATCGGGTGGGTGTGTGGTAGGTGCTAAACTAAGATGATATTTTGAACCACCATTTTTGAAGGACCCCGGCGCCACTGGTTGTAGTTAAATTAAACTATAATAGGCATGTGGAATAACAGTACCTAACCTTCTATGATAATTTTTTATGAATATAATATTATCAGTAATAGCTCAAATTTAGCACTTTTACGGTACTTAATACATTTTCCTAATATTTTAACAGAAATTATGGAGCTAAAAATATAGAAATACCTATACTATGTTACGGTCCATAGTTGATAGTTTTGTTTCATTTATAATAATAATGCTTTTTAATATACTTTTTCATAAATTAATATTTATTACAGTTGGCTTTTATGATTTGTTTGAACTATTAGTACGTATTTTTTGGGAGATCCCTATTATTACAACACCGTTACCAATATGCGGTTTTTTTGGGTTAATTCATTTAATAGTATGTTTTCATTATTTGATTCGTATTTATGCTTATTTTCTTAAAATGTTTTTATATTTTCGGTTCATCCGTTAGAAAAATAAATAGGTACCTACCTACCAAGTGTGTGAATAAAGAATTTTTTTTTTGTAAACCAATTTGAATTATTATTTATTATTATACTTTTTTTCATTGCATTAAATTCACAGCCCTGCTAATTACTTTTACTTCCAATCATAATACCTACCACAGTTAATGTTAAATGTCAAATTGTTAACAATCAACTGCTTGTTCAACTTGATAACACTTAAGAGGATGTCAGATTTTTAGCGCACCATTTATTTCTCTCTCTGACCCACACACAATCATTTTAGTGTTTTCTTAATCGCACATTTGGTATGCTACGCGTGGGTCAAAGATGGAAAACAAATAGTGCGCTGACATCCCAACCAGCAAATGATCTTTTTATTCTATCTTATAAGTCGAGGTTGTAAACCTATACCAACCGGTAACGGTATAGTTTCAGCCATGGAGTCATGGAGCCATGGAGCCATTGGAGCCATGGAGCCTTTGCAATTCATGATCCTTCCCTACGTATTCGGCATTGTTAACATAACTATTCTACCTTTACACATTTTCTTCCCCGTCTCTCACAGCTATATAAAGGTTCAGCCACTCTAATTCCACACTTCCATATGATCGGTATTCTGTCTATCCATCTTTTCTACAGCTAGTCTTCTCGCCCCTCGTTTCCCCCCTAAATTAACTTCTTTAGTCACTCTCACTCTCTCTTATCATACAGTGACCGAACCACCTAAACCTATTCTCTCTTGTTTTCACTGCAATATGTACACTACCCGTAGTTAATTAATTTCTTATTCTATCCTCTTTTGTACCTTAACACCTAACTTATTATTTTCATATCTGCCCTAACCTTACATTTCTTTTTCATCTTTCATACACCAAACATTCTGAAATCCTGTTGACCCATTTCCTTATCTTCGCCGTATCACACACTTCCTAATTCCTATTCACTCAGTCTCTAGTTACCTACAAGTCATTGTACTTGATTATCGGTGAAAATATTTAAATATCATTGAGCGAATTCCCTACTCGAAAGAATTACTTAAAAAAATATCATAGCTGACCAATTTTCTAATTTTTTAACACGACTTTATTGATAGCCGGAATAGTGTTATACCAGTATAATTACAATAGAAATATTGAACATTTTCAGGGCAATACATCCCCTGATCAATTAACAATTATAAAAAGAAACCTACTGAAAAATAAGAAAATACCCCGTGACCGAATAAAAATCTGCTACGAAACTGTAGTAAACGTATATGCTTCTACGTTACCGAGTTAACAGATTTTCCGTGACAATAAATATTTAATTCAAGTCTAAAGAGTAAATTTAAGCCCCAAAATAATATGAAAACAAACTTACGCATAAACATCGACTCTTCCGGTGAAACCTAGCTGTACTGCAGCACACGCTGTCGCCGACAGTTTCAGCTATCTTCATCCGTCAACATCTCGCTATGTGAAACTTATCTAGTATAGAATACTAGTATCTTTATGCTCTGTTATATATTCTGGTTTTTTATTTCAGGGGTAAAAATACATTTTTTTTTTTTTTTGATTTTGAATATGAAAGCTGTGAGATGGTCGATATGAATTTCGTGAGAAATCTAGAGGTACTAGAAAACTGAGACGAGTGTGTTGAATGAAATAAATTAAAAAATTGATTAACACAAAAATCGCTTTAAAATTAATTTAATTCAAATAATGAGATGAACCTTATTAGATCATTTAAATTTTCCAGAACAAGCCCCCAGTTGTTGGTCGCATGTCAGTTTTAACCATATACTAGACCACAAGTTTATAGACATTCTATAATGCATTCTCCTGCCGGTGGCCCTAGACACTGTTGGAGAGATTAAATTTCTTTAGTAATTAAATTACAGTACGGATTATAATAGTTACGTAGGTACTTGTCCAATACTCGACTATCAGAATTTAAATTAAAGAATGTGATATACCTAGGTAACCTATCGATCGATTCTAAAACAGAAACTTAACCTAGGTACAAATAATATCACAATATCAAATAGTGAAATTTGAAAATTTGAAGAAAATTTCCTATAGGTATATCCCGTAAAACCCCCAAAATAAAACGTACATTTGAGGTGTTCTCTTAAAACCCAAATGTTTAATGCCCGTATCCCGTATGCATAGAAAATGTATGTTTCACATTTAACGAAAACTAAAACTATCGTGACGGAACGGAATTATGAAGAACGTATAAGACAAAAATAATCGTCACCAAGTGGTAGGTATATTCTGCCATGTACTTACAAATGATATTAAATAACATTAATCATTATGTATTTTATTATTTTATTAGGTAGGTATAAAAACCTACCTTCCTACTTATAAAAGCATTGCCTAATCATTGATTTCAAATTTTAAAAATTATTCTACTATAACAATAAATTAACAGTTGTAGGCAAAGTATTATAGTTTAAGGTATTTTTCATGATATCCTAATTTTTGTACACCTATAAAACAACTGGATTTTAAAAACTACTCTACGTCCGGCGGGTATATAAGTTTGAACGACAATAAATATTTACATTAGGTCTACCGCTTCAACAGAGTAGAAGGACAAAACTTACGTAATTATTTATTCATCCCAATATTTAAAAATAATGTTTCGAATAAAATAATAAAAAAATTTAAGAAATACCTATTAATTAATATTAAATAACAAAATTAATTAATACATTTTGTATTTATTACTATATGCACTAAATCAATAGTGTCTAAAGTTATAAAAAAAACACCGCTTTTTTAACTTATCGGTACTACTTTTTGGATGTTTTAAATATATATTTTATTTTATGTTTTTAATGTTTAAAATGCAGTCTGCACCTTGTGCCAGTGATTTTATACGTAATATAATAAAATTGATACTAGTGATGGGTTAGTTTTTAAAATTATTTACACGATTTCAATAAAAAAATATCTATGAAGTATAAACATCCGCATTTCTATTAACTATAAATTCCCGGCGTATAGTATAACATGCAAAATTTGCGTATTAAACTTAGCGTGGTGAAACGAAGACGGTCTCGCGTATTTTGTACATTGCACTTTTGGGATTAAACTTATAAATGCTTCTACGTAACCCAGGTAACAGATTGTCCGTGACAATAAATATTAAATTTAAGCCTAAAAAGTAATAATATGAAAACAAACTTACGCGTAAACATCTACTCTTCCGGTGAAACGTAGCTAGAGTGCCGCCGTCGCCGAAGAAACTATCTTTATCCGTCTTCATCTCGCTCCGAACTGAAACTTGAAAGTATCGAAATTATTTTATGAAAATAACCTGAATACCTGATCATAACGAAATGTGCGAGTTTGTGTTAAATACTATAACTTAAATATTATAATGATACGGCTTATAACTGTCCGTCTATATTGGTGGCTTATTACTTATTTGTTCACTGAAATTATTAGAATTGTTTATCGTCGCCGACGAATGTCGACAATTGACGATTGCCATAGATATTATAAAATATATTATTTATTTCGATAAATCCATAGAACTTTATATTATACTCAGTATCCATATGGTCTATTGATAAACCGTATGTACTTTTACAGAAAGTAATTTGTGATCAGCAATGTACCTATTCTGGTTATCTATTTCAGTTATAGTTCGTATGTCAAATTTAACTATGCAAAACTGGTCCTCAAGTTTATAGACATTTTATTATTCGAATGCATTATCCCACCAGTTCCTCTAGACACAGTGTTTGAGAAGTTATATTTTTTTGGTAGGTACCTAATTAAATTACAATATGAATTATTATAAGTTACCTATGTAGGTACTTGTCCAAAACTCGACTACCGGGATTTAAATAAAATAATGTGATTTATAGGTAATACTATATGTATGGCTATTGATCTATTATAAAATAGAAACTTAACCTAACAATTATATCACGTTTTAACCAGATCGATTTTAGTTTTTGGTGTAACTTTAAGACTAATTACCGTAGATAGATATATGAAATTTTCCCTGAATGTTTATAATAACATTTTCTATACACTACCAAAATATTTTGACTTGTTTTTGCTGTTTGTGGACATTTTCAGTTTCCATTTTTTTTAGTTTTATTTTCTATAAATGTCAATAAATTTTTAGTAGTTGGGTCAAAAAGCATGAACATTTAATACAAGGCTCCTGGTATATTGTTACAATAGCAGGTGAAATTTTTTAAAATAGATAGGCACAATTTATGAAATTGAAAATTTAAAAATGATATTACCTATAACTTTTATACCTAAGATTTGAAAATTCAAAACAAAGTTCCACGTAAGTAGGTTATTCTTTAACCAAAAAATCTAAATAAATATAAAACACAATTTCTTTTATATTTTTATGATCGAATTGGACGAAATTAGATATTTAAACAAAGAAGAACGATTTTAGTTTGTGTTATACCTATTTTAAAAATATTATTCTTGGGTAATTGAAACGTCTAAAATATATGTATATGCGTATAATTTAAATATCTTTAATTTTGTTTTTATTGTAATCGATATATTAAATACTGTAATATATTGCATGTACAATAAGAAGTTATTTGCAAAATAAATTATTATTATTATAATTATTTTTCTATACCGAATGTCATTTTTTTTGTACCTAACTTAACCTAATTTAGGATTAGATTGTGATGTGTACTGTTTTGTTTAACTACTATAAATATTGTGTATAATAAAAAAAAATATACTATAATAATAATCTTACTATATTTTAATTACATACAAAAAGTATGTTATAGACCGCCCATGACATATAGAAACATGTGTGGTAGACGGCAAGTGTGCAATAGATAGCATACGACAAGAATACTCTATTATCATTAGATATGTGTCTATGCGTATCAAACTTAATAAAATTATTTTAAATACCAACCCACCAAGTTCTTCTTGAGAGGAAAAGCATGTGTATCGGTCGTCGGTCTTTGAGATATAGGATAGCCAACATTGAGTGCCATAATTAAGTGTAAACATAATATAAAATTATGATTATAAAACAATTATGTATTTGAATATAGATAAAACAACATAGAACAAACACATACCATCACATGTTATGACAAATTGTCATTATATAATTCTGATTTCAAATTTTTCTTATTCTGTATGAGTTAACCTTGAATTGCATACAATTTTATTACAGAAATAATAAAATACATTTTTTTCATACAAAAACCAATAAATTATAATATTATATTGTAATCAGTCAATATTATATTATTTTACATTTAATCCAACATTTAGTTTCTAATTATTTATTCGAGGTTTTGCTTTTCACCATATCCCTAAACTGAGTAAGAATTTTATTTTCTCTCTTCTGTCGTTCTTCTTTACTGAACATAGCCAATGCACGTTTTTCATCAGCAGAATAAATTTGATTTTCTTTACGAATACGCACAGCTTCCATGCGTCTATGCCGACTTCCGCTCATCACATACCCGACTGACTCGTAAGATGATATTTCATCACATGTCAAACCAATTTCACCACGCCGAGGAATACGTTTACCATCTTGTACATAAGCTGCCATAGCTGCACCTTCACCAGGCAATAGAGCGTGACCATACTCTCTTTGCGTTAAAGTGACATTAGGCTTTGGTAATGGTCCTACCATGTCATCTACAGTAGCTTCTTTGGCACCTAATACATAAATAATTAATTAATTTTATGAAAATACTATTTTGAAAAAATGCGCTTATTTACCTTTTTTCTCAATCCATTCATCACCTTCACCTTCACTACTGGAATCACTCGAACTATCTGATGATACTTTTCTCTTTTTTTTTTTCTTATGTGATTCTTTGTGCTTTTTAACTTTTTTGGACTTTTTTGATTTCTAAAGAAAATTTATATTTAAATTTAAACAAATAAAATAAATGCCAGAACTTTTAAAAATATTACCTTTGATTTATCTTTTTGTTTCTTTCTCTTCTTGTGCGATTTGATTGGAGCGATCGCAAGATTATTTTGATTTATAGTGTTTTCGTCATCTGTATCTAAACTGTTTTGAACAAAGTGCAAAGTGACAACTATTATTATTTATTGTTATGCTCCTAGAAAATAATGACATTGAAAAAATTGAAATTTGTGATATTTTTTTAATGTATAATGAATTGCCAAACAATATTCATGTCATAAAGATTAGTATTATAAATTATTTATGGTTAGGCAAAACCAATAGGAAAAACAACTAAAATATTTTCTTTTGTTGAGCATGCTATAATGATTTGGCAGTAATCTTTGCTCAACAAATACAAAGTATAAACATTTTTGTTTCAAATAACGTGGGTATATAGATTTTTTTAATTAAATTAAATTTGTATATAATCAAATTTAAGTATAACATTATGTAATCTAGTGTTATTTCTACAATATTTAAATTTTCAAAACGATGAGAATATGTTGTTTAGTTGCTCATTTTAATTTTGCTTCGAATTTGAAATTAAGAAAAAAAACAAGACAACAAATTAAATTTAAATAAAAACAAAATTAACTCCAGTATGAAAATCCAAAAATCTATACCCAAACTGTCAATAGTTTAATTACTATTGATTATCATGTTGCATACGTCAATCAACAGAAAGATATAACAAAAACATGTTGAACACCCGAAAAATTAGTGAATGATATTATTTTATTGACTGTGATCAGACGATCAACACATCTTATTAGGATTGTTTTTATACTAGACGGAAAGAAATGTAAATTAATGTTCAAATAATAAACTTCTAGCTACGGAATAAATTCAAATTAATAGAACCATTACTACCTATGTATTTATTTTAAAAATTTATAACTAAGAATAAAACTTTCTTGTAAGTAACTTAATATTTAATAGTTGATAGGTATGTTTACTTATATTTTGTACAAGTTATATTATATAATATGTAAAAAAAAAATTATTATGCATTACTTGTTAATAGGTTGAGGAGGTGATTTTTCCCAAATTTCTGGTACACCGACTAACCCTATGTTCTCGCGTTCTTTCCTTCGTCTATCGTTATAATTATTTGAATTTGACATCTTCGAAAGTTACAACTAGCATTGATTACAATATATATTGATGTACAATAAATATGTATATTTAATCAATGCAACTATATAGATTCTGATCTTTTTAATTCTGCAGTTTAATGTAAAAAGTAAATAGACAATTGTTATTTGTTTGTTAATTTGTTATCACTTAACTGTTCATAATCACGGACTAAAGATATAAGCTGATAATATATTAACTAGATTGATAACCAGTGATATGATGTGAAGTTATTATCCGCCATTTTGAGTTGGTCAAATGGTCAAATACAAGCCGAAATCCCACCAAAATTTGAATTCTTGTTTATAATATTTAAAATGTATTTTTTTTTTTTGTCATTGATATTCCTTTTTGTCACAATAAATCATGACTGCATATCTTCAAATATACATTTTTTCAATAAAATATCGATGTACTTGGTATATAGTTTTTTAAATGTATGATTTAAAACTTCAAACAATAAAGGAATTATCTATTATGTGGTACAACTGGCCCTGAGCACTTCCTACTGCCGACTGACTTTATCTTCCAAGACCCGTGCTCCTGCCACTATTTATCGTTCGACGCGCAACCATTTTTAAACTGAAGGCGGAGTGATGGAAGGATTATGAAGGTGCCGTTCGGGATGTGATTTAGACCACTGCGATGGTGCATCATTATCGTGACACCAACATGTTGGGTAAAAAATCTTTAATTTTTTATGTTTCATATTCCATATTGGCTTAAAAATATTAATAAAAATTTATTTTTAAAATAATTTTAGATTCTGAGCAGAGCGAGGAAGTTAGTGGTTTTACAATGGTGTTTTTTTTTTATATATCCTGTATACAAAATTTCTACCAGAAGAAGCAGTGCTTCGATTTCAACATATAGTACCTTATCTTTTAGCAAATTGGATCAAGATGGTACTTTAAAAAAGTTATTTTTCGATTTTCTCAATAGTTATTTAATGCCACTGTAGCAACGAATAAAAAATTATAATATTATAATATTACCTAATTAAACTTAAAAGCTATATAATAAATAATAAAAATTTAAAAAATCCAAACTGATAAACCGTCTCCGCTTAGAATCGTTTTACTTATACAATGATATTATATCATTGACTTCAAGTTTAATACAAACCATTATCCATTGACTCACTTGTAACCTACTGTACAGCAGAACGACATCCACTTACCTGCTTTTTTAAATATTCACTTTCAAAATAACTATTTGAATAAAATATTTTCTCATGGTTTTCAAATTTAATATAATATTTTTATTTATTATGAAATACAAATGGTTTTAATGCAGCTCGTTTGAAGATAAAGTTTCTAAAGCAAATTATCTTTTTTTAGATTTTCATTAATCATAAAGGAAAATTCTTTATAATTTATTTATTTTTTATATTCTTTTAATATTTTGTATTTAAAAAATTCTTCATCTAAATGTATTTGATTCAAAGAACTGCAAAAATAATCAGGGACTGGAACTTTTTGAATTTATCGGTAACCGTTCCGGTACCGGTTATCCAAAAATAAAATAAAGGTACCGGTTCCAGTTCCAGATAATTTCGGCACCGAATAGTAAAGTAATTTTAAATACATATCTGGACTGTGGGTTTAATTAATACTATGAGATATATTAGAAAATATATGATCATACATATAGATAGATTATACATAAAACAGTAGTACCTATGGTTGAAATGTACAAGGTTATTGCATATATACCTCTTCCCAATCAAATATTTGATAATAAAAATAATCAAGTATATATGCGCGGGATTTTAAATTTGTTAGCTATTGCCAGCGTATTTTTGATAAAATTTATATCTGTGACAAGGTGTATTGATATCCACCACGGACTAAGGTCCGTGATATACACCTTGATCTGTGATATCCCTTTACACAGCCATTTTGTTTCTGTTGATAACAATCCGAGTCGATATGCAATAACCTGTATATTTCAACCATGGTAATACCTTTAAATTACGATAAATAAAATAATTTTATTTTTGAACCTAAAAGTACCGTTTGAATTTAAAAATTCCGGTTCGGACTTTATTTATTAAAATAAAAGTTTCAGTTCTTAATATTTTGAAGGTTCCAGTTCTTTTAGGTTCGGTTCCAGTCCCTGATTTAAATATATAATTTTGTCCAAATTTGAATTTAAAATGTCAATAAAAAATAACTTACTGTGTTAATATATTTTTTGGTTACAGTATGAACTATTTATGAAAATCTTTGTTTTAAATGTTCAATCTTTAGTTATAAAAATTAAAAAATTAACATTTTATAATTTTTACTTGCAATAATTGATAATTTTCTAGATTTTGATACATTTTGTACTTATAGGTATAGTAATATACTTATACTTTAATACTTATAAAAAAAATTGTGCCTATGGATCTTTAATATTTTTTTGTTGCTATTGAAACAATATATCAGGAGCCACGTATTGCATTTTCAATTAGCTTTTTGACCCAAGCAATAAAATTGTATTGACATTTATAGAAAAAAATTATGTAAAGAATTGAAAATTTAAAATGTCCGTAAACAGCTCTAAATGAGTCAAAATATTTTGAATATTTTATCAAGTATAGGAATTGATAAAATAAACATATTGTGTAAATTTAAAGTAACTACAGTTATTCGTTTTTGTATTACAATAAAATAAAAAATTCGCTACATGAGAAATCGAGTGAATATATTCAATCTCAATAATGTTGCAAAAATGTGAATTTCAAACACTCATAAAAAATTAATTTGACTTTCTGGTAGTAATTTTTTCGGGAAAAACGAATTTGGTGTTAAATTTGAATTCAAAGACATAAAACCCTTGTAAAAGAAAAATTATTCTGAGCGAAGACGGTCTGACTGCAGTCTCAGTATTACTAAGTAGGAATATTTTATGATAGGTATAGGTAGTAGGTACTAATAAGTATTATTTTGATTAAAGTAATTTATTTTATTATTTAACATTAGTACTACTGCAACTAGTAGGTGAAATTCTATTTTACCAAAAAAATTGTATTTTAAAATATCATTGTGTGTATAAAATATAGTAATATTATACTCTAAAAAATGTCATATGAGTAATATTTTAATATTACAACAAAATAATTAAAATTGTTAATCTTAGTTTTAATATGTAATTTCGTCCATATTTGAATGTAAAACAAACCTGTGTTTGTATATTTTTTTGTTACAGTATGAACTATTTATGAAAATCTTTGTTTTAAATGTTCAATCTTTAGTTATAAAAATTAAAAAATTAACATTTTATAATTTTTACTTGCAATAATTGATAATTTTCTAGATTTTGATACATTTTGTACTTATAGGTATAGTAATATACTTATACTTTAATACTTATAAAAAAAATTGTGCCTATGGATCTTTAATATTTTTTTGTTGCTATTGAAACAATATATCAGGAGCCACGTATTGCATTTTCAATTAGCTTTTTGACCCAAGCAATAAAATTGTATTGACATTTATAGAAAAAAATTATGTAAAGAATTGAAAATTTAAAATGTCCGTAAACAGCTCTAAATGAGTCAAAATATTTTGAATATTTTATCAAGTATAGGAATTGATAAAATAAACATATTGTGTAAATTTAAAGTAACTACAGTTATTCGTTTTTGTATTACAATAAAATAAAAAATTCGCTACATGAGAAATCGAGTGAATATATTCAATCTCAATAATGTTGCAAAAATGTGAATTTCAAACACTCATAAAAAATTAATTTGATTTTCTGGTAGTCATTTTTTCGGGAAAAACGAATTTGGTGTTAAATTTGAATTCAAAGACATAAAACCCTTGTAAAAGAAAAATTATTCTGAGCGAAGACGGTCTGACTGCAGTCTCTGTATTACTAAGTAGGAATATTTTATGATAGGTATAGGTACTAATAAGTATTATTTTGATTAAAGTAATTTATTTTATTATTTAACATTAGTACTACTGCAACTAGTAGGTGAAATTCTATTTTACCAAAAAAATTGTATTTTAAAATATCATTGTGTGTATAAAATATAGTAATATTATACTCTAAAAAATGTCATATGAGTAATATTTTAATATTACAACAAAATAATTAAAATTGTTAATCTTAGTTTTAATATGTAATTTCGTCCATATTTGAATGTAAAACAAACCTGTGTTTGTATATTTTTTTGTTACAGTATGAACTATTTATGAAAATCTTTGTTTTAAATGTTCCGTCCTAAACTATAAAAATTAAAAATTTTTATAATTTTTTATTTACAATAATTGATAATTTTCGAGATTTTGATAAATTTTGTTAAAATTAGAACTTTATAATACTTATAAGAAAAATGTGCTTATGGATCTTTAATATTTTTCAGTTGCTATTGAAACAATATATCAGGCGCCTTGTATTACATTTTCAAGTTTTTTAAAATTTTATTGACATTATTTTATAGAAAAAAAAATTAAAGAATTGAAAATTTAAAATGTCCGTAAACAGCTCCAAATATTTTGAATATTTTATCAAGTATAGGAATTGATAAAATAAACATATGATGTAAATTTAAAGTAACTACAGTTATTCGTTTTTGTATTAGGTACAATAAAATAAGAAAATCGCTACATGAGAAATCGAGTGAATATTCAATCTCAACGTTGTAAAAATGTGAACTTCCAATACTCATAAAAATTTAATTTGACTTTCTGGTAGTAATTTTTTCTGGAAAAATGAATTTAACCTGCTGTTGTAAGTACTAATGCTTAATTGTAAAATAAATTACTTTAATCTCAATAATATCATCAAATATTTTACTTAATAGGTACCTAATATTTTAGGCTGACAGACTGTCTTCACTCAGAATCGTTTTTCGTATACAATTATTTTGTTAGAAAAATTATCAATAAGTATTAGACATTTGTAATTTATTAATGATGCCAACGAGTAGGCATAAATAATGAATACCTATTCAAATACAAGTCGTTATGTTCGAAAAACCATTCTGAGTAAATTTTGGCAAGCTTTAATATAGTTTCTTGGTACTTGGTACTTCCGCCCGCCATTTCCCATCAATTAACCTTCAAAGTTTTATTAATTAAAAAAAAAAAAAACGTGAACTAAACAACAATAAATTATCTTGACTATATTATATTAAGATAAGAATAAAAAAAATACAAAATTGTCGTGTAGGCATAATGAGGCTTAAGTATCTTTTAATATCTTTAAAAATGCCAATCACATGTTACAGCACCGCATACCTTTAATATTTACTAGTAGGAATCGTTACGTGTGTGAAGTTGCCCCCCCCCCATATTGGGAAAATCGACCAATTGTAAGTTAAAGATATTCATTTGTAAGTATTTGTTTGGATCGATTCGGCCGACATGGGGGGGGGGGGGGCTGATGGTTAATCACGTGGAATCATTCACGAAATAAAACGTCGTATAATTATGATTACCTGTATAAAAAATAATATGAAAAATGAAAAGCATAATAGTAAATAATTATATGATTTAGCGTAAACGGTAAAAAAAAAAATGAATATAATCAACGGGAAATAGTTGTCCACTCGTGTCACGTAAAAAGTATAAATGTTAAAATACAATCATCAGAGAATCAGACAATTGCTATTGCTTTCGCGCTGCCGTGCCTGTGCTTGCCTAGAGTACGCCTGCTCTTGACGGCGTGCCTGTAGCTCTTGCTCTTGACGACGGTGTTCCTGTTGAAACGCTTCACGACGCGCCTCAAGCCATTCCTGCTCTCGCTGTCGCTGCACCTGCAGCGCTTGCTGACGCTGTGCCTGCTCTCGCTCATGCTGCAGACGCTGTGCCTGCTCACGCTCACGCTGCGCTTTCAACTCTTGCTGCTGCTGCAACACCTGGTTGTTTTGCTGCCATTTACTGCGGGGGTTGTTACGGAAATATTTGCTTTCGTTCAAGTGTTCCGGTGTCCGTCGGTAGTACATAAGGTACAGCGGATAGAAGTCGTAGTCGTTGTATTTGACGTACACGCGGCCGTTGGAGCTCAGGGTTGTGTCGGCACCACCTGCCGGTACAATCAAATTCTGATTGCCGGACACCCGCTGCGTCTTGTTCACCAGTACAGCACATACGATGATCACCCGATTTTCTGCGTCGGCCCGTCGTCACGAGAACATAACAATAAAATAAAATGGATTGTACTTAACTATATAATATATATTGTGCTATATATATATATATCAGTGGCATGGAGAACTTGAAATTTTTTTGAGAAGCTAGTTTAATATTTTAAGTTACAACACCAATAAATCGATGATAAAAGATTCCACTGTAGTAGCACTGTCATATTTGTGTTTTTATACCTGTCGTAAAGTTACCACTAAAATAGTATTGTTAAAAATAAATTATCACCTAGGTATAGGCTATATTGTCCACCTACTAACCCTTTAGGTATAGCCTCTCAATTACCCTATTCACTAAGCCACAGCGTAGGTAGTATAACCACTATAACCTAATCTAAACGCAACTGAGATGATGGAATTTAATATACTATTACTAGTGTTATATTATGTGCAATATTAGGCGATTTTGGGATAAAACTCGCATTTTATCAAAAAGGACTAACGTTTTTGAATTTTGTTATTACAAAATACAATTTTTGTCGTTATTATTTCTAGTTCGTTTATTTACTTAAATATTAATTTTGTTTGTTAGAGAAGGGTGATAAGAAAATATTAATGATAAACACTATCATAATACCTTCTTTGGGGGAATGGTCGGCATAATAGTTGGCATAGTCGGCGTCGTCGCTGAACGACACACCGCACCCAAACTTGGAGCGTCTGGTGCGCCGCCAGTCAAGTCCGTTTTTCAACGACTCCAAAGCCCTGGACTTAGTGGTCACGTGATATAGAATAAGTTCCTTGTCACCATACCGCATTTCTTCCTTACGCAGCAAGTACATACCATACATCTGCGGGGCATTGACAACATGTATCAAATCGACGTTGCACTGAAATTTATATACGACATAAATTATAGATAATATTATATATTAATGTTGAGTAAATATTGAATCATTGTTTAAATAATAGAATTTTGTTAATTCTTATAACTATTATAGTATATATTATTAAACTTTTTTAGATAATAATTTATTATAAACACACAATTTTAATGATTGGGTTTATGATTTTAATAATTATTTTTTTTTTATATGTTAGGTTTTGGACTCTGCTCATCTCCACATACTTATCGGATGAGTTAAATTGTGACATACATCTTACAGATATTTTATTGTTGTCATGATAAACTATTATTATTTATTATCATTAGTTCTAAAATTCCATTCAAAATGCTTATATTCAAAGTGCACAAAAGCAAACATCTGCTGTATTCATTGTAATATGTACATTGACTTTTTACTCACAATTAAAAAATTGGGTATAACATTTTTACACTTAAAACTTCAAAAATAAATAACTCACAAACAAGGTTTATGCACTGGCACTCGTTTATGCCCAGGCTTGATTAATGATCTGAATAAAAATATACCTATTAACATTGAAATGTATCAAAACATTTGTTCCATAATATGAAAGTTACTATAATAATATAGTAATATATGTGATTAAAGAATATTACATAAAAAAATTATAGGTACAAACACCAAATAGCAAACTATATAGTAGGTATAATATAACTATTTACAATTTCGAATTTTGACACATAATATGGATAACACACTTACAAATGAATAGTAACTTATACCTATATACACCAATATAACAAAACCTTTATATGTATGTTATAAATAGATTCATATAAAATATTTAATATGGCAATATTGGAAAAAAAATTATATTGATAATAATAATTGATTGGCATTGTTCTTCAATAATCGATAACATTATCATTATTCATTGAGTAATTTTAGTAAATGTCGTGCAACTAACAATTAGTAAATAGCCAATATTAGAATTAAAACCTTATTCGAAATTTATTGAGAACTTAATTATTTTCATTATTGATTAAAAGTATTTTAGTGGCGTAGCCAGGGGAGGAGCTGAGAGGGCTGCAGATACCCTCCCCCCGAAATGTTAAGAAAATTTAAAAATTATTTTAATGGTCTATGATAGTCGTTCAAAATGTCTTAAATTATATTTAAAATATTTAAACATGTACTATAAGTATTAAAACTTTTCAGTTATCTATGTGTGCTAGTACGTATTAATGTGTAAAAGTATAAAATTTGATCAGCTACGCCACAGAAGTATTTTGACGAATAACTAATAAGCCATGCGCATAAAGTTGTATACCATTTAGAAAACTTAGCGTGCTATACTTGATATTTTCTACGCCGCACAGAAAAACGATTTGACATTTTTTGTACCTTAACTTTTGTGATACGATAACGCAAACGACATAGCTGTTTGAGGTTACTATGGTAACGTAATTATATTATTCATCATCGGTTGCTAGGAGCCACCAGCTAGGTACTGTACCGCGGAATATTATTTAAAGTTATAACATTAACGTCATCTTCGTTATTTTTTGGTTGGCATAGCAACTGTAATGGTCGGAAAAAATTCAGTTAAAAAAAATTGGTTAGGAAAAAATGTTGTATCCAGCACAAAAACATAATATAATACCTATACCTACATAGTATAATAGATATGGTGTACAATTGAGGTTGTGCTCAGACGTAATAATAAATAAGTATGTCATAGGTAGGTACTATATACTATATACATAAGTTGCTCCGATAAGACCGAGGATAAGACAGTGCTTAATCGTATTTTACTGAAAAAATGCAAACAAACCCAATGGTCGATTATTACAACAAATTCATAAGCCAGTAATTAAATTATTGTTTGTCGTTTGAATGCATATAATATATATTATATTTTATCTTATCTTATTGTTTAATGTGTTCGATTGCTTTCGATTTTGTTTGCTAAACCATTTGTTTACTTTTTGAGTTATTACTTTAATAATACTACATAATTATGTTAAAAAAAACATGGATAGTATTTTGCAACAAACATGTAGGTAGTTAGCTTTACCTAGTGAGTAATAAGTAAGTAATGAGTATATAGCTGATCGAGGTACCTATACTTATTTGAAATTTAGCTGTAACCTATTTCTTAAAGTTTTAAAATAAAGAAAATTAGAGTTATACCTAAATATTATAATTAATGATGGATATGAATATTAAAAATATTTTCATTTAATGAACCAATGGTGAGATAATGTCAATACTGCCGTCCTAAGAAAAAACGCCGTAAATCGAAAAAAACTACTATTTTAGTAGTTAAGTATAATTTAATGGACCGTGATTGGTCCAATAAATTTTAGTTTGATTTTTTGCTGAACATTTTTAATACATTTTTTTTGTGTATTCAATGAGGTGTTCCTTTTTCTCAGTCCGTTTATCGGTGTCTAGCAATGTAGAGTGTATACATGCAGTAGTATACTAATTACTATAGGCATTGATGTATTAAATTTGTTTTAGTCGTACGCTTATTATTATAATTAAATTATAATAAAAGCCCAAAGGTCACCTCGATTGACAGTGCCTTGGAGTATATACGATTATAATTAAATGTAAATCATAGTATACTAATACCATACATTACGGGTATTTATATAATATAAGTCAACAATACTAATGTGAGGCGAATGAACGATTAAGTAGTTTGTAGTTTTGTACCTGCCTATATATTACAATTTATTGTATAATATAGATAGTATTTATTTTTACCTACTATTATAAAAATGATTTAAAAATTAAAGTGAACAATTTTTCTGAATTAAAATGTCTAATTTATTATATACATTTCTAAAACGTGTTCTTATTAATTAGATTGTCTGTTACTTAAAATTTGTTTTTATAATGAAAAATTGTGTTCAGCGTCTACACTCGATTAACATTTTAATTTCCTGATGTTAAAACCTCCGAGTTAATGTTTTATTAGTTTTATATCCTGCGTATGAATGTACACCGTTAACTCGTAATGATATGAAGTTTATAAATAATTACAAGTAAGATATACCAACTAAATATATAACTACGTGGTAGTGAAATATTATTTATATATTCTGTGGTCATTGGTCTGCAGTGTTGTAGTCGCGGTTGGTACTCACCCCGGGAAATGTTTCGTGGACGAGACGTTCGAGTTGTACGGATTCTTTGTGGCCCAGATCTTCGAGCAGCTGACGCCCGTCATAGCGGATGGACGTCGAGTTATTGTGCCGCCTTTGTAATTGGACCGCAGCGTGAGCGGTAAACTTTGACGACCTTTGAGAGTCTTTACTTCTGTGGTGCGAATACATCGGCACTGTATCGTCTAGAACCGCTGCGGACGAGACGACGACGGATACTGAAACGGGTGCTGTTCGAGAACGGCCAAGTTATTGAAAACGAGACTGCAGAAGACACACAATAAAATTATTATTCTTGATAGAAAAATAATTAACGTTTAGTTCAATCACTATAACTCTAAACTTAAGAGTCTAAAGGTACATGTAATATAATATGGTATACAGGATGATTTTTTTATCGTGAACCAATTAATATCTCGAGAAGTATTAGGAATTTTAAAATAATTTTTTTTTAAACATTCTAGGTTTTACTATTTTACACTGTGTTACAATTTTGATAATTTTAATTTCCTACCTTATTTGATAAAACACTATCAACTTTCGATTTTCAAATGGCAATACCTATTTTCGATAATGAAAATCTATAAACATACAGAAAAAATAATCTTAACGTTTACAGAATTTAATTTGAGTAATTCGTTTGCGACTTATTAATGCTTAAATATTCGTTTATTTACTGCTACCGGGCAATTTAACAAAACCAACAGTAAAAACCAGAAGTCAGAGCGAAATTTTATCTCAATTCAACAATACGGTTATAATCGATAATAACAAGATATATCATAAATAAACAATACTACCTATTAGAAAAAAAAAGTGTCCCCTATCATTACTCCCACCAGAACATCGAGTGTCAGTGAACGACTGGCTAGCAGCAGCACGGCAAGCTGTATCAGCTATAAAGTATAGAAATAATTTTACAATTTACTATCATGGTTACATAATATAGCATTGGTTACAGATTCCTGCTATATGGTCTTATCACCATCACGTACCTTAAGTAGATAAACGATACTAAATGCCGGTAAACTGATTCTGAAAACATGTGATTATTGGTCAATCGTTAATGTTAGTTTCCCATCATCAAATATCGAATAATAATAATTATTAATTAATTATTAGTCTTTGAACGTTTAACCACAGAGTACGTTTTAAGTAAATACTAAATTATGTGTATTATTTAAAATATAAATTTAAAGTTTAAATCAGGGCTTGAAACCGGTTACCGGTTTTTACCCGAATTTTGGGGAACCTATAATCGGTTACCGTTATTGTAAACCTATTTGTACTCCCGGTTATCGGTTACCGTGACAATTTTTCAGCTAACATAAAACGTTATAATAACGTAGTGTGTTCTAGTCCGTTAAGAATCGATTACCGGTATTTATAAATACTGACTACTGTTACGTATGAATTATAATAATATTATGTTTAATTTATTTTAGCTACATAAATGATAATACACTCGTAGATACTAATGGTTTAATAAATAATAACCTCTTAAATCATACTAGGTATTATATATTCGTTTTTTTCCCCTAGTCTAAATTCTTGTAATAATAATTCAAATAATTGGTATTCTACATTTCTATCTCCTACTTACCTATAACATAAAATATCGTTGGCTGGTAATGACAGTACTCGATAGTCGATAGTCCCGGTCTCCCTCATCGTATATTCTACTGGGAAATCTAAAAATAACCAGATTCCTATAACAACACGAATATTGTATTAAGTACACGGGTACAAAGGTGTAGTACAATTTTTTTTTAGAAAACCGGTATTTAATCGGTTACCGGTAACCGACATTTTTTGGAAGCGGTTATCACTTAAAGGTAACCTGTAATTTTGAATATAGTACCGGTAATTGACTACCACGAACAACAAGACCGGTATAAAACCGGTAACCGGTATCCAATAAATTTTATTAAATGAAAAACGGTTTCAAGCCCTGGTTTAAACCAATTCATTCTAATGCATATTATATTTTTTGATAGTGTTATAATGTTGTATTTTGGTTAACAAACTTGAATTTAATTAAAAATATATATATATTAAATCAGCAATATTTTTATGTTTAATATGAGAATTAGATTTTATACTTTGCCGACAACTTTATTAACTTAATATACAGATACTAAATATGTATATGACATAGTATGTACTTGGATTCTGGATTTAGAGCTAAGACTTAAGTAGTTAAAGATCTATTCACACATTTCGTTTTTTTTTAGTTATACATTTTCAATGCCCCTCCCATTTAAGGTTTTCTTTTCATTAAAAATAAATAATTATAAATCAATCTGTGTATACTAAAAAAAAAATAGAATAGGTAAGTTATTTTGATCAAACAAATAAAGTGACACGACAAATAACCAACATCAGACTGATGTTATAATGTTTTGTGCATCGAAGAAGTGAGTCCTGTATTGTTAATCTGTTTGCGGGACTATAGGCCCAGAGCCCGTTGTTCATAGTGCCTACCCGACTTTCCGTATATAATTATTAGGTATCCTGGGATATATTTTTTGTATGATGTATAATTTGCATTTTATATTAAAACTATCTTGTGTGTGAATAAACCAAATAATGGACATTAATTCAATACTAAATTATCAAAGGCAATAAACACATTAGGTAGTTATCAATAATTTTACTAGAGTATGAACAAATTTCCATAGTGCAAATGTTTGTAAGATTTGGGTAAGGCCATAACTAATAAAAAATTAATACTTAATATGTCCACTACCCTAAATAAATTAATAAAATCAAATGAATATTGAACATACTTTATATTATCTACTATCCTAACCTAATTAGGGCTTGGATGTTGTTACATTAATTAAAAATTAAATTTTATTAAAGACTAAAGGTTATAGCTAGACTTAGAGAATTAAAAGCTTTAAACATAAACATCCGCACACAAATATGAGCAAATAGGTACAAGAGTAGAACAAGACAATTTTAACAGAATTTATTGAAAAATGTAAGTAATAATTATTAATGTATTATCAATTTTCCTTTTTTAAATAATTGTACCCATTGCTCCCATGTTTTTGAACAAAAAAAAAAAAACGATAGACCGATAGGAGAGACTAACATCTGTGGCATGGACCGCATGCCATCATCACATGGAAGTCACATACTATTTACACAACATTGGTAAAATACATCACATTTGTGTAAGCAATTTAAACTACATTTTTATGAAACTTTTTTGCTCTAATAAGTAGAAACCTTATAATATGGAAAAAGTTGTATGTTATTATAAATTTTATAATATGAGTTTTTAAATTAATTATAACAACATAAAAGTCCCAATCATGACATCAAACATATTTATCAAGTATTTTAAATATGTTAATTGCATCAGTAAAAAATCATCGTAATATATTCTGAGTGGTGAATAAGGTTAGTTTTAGACCGTGATTGAAAAATTTTTAGAAGCATTTTCCATCTGGATTTAGAGCAATTTTAAAATTTTTACATTTTAATATTAATAAATATATAGATATGAAATGTGTTCAATTTTGATAAGTAAGGATCAACATTCACTGATATAAAGACAAATAATTGTTGAACCATTTAATAAATATTAGTATATTAAAATTACCGAGGAATGCAGAGTAAAATAAATTTAAAAGCAAATTCATTATTTCTGAAAGACCATTTTAAAACTTAATTTAGTATTAATAAATGTGTACAATTTTGATACATAAGGATCAATATTCACTAAAAAAATAATACATTATTGTTGTAATTTAGTAAATATTATTATATTAAAATAATTGAACTATTATGTAAGGTAAACTAAATTTAAAAGCAAATTCATTATTCATTAATATCCAATATAAGTAGGTATCTATAGAAATGTAGAGTTTATGAAAGTCAGCAGTTTTAAATGCCTGGTAAAAACATACTTCATACCTAATTTAAACTTGGTTAACATTGTTCATACAATAGGTTCAATCGAATATTAAATTATATGACGTATATTTACTATTTCGCTATATTTATTACATTATTAAATGAGACTAAAGTTTAAACAAATTACTTAAAAAATAGGTATTTTAAAGTATTCATATGCTCAAATTGGTTAAAAATAGTTGATTTTGTGCAAATAACCTTGTAAAACAAACTACAGTCTACAAGTCTTTAAAAAGTTATATCAAATAGGTACCAACAAATTGTTTAAAACACTCGCAATTCTTTTATTTGCAACACGTTATATACTCTCAATACAATATGATTATGACTGCCATTTTAGACTTGCAAAATTTGGTTCCACTTTTCATTACAATATCAATATAAAGAATATGATTTAATAAAAAAAACAATGTCACATTTAAAAATTTAGGAAATTAAGAATACACAAAGAATTGTGATGAAAAAGCTAATATGGAATTTGAAATCCTATTTAGGTACAAATGAACAATGACTTTTAGATAAACTGAAGTATAATTTTACTGAGAATAATGACGACTATGGAATTTAAAAATGTCTAATTCAAAATGGTTAAATGTGTCTAGATGTCAAAAATTTTAAAAATACTTTAATTCTTCATAAATTATTACTCATGAGTCACGAATCAGGAATTAAAGTAACTACATTAGCAAATCTAGATATTTAGCTGCTGAAATATGCTGAATTGTTCCACTTTACATTAAAGTAAAAATATATTATCAAACATCACAATGACACAATATGAATAATATGGAGAATATTGTTTAATAAAAATAACCTAAAATTAAAATTAAATAAACAATGAATACACATTGAATTATTGATGAAAAAGCTAATTTGAAATTCGAAATCCTAAATAGGTACAATTGTACAAATGAACAACAACTTTTTGAGAAATTGAAGAATATTTGAGAATAATGACAACTGAAATTTAAAAAATATCTTATTCAAAATGGTTTATCTAGTCTAAATTTCAAGAATTTTAAAAATGTTTGAATTCTTTGGAAATTATTACTCAGAGTCATGAGTCACGAGTCAGGAATTAAAGTAAAATTATGGTAAATACATTAGAGAATCTAGAAATTTGTAAATAAATGAAAATTGTACATTGAATTGTGATGAAAATGCTTATTTCAAATTTGAAATCTTAGATAGGTACAAAATGTATAATGACTTACAATGAATCGGCTCTAGTAAAATTAATAAGTAGGTAATAAATAATAATAATATATTAGTATAAGTATGTATAATAATTAATAAGTAGATTTTAGTGGCCATTAAAAATCTCACAAGGTATAATCTACATTTCAAGAATTTAAGAAAAGTGTTAATTCTTTAGATTTAAAATTTACATTTCATAAGATTAATAGTTGAAGTTTAAAGAATCATTGTTCTTAAAGTCAAAACCTCCAATAAATATTAGGGTAAAATCAATCTCTTATCTAGTGGTATAAAAATGTATATTGTATAATGTTGAGGTTATCAATAAATGTATTAACATTAGCACTTAGAATATAAAACTAGATTAAGAATACTATATTCACATACCAACTACCGATATAATTAAATATGATTATTGTATTCAGTGGCATATTTTATTATTTAGCACCTTTTTCGGCCAGAACATAAAAGATTTATAGTAGGTACTATAAGAATTATAGGTCATGAATGAAAGAAATTTTTCACTCAGAGAAAAAACAAAAATACAATAATAGGTACATACTATAAAGTCATACTACTTAAGTCTTTGTTATGTACCATGCATTAGTATATTTGTTATACTATCATAATTAAATATGACATTGAAGGCATTAACAAATTGATAAATAATTAAACTATAACTATAAACATAACATTCTCAAATTTTAAATAATGATAGTAATGAATAAAAATATAATTTTTCTATGAGATATAAAGTACCTTTTAAGAATTAGTGTAAATATTTAAATATACCAAATTATCTCGCAAATTATCGAAATTATATCTTTTGATGTCAGTTTAAAACGAATGCAAACATTTCCAAACGATAAGAACTAGTTAACAAAAACTCAAACGCATTAACTACCATGACTTATAAAAACAACTTAATAGAAATAATGAATAAATTAGATATTATGTATTTTTAATTGTAATATAATTTAACTTTTAAGCAGTCTTAGATAATAATCTTTTAGTTTTAACCACGGACAAAGGTATACAGGACTGGAAACGACGGGATTATCAATGGAACCAATGTACAACGCTAGTTGGTACAACGTCGATCTTAGCGCCATCTAAGTACATATGTGCATTGCATAATAATACTTGTAATGGTAATAATATATTTAATTGTAATTATTATTTATTGTACCTACTAACTATATGGAAAAATATATATCATAATATTTAGTTAAGAATTAAGATCTAAAATTTACTTGTATATTTGTATAGTTGACTTAGTCAACCTATATCTTAGTCCGTAGTTTTAACTGTCATATTAAAATTATGAAGTATGAAGTGACAAGCGTTATCAATTATCAGGTTATCAATGAATAACCACATGTTGTGAAACATTTCGTAAACATCATGGATGTGTTAGCTGGGAGTGGTGATAGATATTAAGGTCCAATTTGCGTGACCTTTGTACTTATTAGTACTTATCGATTATGATCGGGTATTGTTAAATTGAGATATAATTTCGTTTTGACTTCTGGTTTTAGATTCTGAGCGAAGCGATGAAAGTATTGATTTTATAATGTTGTGTGTTGTTTTTTGTCTGTCATCACTTTTTAGGACAATAAAAGTGCTTGGATTTTCTTCAATAGTATAATACTATCTTTTCTGATAAGAAAGTGAATCTAGTTGGTACTTTGGGGGGTCAAAGTAAAATATTTCTCAGTAATTTTCAAACGTGACGTGAAAAACAAAAGAAAAATTAAGGAAAAACGGAAATTTTTACGCAAAATCTGTTTTCGAGAAAATCGATTTTGGTTTTTGGTGTAACTCTAAAACAAATGAGCGTAGGTACATGAAATTTTCACTGGTTGTTTATATTTTCATTTTCTATACACGATAAATTTTTAAAAATATTTTGATTTGTTTTGGACTGTTTAGGAACATTTTCAGTTTCCAATTTTATTAGTATTTTTCTCTATGGATGTCAATAAAATTTTATTTGTTGGGTAAAAAAACTTGAAAATTTAATATAAGGCTCCTGATATCGTTCTAATAGCAGTTGAAAAATATTAAAAATACATAGGCACAATTTTTTTTTATAAGCATTTAAAGTTCAAAATTTGACAAAATTTATCAAATTTATAATTTAATAATTATTTTGTAGTTAAAAATTTATAAAATGTTCAACTTTTATAGCTAAGGATTGAAAATTGAAACAAGGTTCCACGTAAATAGGTTATGTATAAGTTACTTCATTCACAATATCATCAAATATACTTGGTGATATCATGGGCTGACTGACCGTTTTCGCTCAGAATCGTTTTTCTAATACAATGATATTATATCATTGAATTCTAATTTAACACCATCCATTACAGTGACCCACTTGTAACCTACTGTACAGCAGAGCGACATCCACTTACCCACCTTTTTTACTGTTGGGTTTGTTAAATTGCCCAGTAGCAGTAAATGAACGAATATTTAAGCATTAATAAGTCGCAAACCGATTACTCAAATTAAATTCTGTAAATTTTAAGATTATTTTTTCTGTATGTTTACAGATTTTCGTTATCGAAAATAGGTATTGCCATTTGAAAATCGAAAGTTGATAGTGTTTTATCAAATAAGGGAGGAAGTTAAAACTATAAAATTTTAACACAGTGTAAAATAATAAAACCTAGAAAGTTAAAAAAAAATGTTTTTTTTAATTCCTAATATTTCCTGAGATATATAAAAAATCACCCTGTATACCTACCACTATACCAACTGTATAAATTAATAAACTATACACACAGTGAATTTGGAGGATTTTAAAACTGTACACTGAAATTATATTTAAATGCGTACGTGAAGTCAAAATATTATGTTGAATATATTGAATTTCACACGTTTGGATAATATTATTATATTATTAATTTAAAGTTAATAATGATATCACTCGGTTGTAATACTGTTTGCTCACCCGACGCACGACGAGAAGATGAGGACGAAAACTGCTCGTAGAATGTGATATGGACTGGATAGGTATTTTTTTGCGGCTACTTGATAATATCATTATCATGTTATTAACAATGTAATTACAAATTATAAGAATGTTTGTTATCATCACTGTTATCGCCAACGTTGTCATCATCGGTGCACACCGGCAGCCACAATCACCGACATCCACGGATGCTTATAGTATGATAATATTATGTTATGCTATAACTCAAATATTATTAATTATTTTTAAATTATTGAAAATAGTTAGGTATGATGTCTGTGTCTTATTGCAGACGGCGCAAAGATCACCGCTCTGCGCAATCGTGGGACGTGCATTTACTGTGACAACTGACAACGCTGAAAACTGATTGTGAGTATAGAACAATAATATGATATTAGTAATGAAAGCGAACTCTTTATTATATGAAGATAACGGCGGCGGTAGACTCGAGATTCTTCGGCATAGCGTGTAAGGGGTGGGGGGGGGTATTATTCTAGTATGTCAATGATAACCAATCGCATATGACTTTTATTACATACAAAATAATAATAAATGTTTTTATTTTTTTTATCGTCAATAAACGTAAACCGAATATGACTGGGTTTTAGATACTATACATCATCTTATCTTAAGTTCTATGGAACATTACCTAAACAAACAAAATATTTATGTGACCTTCTGCACCTTTAGACTTTAACTATACAATATGTATATTATATTACATATAATAATGTATTGTAAACCCATAAACTAATATAAAATAATAGCGTGCTTGCCTGTTTATAATTATATACAATATAATGCATACATATATATTTTATAAAGGTAAACATAATATGTCTATATCGAACAAAATAATATTTAAATTTAAAATATAAGATTTATATCTAGTTTTCTTGAAGAAGTTTATAAGCCATTGAAATATTTCTAGAAAATTATAGAAAAATATGTCACGTATGTGATCATGGCTTTACATAACTCCGTCTCTTTGTCCTCGGACTCATATTGATAGTATCATATTATGCAAAGTGTTTAGGTTTTATTAGAAGAATTGCTGAGCAATCGAAACTTTATAACTCTTTACGAAATTTTAAGAAGTTGAAATTAGATTGCGTCTTTATATAAAAAGATATGTTAGCTTCAATAATAATTTATGGATTTTTTATCATTTTTTTAATAGAATTTTTGAAAATACAAAAAAATACAATTTTGCCCGATAGGTGGAGCGAAACCGTGGTATTTATTTGGGGTAGAACTGTGTATGGTACAGTTTTATGATCTGAAATAGTAGAAATGGGTAAAAAATGGGCATTTTATTTTTTATATTAAAAATAAAGGACTCTAAAATACGTGTATGTATTAACTATTCATATTATATAATCCACAAAAATATCAGTCAAATGTAAAATCAATTCTCATTCTCAGTTAACACACTCAAACCATCCAGTTGTGCCTCTATTTTACTTTTTTATAGCCTCACTCATAAATAAATAAAAATAACACATATGTCATACAAGTATTTCCGTTTCTTATTTAGTCCCAAAAACTTTTAACGCTATGCTGCTTTATCTGAAAAAATATATTTTTAACAATAGAAATAAGAATAATTATAAAAACGGTGGACAAGTGGGTATCGCTTTGCTGTACAGTAGTTTACAAGTGGGTCACTGTAATGAATGGTGCGTTAAATTTGAATTCAATGATATAATATCATTGTATAAGAAAAACGATTCTGAGCGAAAACGGTCGGCCAGCCTATGATATTATTAGGTATATTTGATGATATTATTGTGAATAAAGTAATTCATATATTTACCTATTTACGTGGAACTTTGTTTTAAATTTTCAATCTTTAGCTACAAAAGTTGAACATTTTATAAATTTTTAACTACAAAATAATAATTATTAAATTTTAAATTTGATACATTTTGTCAAAATCCAAACTTTAAATGCTTATAAAAAAATAAAGACTAATAAAATTGGAAACTGAAAATGTTCCTAAACAGTTCAAAACAAATCTAAATATTTTGAAAATTTTATCGTGTATGGGAAATGCTAATACAAACATTCAGTGAAATTTTTAAGTATCTACAGGCATGCGTTTTTTAATTACAACAAAATAAGAAAATCGTTACATGAGAAATCAAGTAAATATCAAATGCTGTAAAAATATGAATTTCAAACGCCCTTAAAAATTGAATTTGACTTTCTTGTAGACAATCTTATGAGGAATCTTGTATTACATAAATCTAAGATTTAAAAATAAAAATTTTTATGAATTTTCAACTCAAAATAATTTGCTAATTTTCGTCATTTTTACGTATTTTGTCAATATTTGAACTTTAAATGCTTATGAAAAAAAATTGTAACTGGATTTTTAATTTTTTTATCCGCCTCTGGAAAAAATATTCTAGGAGCCTTCTATTAAATTTTTAAGCTTTTTCAACCAACAAATAAAATTGTATTGATATTTATAGTAAAAAAACTAAAAAAAATGGAAACTGAAAATGTTCGTAAACAGCTCAAAATAAGTCAAAATATTTGGAAAATGTTATGGTGTATAGAAAATGCCAATATAAAGATTTAGTCAAAATTTTATGTACCTATGGTAATTTGTTATAGAGTTGCACCAAAAACCTGCAAAATCGATTTTTTTGAAAACAGATTTTGCGTAAAAATTCCTTCTTTTTTCTTTTGTTTTTCACGGCACTTTTTGACCCCAAAGTACCGACATGAGTCACTTTCCTATCAGAAAAGATACTGTTGAAGAAAATCTAAGCATTTTTACTGTCCTAAAAGGTGATAACAGACACAAAAATAAAAAAAAATAAAAAACACACATCATTGTAAAATCAATACATTCATTGCTTTGCTCAGAATCTAAAACAACCTACTTACTTCTAAAATAAAAACACGTGTAAACTTGGTGTTACAAGATTAACTTTAATTGCATATAGTATGTATATCATATATAGAACTAATATAGAATATAAGTACCTTAAATATTGTAAATTATTATGTACCTATATATATTATATTATATACTAACAAGTAACAATTCATTTACCTTGCCAAAAGCTCTGGGTAAATTAAAGAATAATATAATCTATATGTTATATGAGGAATAAAATTATACAAAATGTTAATTTTTTACGAACTTAGATTTTAGCGACGTAACTGTTGATGGCTTTTTTAATACAAATTTTACTTTTAGTGAATTTAGTAGTGGAATGATTTCCGAGCGTACTTGTCCGAAACTGAGCTAGATAGTTTACGGCACCGTCGAGTAATACTTTTGTCATAACAATTTTCAAAAATGTTTGTTCTAAATAGAAAAAGGATTGAAAAAATATTTATAAATTACTTTTATGTTGCTTAGATCTTTAAAAGGAAGGCGATTATCTTGCTCAAATTGCGTTATATTATATTTAATTGACGATACATACCTACGTTGATAGGAAAACAATTTGGAAAATGTTACTTTTTTTCGAACTGTTGCCGACAGTTTTTATATTGACGTTTATGTTACTTTCGCCTACATTACTTAACTGAAAAATAATTTGCACATTTACGTGATTTTGACGAATTCCGTAAAAATTCCAACTTTAGACAACCATAAAAATTTAGTGTGGATTTGAGCTCAAATTTTTTTTTATTATACTTTAAACAACTTATAAAAAATCCATCGTCACAATAAATTTCAAATTTTTTGATCAAGCGAAAAATTATTTATTAACAATTATTGAAAAAAAAACTTTAAAAAATCGATAATGTTTAAACGTTATAAAGCTGTAAGAATGGCAAAATGTTTTCAAAATGCTATGACTTATGAAGTATAGAAAATACTTATATTGATATCTGGGGGAAATTTAAAGGATCAAAGGTCAATTTTTTTTGAGTCACACCAAAAAATGAAATCAAATTAGTCAAAAATTGGTATTGATTTGCTCCGGACCTAAAATACCAAGAATGCAAAGTTCACACATACTATAGGACGTAGGTATAATTTTGATTACAATTTACTAGTAGGACAATTAATATAAATAACATTATAAATGCTACGTTTTCTTCTAAAAATGTTTTATTACAAAACTTTTATTTCGTATTGTTTTGCTTTTAACTACGTTGTACTAATTATTCATAGTGTGCCGGCCGGGAGTGTACAATAATAAAACTCGGCCTCGGACGGGCGGTGGTAAACTCTCCCGATTTTATGGTAAACTATCCTGATTTTTAAAACTAGTAAACTCTCCCGATGGTAAGCTCTCCCCGGGTCAACTTTATGTTTACCTTATGGAAATTTGTAAGCTCTCCCGGGTCAATATTATGTTTACCTGAAAGAAATGTGTAAGCTCTCCCGAGTTGTTTTTGCTACCCTATGAATTGACTACACTGCAGAGATTGTTATTATCATTTTAAATTTTATATTATAAATACTATAATACTATAATATTATTGTTCACAGCTACATTGATTTTTATTATTATTACTATTTTTATATAATTTTTTTTTGTGAATCACCCTGTATAGTACAATATTATTCATTAGTATTATTTTACATTGTATGTTTTCTTAATAAAAATTGTATTTTATTTCATTATAACTATTATTATTATTACCATTATCAAGATGTTTTGTACTAATATCTAAGTCCCTAGAATCCATAAAATAATTATGTTACATAGATTTCCTTAAAAGGTAATAGTATACAGAAGAAATGGGTTTAGTTACAAAAACTGAAAGTTGATTCTGTACCATCTGTAAAAGAGGTATTTTTCACGTTTATTATAATACCAATGTGTGTTCTTTGTTGATACCGTTACTTTTATTTTATAATATACCTATATACTATTCCCATTTGTTTAATTTCTGCAGCCACATATTTCTTACTTGCCACTTCTTCATTTTACGAAGAAATTGAAATTGTTAATGTGGAAGTTATTAGTTATTAGTTATACCGATGGGGGTCCCATGCTCCTCTAGCTTAGTGTTACTGTAGTAGACCCGGGAAAGCTTACATGTTTCCGTCAGGTAGTATTGGACTAAACGCGGGAGTGTTTATCATCGGAAACGTTTACATTTCATTAAAATCGGGAGAGTTTACAATCGCCTAACCACAGGGAGGATCTAGATGACCATGGAGATCTAGTTGGTCGGGGATCTAGAGTCAAAAAACATACGAAAACATTCTTCAGCCAATGAAATATTAATAATTTTCGACTGGCGGTTATTGTCACGGAAATATTTGCTCTCGGTCAGGTCTTCAGGTCTTCGCTGGTAGTACACAAAGTACAGTGGATAAAATTCATTATTGTTATACTTTACGTATACGTGGCTGTTATGGCTCATCGTCGTATCCGCATAGCCGGGTGGTACGACCAAGGATCTTCCTGCATACTCCCTATGCCGCGGGACCACGTACGTTTCACCAACTAGCACCCAGCATATCATGATCACTCGAGTTTCTGCAACCAGTCACAAGTAAGTAGAAAAAGAAACGAAATGCTCACATTATTGCATGGTGTATGTTTTTGAGTCTATTTCCAAAGGGAAATGAAAAAAAAGTTCATGTGGACAACATATTTTCTTCCACGTTCAACGATTATCGCCGTATACACGTTACAGCATTCCTACTTATATATATTACTTTATCTTATTATGTGAGAAATTTTTTCTTCTTCTTATAAAAATAGACTCAGACCCCCTAAATAAATACTACTGGTGTTTAGTAAAATAACTGGTAGGTACCTAAACAAACCAGAGATAAACAATATATCTGTTATAAATATAATATAATATTACAATAATGAATAAGAACAATTCGATTCATTGAATAGCAACGACAATAACACTTCATTTTTCAAAAAGTTTTGACGTCTTGAGCATTTTTACTGTTTTATATAATTCAAAGCAATTAAAAAAATATTAAAATGTATTTGTTTTTACTAGCTATTTTTTGAGTTATAATTTTTGGTTTTTTTAAATTTATTTTGATTGGCAGTGTAATTTTTTTAGAAAAACAAGCCATTATAAAATTATAATATTTTACATGCAGTTATAGGTAAACTTGCTTTTAAATAAAAGGCTGTGTTGCGCTGAGATCTTCAAAATAAAAAAAAATAAGGGCTCAAGAAAAAAAAACTTAGTAATTTATTGTGAACAGTAACCAAATAAAGTCCGTTTGGATAGATTTTGGGTATAAATCCGCTCCGTTCAGTAAACACCCTAAAATTTTAACGAGTTTTTAGTGGGCATGTTGCGTTTGGTGTGGCGTATTATTCAGTCAACGAACAAACATTAATAATAAAAAATAATAATATACCTTCGCAGGGGGATTTGTTTGCATAATAATTGGCGTAGTCAGCGTCGTCGCTGAACGAAACTCCGCGCCCGAACTTGTTGCGCCGGGTGCGTCTCCAGTCGAGTCCGCAATCCAACGACTCCATTGCTCTGGATTCAGTGGTCACGTGGAACAGCAACTTCTCCTGGACACTTCGGCCAACGGCCAAATTCATTTCTTCTTTACGCAACATATACATGCCATACAGCTGTGGTGCACAGACTAGGCGTATCTGACTGATGTTGCACTGCAATATTAATTGACATTTTATAATACGCAAATATAATATTATCAAATAATAAATTGTTGTGAAGTTTAATAACTATAGTAGTAGGTACAATCATATAAAAAAATATACTTACAATAATAGTTAATAAAAACAAAAAAACTAAAAATTACATAATATGTAATAAATAATAATATACTATTTTATAAAATGGAAAATTAACAGTCAATAATAATTAAAATAATCGTATTGTTTAAGCAATAGCTATCAAAAACTCATGTATTGTTCGTTCGTTTATGCCATAATTAATATTATAATTTTTAATGTATGTTATTGGGATATAAATCACCAATTAGTGTACTCGTATATTGGACCATTTTTATATCATCCAAAGACGACTCATTTTTTCAAAATAAATTTAAAACAAAAGTGTAATTGTAGGCAACTAATTTTGAAAAAGATGGTTCTACGCTTGTTGGTTCGATGTCCATTGTCGTTTAATGGTTATTTCACGTTGATGGAGGATATAGTGAAGGAATATTTAGCAGGTAGAGCATTGTAAAATATTCAAAATTTAAGAAAGTGAAATTTGAATTGCTTAATTATATTACAAATATTATGAGTTTCAATAATAAATATGCATTTTTAAGAAAATCATAATATTAACTTAAAAAAAAAAAAATTTCAAAATACTCAATCATTTTATCAAACAAAAATGAAATATACATTTACGTTCCTTATTTCTACAATTCTACATGATTAACAACAAAAAGTAATACTAAGATACATCCTAGCGAGTGGCTGAGTATATTTTTGCCTGACGCTATAAATCTGCCACTAAACACACCTAAAAGGACACCTAATAACCAATAATACATTTTAGTGAACTTAATCCATGCATTTTTTTTTACTGCAATAGTGTCAATGTCATACTTATTACAATTTTTTAGCGGAGATTGAACAGGAAAACAAGCGTGAGGTGAATGGGCGTGTCATAGATACGCATATTGGATTAGTACGAGTGTAATAATTAAGTGTTACATACTTACATTATGCTGTTTAATAAATAATTCCAATAAGTAATAGGTAAAATTACATAGTAACTCCGAGGTAGTAGCGGTTACTGTACTATTATAATACCTAGAGATGTGAGTGCTGTAAAAGTACTATGTATATTGACCGTTAATTTTACCAATTTTTTTTACCGGTGATCCAAAAAAATTTTGTGTGGCCCTTCTAATTAAATGAAATCCCGAATTGCAAAGCGATATATTTTTTATCAACTGACAATAAATACCAATACAATAATTATTATACTTATCATATTTTATATTTTCTCGACACTGTATATAAGTATATAGTTAAAAGTAAATAAACATAAATGTTTTGACTTTTGAACATAAAAAAATAAAAGAAATTATGTGGTAAATTTGATAAATTGATTTTAATTATTTATTAAATATTCATAATATTATGTACCGAAACAGAACGATAGATCCATTTTTAGTTAATTATTGTTATTATTAGAATGAACTAAATTTGTCAAGAATATAACAATAGTATAATAACAATCGTATTTACCAATATAAAAGATGGCCCTAAGACATTTTATTGTTTAACCTTAGAGTCTATTTTACCATTTTTACCGATATTTTTTTACGTAAATTTTCCGTCTCCAAATTAATACATAATATATACGCGGTTACTGATCAATATTCAGGATACTCACGTTAGGAAATGTATTTTTCACGAGTTGTTCGACATCGTTGTAGGCATCGCTGTTCAGTTCGTTAAGCAGCGGACGGTCATAAATATTATGGCGGAGCATGAGCGGCGAGGTACGCTCTGAAAAAAGTGTTTTTGCGTGCTCGGTAAAGTCAAAATCAGTGGTGGACGTCATACAGCTATCTTTGTAGAACATCCTTGTCGTGCCAAATCGCAGCTGATAAACAGAATATTATGTTGAACCGTTTGCGGTGAGCTTCCTAAAAACAAATGATTGATATCAATGGAACAACAAATATATGTTAAAGTTATGTCTGGAGGGTTTGGCAATATTTTACACTGGAGTTACATGTAAATAGTTAATACGTACCTACATATTTATACCCAATATTTAAGTTGTGTTTGGAGGGTTTGACAATTTCACACTTAAATTACTTTTTAATTAGTAATAGTTAATACGTATGTAATATTATTTTCCGTATTGAACGCTTAGTACAATATATAATATTATTTATAATCGCTAGCTTACCTGGTTGAGTGCTTCTAAAAAAATATGTCTCGCACGATGAAGTGGATTCCGTTACTCGTAGAATACAACTATTTGAGAATGCCAACTTTACAATTGTTGGGACGTATTATGCCGAATTATACTTAATTATTGTTATTATTCTGTCGTCATTGGTACTCACTGGCAGCGGTGATAATCAACGGACGCTTAGTAGGTATCTATAATTTATTTTTTAATATTTACGATGTTTGGTGTTTATCGGCTTTGTAGAGATCGGCAAATTAGTTGTATAATATGCCGTCCTCTTAACGAAGTTGCCTTGTGTACAATGTACCTGCTTCAACCCAGTGGCGTACACAAATATTTTAAATGGAGGGGAGGGGGAGGTTACATAAAAAAATTATTAATATATACATTATAATATATCAATACATCAAAATAGTATGTTGTTTAACGAAGATTAATTTTTACCATAGAATGCGAGAGGTTCGTTTATTCTTATCTTTTTGTCAACAAATGTTCATTTATTCTTTTAATTTTTATTATTTTAGAAAATTTAACAGCAAGTACCTGCTTTCTAAGTACAATTGTTATGAAACTTCCAACGTAAGTATCAGGAATTTTAATATCAAATGATATAGCATTATAGCTATTCAAATCCAACAGCTTGATAATTGAAAAGTATAGATATAGCGATACAGGGCCAGGTTAAACGGAGGGCTTTAAGGGTACTTATCTCGGGCAACAGATGTTATGAAGGGCATCCAGATGTCAGAATATTTAAAAAAAAAAATTGAATGACAGTGAAGTGTTGGATTTTTTTATTATTTGATAAAATTATAAACGACTTTGCAGGGAAAAAAATCAAGAAAAGTATTATTAAACAATTTTGATTTAACTTATTTTCATTTTACCTACTATATACTTTTAATTTTAATTTTTGTCATTTTTATAAAATATATATTGTAGTAGGTACCGTGAAAGTAATATTTGTGCTCAATATATACGCATTTACTTTAATATGATTTACTTTTTATATATTATATTGCATAAACACTCTAAATGACTACCTTCTTATATTTATATATGTACATTGTACACATACATAAGTATATATATAATATATTATATGTATATACAAGGTGATTATTTTATCATGAAATACTCATTATTTCAAAAAGTGTTAATGTTTTTGAAAATATTTTTTTACATAGGTAGTTTCAAATTGTTAAAAACATTACGTTTCATATTTGTAAAATATGTCTTGTCCAGTTATTTGCAAATAAGTATCCAAAAACATAACATAATAACATAAAAATAAAATTAACGATTATCATTTTGCATAATTGTATAATTTTGTATAAATGTATAATAACACTAATATACAATCAAAAGTTAAAACGCTTATCAGAAGTAAAATAACATCTACAAGTGTACTGTCGATGGCTTAATTCAAAAATGTTGTATGTAAAAAATAATGAATTTTACAGTAGAGCCAATTCAATGATTTTAATTTTTATGTATCACTGAAGAGATTATGCCACAACTAAGCCAAATTGAATAGTTGTGATGCACTGCTTATTTACCCTATCAATAGTATAGAAGAACTATTTATGAGTAGAAGACATTTTAAAGATAAATAAATTAAAACTGTACTTAACACATTTATTTAATATACACCCTATATGGCGGGAAAAAATCATAGACTGTGAAAATGTTGTAAGTGCTCACTTAACACATTATTGCAAAACTGTTATTAGTACTCAATTATAGGACTTAACACATTTAAGAAATAACAATATTTATTTGTAGTACTTATCACATAAAAGTCCGCTATCTATTAAATTAAATATTTGTTCAATATCACTTACCACTTATTTGCAAACATACAATAATCACTATTCTTATACTATTATGCACTTGACTCATTTTCGTCAAAAAATAAATTTACAACATTTTTGAATGAAGACATCGCTGTGTAGGTTATCGTAAATAGTTATTGTTAGAAATCGTTCATTTAAAAATGGGAGAAGTAGATATCTGTAGTAAAATTATAATGGAATTTATGAGAGGAAGAAACATAGAAAAAAAAATCTATGTGTATGAATATTAATTAGTATTGATATATGTAAGGTCAAAATATTTATATAGACAATACTTCATGTCCGTTTGAGTAAAAATGAATATAATTATTTATAATAATTAGTCGTCAGCATAGAGATTGTCACCATTCGTTGATATTATCATCGTTAGTAGTCGTAGATTACTTTGGAATTTAGATAATCATAGATATCGACGCCATTAAGTTCGTTGCTACAGTCGTCGTCTTCGTGGTAGCCTTTGGCATCTAGGTCATGGCAATCCTTAGCCTGACGGGTATTGACACGGAAATATTTGCTCTCGGTCATGTATTCCAGTTTCCGCTGATAGTATACAAAGTACAGTGAATAAAAGTCATTATCATTGTACTTCATGTATACGTGGCCGGACGATATCCCTTGATCGAAGGAGTTCACATTGGTCTTTTTTGGGACCACGTACGTTTCACTAACCAGTACATTGCATATCATGATCACTCGTGTTTCTGAAATTGGTCGCGAGAACAGAAAAAGAAAAGAAACGTTAACTTTTATGACATAAGTATATTTACTTGTACCTTAACATACCAGAGATGGACAATTTTTCTGTAATAATATAGTAAAATAATTTGTATCTACAAGGGGTGATAAAACGTAATTAGAATACCCAACAACATTTAAAAAATGACTGACATTTTTAAAAATATTTTATATAATTTGAAGTAATTAATTGATACTTTAATGTAAGGCGAGTCTAAACATAAAATATGGAATATAGAGAAATTTAAGTATGAAGACTCAGGAATGTATTTTCAAAATAGAGTTATTATTGAAATGCTAACTTCTGGTACTGATTAACTGGCTAACAACATTCAACAATCTGCTGGGAAATCAATTGGACTAATCAGGAAACTAAATCTAAGAAAGCCATGGATACAAAAATTAGATAATAGATTTAATAAAATATCATAATAAACTAAGGAAGATTGATAATGAGATGTACAGAAAAGTAAAACTGTATTACCCAAAAGTATAGAGAAGAAAAGAAAAAATGGATGAATATAATAAAAGTTATTCCCTCAGTGAATTTGAAAATAAATAACAACTTAATAGAACAAATTAAAGTATTTAAGTACATACGGAGTATAATAACAAGCAATTAAAGATGTCAAGAAATTATCCAACGAATAGCTACGGCAAAAAGAGAATTTATACGAAAAAAGACCTTTAGTTACAAATAAAAATCTTAAGATGAGGAAACATTTTGTTAGATGATATGTATTGTTGTATGGAGTGGTTGTGAAACATGGACCATGAATGAACAAGACAAAAAGAAGCTGGAAGCCCCGGATATGTGGACGTGGAGAAAGTTATTGAAAGTCCTAACAAATAAACATTAATTATATACAGTATTATTATACCTTTGCTAGTGAATTTGTCGGCGTAAAAGTTGGCGTAATCGACATCGTCACTGA